>JADMLD010000294.1:677500-971730 GCA_017589585.1 Phylloscopus whistleri
AAAAATGTTTTCCCACCAGCTGTGCCCAGCCTTGTGGTTTTTTTTTTTATCTCTGAAGGACAGGACGTGGCAGGGGGCTGTTTAATGGGAATTTCAGGTGAGGAGCTGCTGGCAGAGGATCCAGCACTGGAGCTTCCACCTTCTGAGGGTGGCAGGGAGCTCCCCTCGCTGCTCATCCTTTCTCCTCCTGGCCTCCTCTTTCCCTGCTGGAATTTTTTTTTTGGCTCTTTCCAAACCTTAGCAGCTGCCTGGCCCTTGGGAGAGAGGAAAGAGAGCACCGACTGTTACAAATAAATATTTAATCAAAAGGGCTCAAGCTCTCCCTTTAAGGTAAGCCTGACCTTTAGTCACTGGCTCCATCCTGCTGGAGCCCTGCCGAGCTCCCAGCCCCTCCTGGGTCTCCAGCCGGACCAGGAGCACACAGGGAGATGTTTTCCCATCCAGCCCCTGTCGCTGCACTCAGGGACCCACAGGATGAAGCTGCCGAGCTCCTGATGGCTCCCTGGGCTGTGACATGCTCAATTCCATCAGGAATTACTGCTGGGATAACGCATGATTAATCCAGCACAAAGTACCTGCCGGTCGGAGGGGCTGCGGGAGGCTGTGCCAGCAGTGAACATGGCAGGAAAACAAGGGGGGGATGGCTGGGGAATGCTGGCCAGGTGTGGGAAGGGGGCTCTGCCATCCCAGGAGGGAGAGGAGAGTGTGAGGGGTGTGAGGTTCAGTGGAGTCTCCATGTGGGCAGGGCTGTCCTGCACAGAACAGCTCTCTCCAGAGCTCCTCTACATCCATCTCATGTCCTCAGCACAGGAAGGATGTGGAGCTGTTGGAGAGGGTCCAGGGGAAGCTGTGGAGATGCTCCAAGGGCTGGAGCCCCTCTGGAGCCAGGCTGGGAAAACTGAGAGTCTTCATCTGGAGAGGAGCAGGCTCCAGAGAGGCCTCAGAGCCCCTTCCAATGCCTAAGGGGGCTCCAGGAGAGCTGGAGAGGGACTTGGGACAAGGGATGGAGAGACATGGATACACTTCCAGGGGTGGGACAATTCTGTGGCCGACCCCAGGCTGCTGGGGGTGATGTGGGAGGGCAGCCCCATCCACAGGGAGTGTGGCTCAGCCCCCCAAAACACCTCGAGCCTTCAGACTGCACCAGCCTCTGCCTGAGCTGCTTTGGCTGTAAGGAAATCACGTGGAGGTGAAACCTCCTGTATCCAGCCCCAGGCAGGGAGGCCCTGGACATTTATTTGTGTCGAGCCAGGAGAAAAGTTCCCATGGCCCAGCCCACCCCCACAGAGGAGCGGCACAAACTCTCTAGGAAGAGCACAAAGTGGGCACGTCTGCGTTCCATGAACTTTAAGTGAAGCCTCCCCTCTCCGCAGAGCACCAGCAAACACAGTGGGAAATAAACCCAAAATTACCCGGCAAAGCCCATAATTGCATTTCCAAACCTTCAGCCAGCAGTTCCCAGAAGTGCCAGGGCAGAGCTGCAAACAAAGCAGCACTGATGTGCTCTGCATTCAGGGAGATGCTCCATGGTGGCAGCGGGGAGCTTTCCTCAGCTTGCAGGGATTTTCCCATGTTCCTTTTACCCCAGTAAAGTGATCCCTCTCCGGAGCTGCCTCAGCCTCGTGCTGGCAGAGCTCAGCTGGGATCACCAATCCCTGGGTATTCCCAGCAGAGATGCCAGGCCCACAGAGCCTCTCATGGGACCCAGGGCTGGGGGTGCTGGGGGGGAACAGCCCCAGGGGGCCTGAGGAAGGGCCTGGGTGGGCAGGGGGGCAGGTGGGGGCTGCTCATCACCTGCTGAGGGAACCAGCAAAACCCAGCTCAGCACTCGAGATTTTGATGGCTCTTTGAGCCTAACCCTTTTCCTAAGGGTCTTCTGAATTTTCCCTTTCCTCCTTTTCTTTCCCTCTTCATCTTCCTTTTCCTTTTTACTTTTTTGTCCCTTTTCCCTTCCTTCCTTCCTTCCTTCCTTCCTTCCTTCCTTCCTTCCTTCCTTCCTTCCTTCCTTCCTTCCTTCCTTCCTTCCTTCCTTCCTTCCTTCCTTCCTTCCTTCCTTCCTTCCTTCCTTCCTTCCTTCCTTCCTTCCTTCCTTCCTTCCTTCCTTCCTTCCTTCCTTCCTTCCTTCCTTCCTTCCTTCCTTCCTTCCTTCCTTCCTTCCTTCCTTCCTTCCTTCCTTCCTTCCTTCCTTCCTTCCTTCCTTCCTTCCTTCCTTCCTTCCTTCCTTCCTTCCTTCCTTCCTTCCTTCCTTCCTTCCTTCCTTCCTTCCTTCCTTCCTTCCTTCCTTCCTTCCTTCCTTCCTTCCTTCCTTCCTTCCTTCCTTCCTTCCTTCCTTCCTTCCTTCCTTCCTTCCTTCCTTCCTTCCTTCCTTCCTTCCCTCCTTCCTTCCTTCCCTCCTTCCCTCCTTCCCTCCTTCCCTCCTTCCCTCCTTCCCTCCTTCCCTCCTTCCCTCCTTCCCTCCTTCCCTCCTTCCCTCCTTCCCCTTTATATTTCTCTTTCTCCCTTTTCCCTTTTTCTCTTTCCCTTTTTTCTCCAGGATGACACCATGGTCTCTCAGGCCCTCCCTGATGTCACCAAAGACAAGGTCCCAGTTCTGCCCCTCCAAGCCAAGGTCAGAACATCCTGGGGCTCTGTGGGGCAGTGGGAACACCAGCCTCCTCCTCTGAGCCCCAAATCCTCCGTGGGAGTGGCTGCTGTGGGACCAGATGGGGACATTGGCATCTGTCCCACTGCCCTGCTGCTCTGGAGATGCCCCTGGGCCTCACAGATCTGGCTCCCCCCAAAACCAGGCTCCCCCCCCCGAAAACCAGGCTCCCCCTGCATGGTCCATTGGGCAGCCAGAACCCACAGAAAATGCAAATGACTTTTACAGCCATTATCCCAAATAGGCTGTGTTTTAATTCAGTTTTAATTAAAGGAGGGGGGAAACATGCCCAGCTCAACAATTTCCAAGCGGACGATGGGTCAGAGCAACAGAGAATTCCTTTGACCCAACTGGCCCAACTTTCTGAAACTCTTAATTAAAACCACCCCAAGTTTTGCCCCAGTAAATTGCCCAGAGCCCACAGGCCTTTGAAGAGGTGTAATTAGGGCTGTTGGGGCCCCGTAGGATGCTCCAGGTGGACAAACTCCTGAAAAGGGGCTCCTGTGTGGTGGTGGGATGGGAGGGTCTGTGCAGGAGCCCCCTCCCAGCAAAGCCCCGTCCCTGGCTCACCCCCTGAGTCACCTGAGGGTCAGGGTGACACTTCCTGGTGCTCCTGGGACACCTCTGGGAGCTGTGGCTTCCTCTGCTGCCGGAAGGTGGAGGAAGCAAAACCTAATCATGGGATTTTCCATCTGAAATCATTCTCTGAAATCTCTGAAATCAATCTCAGGGGGATCTGCATGCAGGGATGCAGGGATACAGTGATACCATCCTCAGGGATGCTGCCTTGCCTTCCTGTCACAGCAGGATCTCCATGACAAAGCCACCACTGCCTCCTGACAGCCTCCACAAGGAAAACAAAGGAACCAAGCTGTCCCAGCTGATCCTTCAGGTCGGTGGTGGGATGCCCAGTGCTCCATTCCCAAGGCTGGGAACTAAACCTGGTTATTCCAGGTTTGGAGATGAGGCCAGGTTTCCCAAAGTGCTCAGCAGCTTCTCTTTTTTTTCCCCAGCTTTCTTTAAAAATAAAACCAAAATAAAGGAGTCCTTGCAGCCATGGGTGGTTTCAGGGACTTGTTTCTGGACATCCTGGAATGGATCCAGGATGCAGGGATGGAGCTGTTGGAGAGGGTCCAGAGGAGGCCGTGGAGATGCTCCAAGGGCTGGAGCCAGGCTGGGAAAGCTGTGAGTGTTCATCTGGAGAGGAGAAGGCTCCAGAGAGGCCTCAGAGCCCCTTCCAGTGCCTAAGGGGGCTCCAGGGGATGAGAGATTGGGAAGGAATCCTTCCCTGTGAGGGTGGGCAGGCCCTGGCACAGGGTGCCCAGAGAAGCTGTGGCTGCCCCATCCCTGGAAGTGTCCAAGGCCAGGTTGCCTTGCCAAAGTAAAAAGTAGCCAAAGCTCTACCCCTACACTAATGTTTTTAGGGTGGTTTTTAATAACTCATTGTGCTTTTTTTTATTTTACTTGCAGCTGGTGCATGGTAGGGGATATGGTACACTTACTTAATGTTATGTTTTTTTAGCTTAGGTTTTAATAAGATTATTTTTAAAATGAGTCTCATTGTTCGACTTAATTTTTTGGGGGCGTACTATGTTTTTAAAGGACTTGTTTTTCAAGGCTTAGGGGCTTGGAGCAACCTGGGACAGGGGAAGGTGTCCCTGCCCGTGGCAGGGGGCAGGACTGGATGGGCTTTGAAGTCCCTTCCAGCCCAAACCATTCCATGATCCTCCACTTCCATCACCCCTTTCCGATGTCAGATGCACATTCAGATCCTGCCACAGATCCCGTGGCTCCTCCCCATCCCAGAGGGACCTGAGGAGTGGACTCTGTGCTTCAGCACATGAACAGAACACTACAGCATTGAATTTTCTTGGACAAGGAGCCATTCCACAGCTTCCACCCGAAATTTCTGCTGCAGTTCTCGGAGTCAGGGAGAGGAATTGAATCCAGGATCCCCCCTGAGCACAGGCAGGTCTCTGCTCTGCCATTGGGTGGGAAGGCAGAAACAGAAAAATACATGGAAGAAATCGGAACAAGGAGGCAGGAAAACACAAAAGTGGCTGCACAATAACATTAAAAAAAAAAAAAAAAGAGTATATATAAAAAAAAAAAAAAAAAAGCAGAGTGTGTTAGAGATGGAGCTGTTCCAGGAATGAAAGCGCTGTGACGGGCAGGTGTTGATGCCACCAGGCATAACAGCAAAGAAAGGAAAATCAGGATAGTGTGGGGGTTTTTTTAGCATTTATTCCAAAAAAACACTTGCTGAACGTGGTGCAATCTCTTTGATATGAAGGTTAATTGAAAGAAATGGTACAGACCCCTTGGAACTCAGTCTGAAATAGCTCCAAAGAAGGAAAATTTGGGGCAAATAAAGAAGACAAAGGAAGACAAAGGAGTGGAAAAGCAGAAGATTTCAGCCAGGCTTAGGAGAACAGAGGAGCTGCACACCTGGCTCACACCTGGCTGTCCCCACACCCCCCTCCTGCACTGGGGCACTGTGTGGGGTAACCTGGGTGTTACCCTAGAAATACCACATGGAAATACTGCAGGGCTTCCCCTGCCTGGTGATTCAAGGCAGAAAGCAAAGGGAAAATGACATAAAGTTACAGCCAGACTCAAAACTTCCTGCTCAGGCCTTCACTGGAGCCGTGGCACAGGTCACAAGCTGCCGTTTGAGGACAGTTTTCAAGGCTGTAGATCCTGTTTAATATTCTTCTCCCAGGCCTCTTTGTTCCTCCAGGCTTGGGCCAGAATGAGAATTGAAAACCCCGAGCCGGGAAAGCCAGGAACAATTCCTGGGGTCTGCAAATCCAGTGAAAATCACCGTGGGGTGCGAACGCCACGGGAGAACTCCTGCGCCACGGTTTCAGAGCGAGTTTCAGGATCAAAAGGGTTCAGGACAGAGCTGGAAGCCGCTCTCTGAAAATTCCTGCCTCGTCTCCAGTCAGCACTTCTCGGCTGTCAGCATTCCCAGAACCTCGGCCACGAGATCTGTGCTCGCAGGACACGGATCAGCTCCAGCTCCCACGCTTGGAAGCTCTCGGTGCTCTCCTGGCACATCCCGACAGACAGACAGAGCCCAGCCCACCCCGAGCCCCCCGAACACGCCCCGGCCACGGCTCCCATCTCCCGGGAGCATCTCCTGGAGAACGTCTCCCCCCTGGGCTCCATCGCCCAATATTTGAGCTGCGCCGTAATTGGCCATGGAAGCCTCACGGCGTTGATGTTCGCCTTGATTAGCCGAACGTGCAAAGCACTTACAATGCAAATTTCCCCCTTTAAAAAAAAAAAAAAATTCCGTTTCCTGCGAGCCCTTCAATGAATCAGCTGCGGAGATCTCCCACTGAGAGCTCTCCTGCCAGTAAAAGTTGATAGTGCTAATGTTTGTGGAGTGGGAGCGCACAAGGGGGAAGAAGCACTAAAGCAAACTCATCCAAAAGCGTCAAATATTTGCAGGAAAATGCGCCCATTCTCTGCCCCGCTGTCCCGATTGTCGCCCCCCGCCCAGCTGATCGCAGCCGCCCCCCGGCTCTTCCTTTCAGCCCCAAGATGCAGCTGTGTTTTCTTTGTTCGCGCTCCCTTTTGCAAACGCTGCTCTTGCCTTATTGAAGTCTTTTGAAAAAAAATATTCTGTATAGAAACAATTCTGCCGACGCATCAGATTTCTCCGGGCTCCCTCTCCCCCGCTCCTGCCTCCCCCATTTGCATGAGAATGGCCGGGATGCTTCTGCAGCCATCACCTGGCACCGGGCTCCTGCTGCCCTCCCCTTGAGGTCATTTCCTCTGATGTCACCGGCCTCAGGGACACCTTGAGGGGCCGAGGTGGGCACCAGTGGTCTGGCAGTTCCCCAGGACAGGGATGCAGGCCTGGCTGGCACAGAGATCCCGGCTCTGTCCTTCCTGCTCCATCCCAGCCACCTCCACCCTCCCTGTGTGTGTGTCCCCCCTGACAAACTTTCCTGCCCCCCACCCCATGAGGGCTGTGGCTGGTGCAGAGCATCGTCACCTTCTGGGAATACTGGTTTAAAAAGAGCTTTTTTTTTTTTTTTTTTTTTTTCCAGGCAGGAGCTTCCTGGGGAGAGCAGGACAAAAGGAGCAGGAGGAGGTCAGGGCCCATCGGGAGGGACTTCCCGGAGAGGGGGGTAATTAATCACCACAAATTCTGCTCTGCCAAAACCAGAGTCCAGCGGTCCCACTGCTGCCTGCAGACCTGGAGGGGGTCCAGGTCTCCTCTCAAGGATTGGTCTCAGACTCCAGGCTGGGAGGATCTGCTGGGGGTTCCGTCCTGCACGGCATGGGATGTGGAAATGGCCTTAAAGCTCTGTGATGGCTTTTATAAAAGAGGGATCTGGCTCTTCTGTGTGGGTCAGCTCGTCTGCCTCACTGCAAGGCTTCCCAGTGTCTTTGAGGTCTGGCCACCATTCCCAGACATTCCCATAGGACCCACCAGCTGCAGCAACGTGTCCTTCCCAGTGTCCCACGGAACCCTCCTGGGAGTCCAAGGTGTCTGAGGGTCAGCAGGTTCCACCATTCCTGGAGGGCACCATCCAAGTGCCCAGGATTGGCAGAAAATGCTTCCCAGGAAAAATTCCTACCCTGCTTTTCTAGGGATCCAAACCATTCTGGGATGGAAGTACGAAACCATCTCAGAGGATTGCCTGGTGTAGGAACCATCTGGGTGGGGCTGTAGGTGTTGGGATAAAAAGCTGCCCCACATCCCATGGGCCCTTCAGGAGCTCTCCTGCCTCTGCCCACTGCTCCTCCTTCCCTGGATCCAGCCATCCCCTGGTGTCCCCAGCCTGTGCCCCGGACAGGCTGTCGGACATCACATCACACCCAGAGAACAGCCCCAGAGCTGGAGCCAGTCCAGCCCGGCCTGTCCTCCCCCTCCCTCCCTGGAGCAGAGGCCAGAGCAGGCAGGGTGGGCACGGCCCCGCCTGGGACCCCCCTGCCAGCAGCACGAGCCAACTCTTCGTGTCCCACGGCGGGCAGGGAGCCCAGGTACGACCCCAGATCGAGCTGATTTAGAGCCTGTCGTGTTTCAAATCTCCCATTACTGTCACGGCCTCAGCTCTTCCTTCCTTTGTTTTCCAGATGGTTATTTTTTTTTTTCCCCCCCATCTTATTTCTTTCATCAAACTCTTGTTTCCTCCTTCTGGAATCACCGAATTCCTGATCTATATGCAGATTAAACCCCGGGAACAGATGCTATTGTCAGCTTTTATTAGTTTATTGCATTAAGAAAGGGCGATATCTTCACAGTCATGATATAAAAGAAGGCTCGTCGTAAGTCTCATCTCCTGGAAGTGACAGCAGGAAGACAAAGGCTCTTCTGCAGCGGAGCCACGATCACAAATCAGGGGCTGTGTGTGGATCCCCAAGACTTTGGGAGGAGCAGAGGGATCCTGGGCGTGAGGGGCTGCACTGGGATTCCAGAACTCATCGCTGAGCTCCCTGGGAGCCCCAGGAGAGGTGGGTGCTGGAGCCACTCGAGCAGTTTGTGTCACCCTCTCGGTTTGTGCTCTGCTTAGAGAGCCCTCCTCCAGACCTGAGCCCCCGTTCTGCCACCAGGGCACGACTCTCCCCCTTGCTTTGCCTCCTCGCTGGCCCTGCATTTATTATGTACACACAGGCCTCCAGCTGCAGCTCTCACGCTGCAAAAATCATTCAGTGCTCTGCTCAGCGAGAGATAAGAGAGGCAGGAGAGCTGCCAGCTCCGCGAGGAGGGAAGGGAGGGAAGGTGCCCGCAGCCTTTCTTCCCTCAGGCTGGTTGGGAATTTGAATTGGCTCCCTGGGCCAAGGGAAAACACCTCCAACCAATGGAGCATTTGGTATTTGCTGGGCACTTGGACTTAGAGGGGTGTGCTGAGTCCTTTCCAGATGATAATAGTCCCTGCCCCTTCCCCTTCCCCTTCCCCTTCCCCTTCCCCTTCCCCTTCCCCTTCCCCTTCCCCTTCCCCTTCCCCTTCCCCTTCCCCTTCCCCTTCCCCTTCCCCTTCCCCTTCCCCTTCCCCTTCCCCTTCCCCTTCCCTTCCCTTCCCTTCCCTCAGGGATTTAGCAGTGCTGGTTCCAGGGCAGACCTGTGTCCCTCTGCAGCTCCTTCCTGGCATTCTCCCACCACCCTCCAGCTCTCCCCACACCTCTGCTCCCTCTTTGTCCCCCTTGCCGAGGCCTGACCAGCTGTGGCAGCTGGAAAGGAGCAGGGGCTCTGGAAAAACGCTCATGCAGGGTGCAGGAGAGGGAAGCAGGAGTGGGGAAGGCATCAGAGCACTGGCAGAGATGTCTCCCCTGCTGGAATCCATTTATTTTCCCGGTCCCTGCTGGGATGTGCCAGGCTCTGGGAGCACCCACTCCATCAGGGTGCTGTTCTGAAGCTCTGCAGCCCCTGGGGTCTCTGTCTTGTCCCTCTTGCCCTAAGTCCCAGTGATGGACCCTCTGAACAAATCCCCACAGACCCTCCAGCTCCTCCCCACCCCGGGGAGAGTTTAAAAAGTGCCAACGGAGCAATTTCCTGCCGCTTGCAGGGAGCACACCCCGGTGAGAGCAGAGCAGAGGGGATGTAGGAGAAACTGGGCTAAGCTGCGCTTTCGGGAGCAGCCGGGTTTACACTCAGTGCCGTTTTCCTGGCAGCCATCCCGGAGCCTCTGCTGTGCCAGGGCTGCTGGGGAGGGAGGGAGGGGAAGCCGGGGGTCACGGGGGAGCTGGGGGGGCTCCGGGGAATCGCTGCTCCCTCTCCCTGCTGGGGTGGAACTGGGTTAATGGGACAGGTATTTTTAGGGCTTGACTGGCCAAGCCGGTGCCGCTGCTGGTGCTTAACCTGCAGGCCACATAAACCCAGGGAAGCAGAGCTCTCCCAGAAATGAGATTTTCTTCCAAGCACTCGTCTTTATTCTTGCATTTCCCAGCCCTGTGCTGGGTGTGGGGCACCCACCCAGCCGG
The DNA here is from genome assembly GCA_017589585.1 of Phylloscopus whistleri. NCBI lineage: Eukaryota > Metazoa > Chordata > Aves > Passeriformes > Phylloscopidae > Phylloscopus > Phylloscopus whistleri. Next base: position 687,081 of record JADMLD010000294.1, read on the forward strand.
GCACCCACTCACTCCCTCCTTTATCCTCACGTTTTACTGGCTCAGAGCAGCTCAGTGCAAAGACAAATTTCAATCCCAGATGGATTCTGTGCCTCCCTCTCAGCCTGGGAGCACTTGGCTCACTGAGCATCTCTTTCCCCCCTCCCCCTGAGCCAACCTCAGCTTCGGGGGGATTATTTGACTCCTGTTTTGGGGGGGTTATCTGACTCCTGCATTGTTCCAGGCACTGCAGTCGCAGCCCCAGTGCTGCCGGGTGACCACAGAGCACAGCAGCTCCTGCAGGTGAGGCTGCAGCTCCCTGGCATGCATGGAAACACTTAACTCCATTACCCAGGCACTTCCACGCTCGCTGGGCTGCAGCTGAAGCAGAGCAGCTTCAGCAGGGAAGCACCGAAGGCAACTTCTTGTCAGTGTGATTTGAAGTGACACTTCCCTTCCTTCCCGGCAGCTCTGAGAGACCTCCTGCTCTCCACAGCTCTGCTTTGGTCCTGGGGTTTTATCTCCTGAAATTCCCTCGTGCAGCAGCGCTGGTGGGTGTGATTCAGCCTGCTCTCAGCTCGAGTGGCCTCGCAGTGACAGGCAAAAAAATATAAAAAAATAAATAAAAAGGAAAAGAGGACACAGCGATCCCTGTCAGCAGCGACATGTGGCTGTCTCTGCAAGTGGCTGATGTCATCTATCCCCCTGCCCAAGGAAGCGTCTCCCTGGGCAGGACAGCACGAGCACAGCCTGTTCCAAGGAGCACAGGGGTCAGAGGGGCTCTGTTGCTATCCCCCATCCCATGCCCAGCCCTCAGTGCAGGGGGGGAGCTGCCCCATCCCCAGCTCTGCTGAGGTCTCCTCAGGGACCACAGTCCTGCACCTGCAATTCCTTGGCTTGTGCAACCTGCACTCCAGGCATGTTTACATGAATTCCAATTGGAATCTGCATTCCAGCACGGACTGAAGCTTTGCCTTGCACCCAAAGCCTTCGGTTTCCTTTTTCATTCTCTTTTCCCTTCCTTTTTTCCCCTCCTTGTTGAGCTCCGTCCTGGTGTCCCCAGGCTGGGGCTGGCAGGCAGGAGGTGCAGCAGGAGGGAGGTGACAGGAACCTGTGGCAGGCTGGGCTCAGCTGGGATGGGAGCTGGATCCCAGTTATTGATTGCAGGGATGCCGGGGATTTGGAACAGGCTGGGTTGAGTAATGGGCTGTAATTTGGTCCAGGCTTCGCAAATACATTGATGAATATCCAAAAGAGAAAAAAAAAAAAGGAACACAAGCTCTGTGGAGATTCCTGGGAGGAGGCAGAGCAGGGCTGTGTCTCCATGAGCTCCTGGGCTGTGTTCTCCTGGGGCAGCTCCTCACAGCAGCCACCAGCTCAGCAAATCCCAGCTGAGCCCACAAAGCTGGGGGCTTTGGGAAGGGCTCAGGGCTGGGAGCTTTTTGCACCTCTCGTCAGCCAGCTGGCACATAACTGCTTCCCACAACTGCTTCCCAGCCTCCCTGGCTTCCCTGGAGCAAGGGCTGAGGCTTGATCCTGATGCACCAATGGACACTTCTTTCCCTTCCTGAAAGCAGGTCCCAAAGACAGAGCCCAGACCGGCCCCAGGCAGCCCCAGCACACCCATCCTCCTCTCCCTTTGCATTTTCCCTGTGCTTTCCCCCTCTTCTGCATCCTCTGGGATCTCTACATCCAGAAAGCAGGAGGATCACGAGCGGAGAGGCAGGGCTGGGCTGGTTTGGGGTGTTTGGTTCTGCACCACCAAGGTGCTCAGGTACAGGGGGAGAAGGAACATCACCAAAGCACCCCACTCTCCCCCTCTGGAGCTGGGGGGGGGCTCCCTGACTGCCTGCTGGGGGAGGGAGGGTTTCAAAGGAACTCATCCCAAGGCCACATCTGCTGCATGTGTTTAAAACAACTCATTAAAGTTCCTGAAAGGCCTAAAAAATGAGTAATTCTCTAAATGAGGGAGGCTATAATAGCCTCTAACAAGCTGTAATCGGAGGCTGGTGAGCACCTCCGGAGCTCATGGGCTGGGGGGGGGTCCTCCCACCCCCAAAAACACGGGGATGGAGCATGAGACCACGGGGATGGAGCACAGGACCATGGGGATGGAGCACGGGACCACGGGGGTGGAACACGGGCACGGGCAGGGAGGGTGCCTGGCAGGAAAACGTGGGGAGAGGGGGAAATGACAGCCAGGAACACACAGATTTCAAGGGAAACAGCAAAGACTCCAGGAGATGTATGGGAGGAACAGGGTTGTAGTGGGGGAGCCACACCACCCCCAGGGGTGGATTTGTCCTGCTCTTCTGGGCAGGGGAAGGGGGCTTCTCCTTTCCTTCCAGCAGAAAGTACTGAGGCACAGGAGTCCAGCAGGGAGGAGGAGGTAAAATAGCCCAGGGAAATCTTAGGGAGCTTGTGCACAGTCCCTGCAGCTCCAGGGGAGCTGGGATGGTGGCAGCTCCTCATCCCCCACTGCCCCTCCACTGGGAGATCCCGTGGCCAGGATGGAGGCCAGCCCATGGTGGCAAGGGGGGCACTGCTCTGTGGGGTGCTGCAGTTGTCTTCCAGCTGGATCTGGTGCTTTGAAAATTGTCAGAATCGCTTTCCCTTCTCCCCCAGCTCCACGTCAGCACACGCCGCCCCTTCCCCAAACACCTCCTGCTGCATCGGCTGGGGCTGGAGCCACCAGCCTGCACCAGGCCTGGGCTGCCTTCCCACTGCCAGCAAGCAGATGACATTTCCCTGGGCTCCCAGAGAACTGGAGCACATTGGAAATTCAGGATTCAAGATGTTCAGCTCTTGTGAACAGCTCACGCTTCTATACTGGGAGATGATGCGCCAGGCTCCTGGCACGGCTCCGGGCTCTGACATCATGGAGGGACATCACTCATGGAGCTGTGCCTCGGCCCACCCACTCCTCTGGGGCTGCTCTGTCCTTGGGGTGAGGATATTCCCAGTGGGGAGGGGATTTGGGGTGGGAATTGGGGGTCTGGTGCAGCCTCTCCTGCCCAGAGCTGATTGTCCCCCTTGTGAGGGAGGAGCCAGCGGGGATGCACAGAAGGAGATGCAATCAGAGATGTGTTCCTGGCATGTCTGGAGACATTTCACACGTTCTTCTTTGTTTCTTAAAGCCCAAGCCCTGCAAAGAAGGTTTTGTTGAAAAACAACCTCATGGTCACAGGGAAAGGAAACACTGGAAATTGGGGCAAGGTGTCCCCAGAGCACCCTGAAAGGTGGGGACAGAACCCCATCAGCTTTGCTCCATCTCCTGGGAAGCACATTAGGATTTCTCTCAAACTGTTTTTGGGTGGGCCTTGACTTCCAGTCTCTCAGGTTGTCATTGGGATGTTATTAAGCAAAATCATTTAACCGAACCTGGGGTGTTGCTGCTCCCTTGGGAATTTTACTGCAGGCTGGGCCCTTCTGGATTTCCTCTGCCTGAGGTCACCTAGGCCTGAAATAGGACCCACAGCTGACCAGATGTGTCCCAGCAGACTTGAGGGCTGCTGAGGTTGTGAGCTCCTCCAGGAGCTCCTGCAGTGCTCTCTCCTCCCTCTGGAGCAGGCACCGTGCTTGGATGTGATCCTTGGAAGCCGGCATTCCGGAGGCACGGTGGGGCACAGGCTGATGTCACTGCTGCTGTCAGGGCGGGGGTTTATTTATCCAATTGTCACAATCAAATTCCAGTCAATCATCCAGCTGTCCTGTCCGAGAGGAAGGTCAGGGAGAGAGGAAAGGAAATGCGGGAGAAACAAGAGAGGCTGTGAGCTCCACAGAGGAATCCTCTGGCCTGTCCGTGTCAGCACTGCTCCTGGGCACGGGATGGGATGGTGCCTGTGCAGACAACACCTGTGTGTGTGTGAGAAGACCTGTGTGCTGTCCAGAGCAGGAACAGCACAGGACAAGCACAGGGACAGGAGCCTCTGTGCCCCTCCAGGGCTGGCACACGCAGATGACATCCCTGCACCACCGGGACATTGTCCCTGCATGCCTGGGATAGGACCTGGCAGGAAGGAGGGAAGAAGGGAAGGAGGGAAGGAGTGAGGGAAGGAGGGAAGGAGGGAAGAAGGGAAGGAGGGAAGGAGGGAAGGAAGGAAGGAGGGAAGGAGGGAAGGAGGGAAGGAGGGAAGGAGGGAAGGAGGGAAGGAGGGAAGGAGGGAAGGAAGGGAGGGAAGGAAGGAGGAAGGAAGGAAGGAAGGAAGGAAGGAAGGAAGGAAGGAAGGAAGGAAGGAAGGAAGGAAGGAAGGAAGGAAGGAAGAGGAAGAAAGGAAGGAAGAAGGAAGGAAGGAAGGAAGGAAGGAAAGGAAGGAAGGAAGGAAGGAAGGAAGGAAGGAGGAAGGAGGGAAGGAGGGAAGGAGGAAGGGAAGGAGGTGAAGGAAGGAGGGAAGGAAGGAAGGAGGGAAGGAGGGAAGGGAGGAAGGAGGAAGGAAGGAAGGAAGGAAGGAAAGAAGGAAGGAAGGAAGGAAGGAAGGAAGGAAGGAAGGAAGGAAGGAAGGAAGGAAGGAAGGAAGGAAGGAGGAAGGAAGGAAGGAAGGAAGGAAGGAAGGAAGGAAGGAAGGAAGGAAGGAAGGAAGGAAGGAAGGAAGGATTTCTTTGCCCTTCCTTGCCCTCACCTTGGATTAGTGCTACCTCAGGAGGTGTGGACAGGGCTGGGATATAGAGGAGGTGATGCCCTGGGTCTGGGAATGTGGGGAGCACCCATCTGGGGACACCCTGGAGGGCTCACAGCCCATCCATCAGATCATGATCTTGGTATTCCCAAGCCTTTGGGCTCCAGTGCTAACTGGAGCCTTGGACCTTCTCTTCTCCACCCAGAGGCAAGTTTCTCTGGAAACCAGGGAACAGGGGAAAATCCTCCCACCTCCCAGCTGCCCGCATGGCTCATGGCTCCAGAGCTGCCTTCCTCCCCCTCTCACACCTCCCTCCATTTCTGCAAGGCCCTGGGAGATGTTAGATCATTTTCCCAGCTCCTCCAGGTGTCCATAAAATTAGCTGCAGATTCCTCCTCAGAAAGAGGAGCAGCAGTGAGGAGGAAACCCAAATCCACGGTGGTGCCCCCTCCCCGTGGTTTTCCTGGGGAGGAGGAGCAGCCTGTGGATGGCAGGAGCACCCAGGGGCTGTGCCAGGGGCTCTCTCCAGCGGGAGACCCTGTGGATGGGAAAGCTCCCACCTTCACCCATGAACACCCAGTACCAGTGTCCCCATCTGGCTCTTGCCCCCATTTCACTGGAAGCCACCACCTCTGTGTGGGGAGGAGTGAGGATGGGGAAACCTTCAGCTCTGGCCAGAGGTGCTGAGCTGGCCCAGAGCTCCCCTGGCAGAGCCTGTGCCCTGCAGGAGATCCCTGTCCATCCCTGTCCATCCCTGCAGGGAGGATTCCGGGCGGCTGCGCCGGCTCTGTGCATCTGGAGCGTGAAGCCGCTCCAGGGCTGGAGAGAGCAAACAGCTCCACCAGGCACAGGGAGAGGGATGGTTTCAGGATGAGGTGGTGGCCAGCAGCAGGTCTGCCCTGGATCTTCATCGTGCCTGGAATGTCAGAAATCTGCCTCCTGGGGGAGAGGGACGGGGCTGGGGCAGGTGGAGATGCTGGGGTGCAGAAGGAAGGGGGTGCAGAAGCCAGAGCCAATTCCTCCTCTTCTTCTGTTTCCTTTTTGTGCAGGCAGGAATGATCTCATGTTTTGTCTAATCTAAATTCTGTCAAGCAAGCAGGGAGCAGAAAAAAGAGACGGAAAGCGAGCGAGGGAAAGCTGCACAGTTAATAAAAATCTGCCAGACACATGTTCCCTGAGTCCAGGGAGGGGAGGGGGAGCCGGGATGCACAGAGGCTTGGGAGAGAACGGGAAGGAGGGCTGGGGTCTGTGAACCCCCTGTGCTGAGATTCATCCTCTCCTTCACCTGGTGAGAGCTTGTCAGCCAAGGCAGGGCCTCCCTGGGGCTCCCTGTCACAACCTGGCCGGGCACACTGCTGGCTGCCCCTTGGGTTGGTGGCCACAGGCCCCTGTCTCCCTTCACCTGTGTCTCCAATGCCCTCCAAGGTCATTAGGAAGGAAGGAATGCCAAACACACCAGCAGCTTCCCTTCCTTCCTTCCTTCACCTGGCACGTTTGCTCTGCGCCGTCTCACCCAGTAAATCACAGGGAGCGGGGACAGACGCTCCCTCGGACGTGCGTGCGGAGGGAGCCTGAGGGGAAAGGCTCAGAAAAAGCCTTTTTGCTTTTCCTTCTCATCCTCCAGAAAGCTTTTCTCACCTGATAGATTTCACTGGCTTTTGTTTTCCTTCGCGCAGCATCCGCGGGCGGAGGAGCGCGGGGCTGTGGGAGGCACGGCCGGCAGGAGCAGCGCGGCCCGGGGGGCACGGCTGGAGCCGCTGACACCGTCACAGGGGGCGGCTTTGCTTCGAGATGCGGCTTTTCTCAGCCAGAGCTGCTCCTCTCCTGGCGGCAGAGACGTTTTGTGCCAGCGAAAAAGCGGGAGGTGTTACGGGGTGGGAAGGGGAAGGTGGAGGTGGGAGCAGCCCAGCTTGTCCCCGCTGCTGGCTCATGGTGGCAAGTGCTTGTCACATCGTCTGCGTGTCGCATCCACACTCAGCTGCCAGCGTGACAGCTTCCCAGGGGAGAGGAGTCCTTGCCAGTGTCCCTGCTGGTGTCCCTGTCAGAGTCCCTGCCGGTGTCCCTGCCTGCAGGGCGCTGGTTGTCTTTGGCACGGTGTGTTCTGCCTCGTCTGCGTTGCCTCATCACGGAGCTGGGTGTCCCCCAAAGGCAGCAGAATCACCTGCAGGACCATTCAAAGGTGGCCTCTCTGCTGGTGCCTCCAGGAGATCACGGGATGGGAGCTGCTTCCAGGTTTGCTGGTACCTGCTGGTTGGCACCTCCTGCAGGTGCCCACCCCAGGTGAGTCCAGGGATGCTCTGTGTCCCCCGGGGATGTCCCTCCATCCCCACCACAGTGACACTGCCCCAGGAGGGGCTCTGAGGGGATGGGGTGTGAGTGGCCTGAGGAGAACTGAGCATTCAGCCCCACGCAGCACGGGGGGAGCAGAGATGGAGACCGGGGAGTGCAAGGGAAGAGCTCTGAGCGCTGATCGAGGTCTCCGAACGAGGATTCTGAAATACATTCCCAAGCCACAGAAACCACACTGGAAAATTGGCTTCGGGTTCCGTGCTGCCAGGGGTGGAGAGGGGGCTCGGCAGAGCCCAGATGGGGCCTCTTGGTGTCGATTAACAAAACAAACAAACAGCGTTGTCCTAATGAGCTCCGGCTCCGAGGGGAGGAGGGGACTGGGACCGGCTGCCACCGCTGCCATGTGCTCTGGCTTTGGGGGCCCGGCCCCGCAGTCTGGCAGTGCCCCTGGCCCTTCCCGGGGTGACATTCCCCTGATCCCACAACGTGGTCGGCAGGGGACCGGGGGATGCCACCAGCATCTTCCTGCGTGTCCCCACATGGTTTGGCCTCTCACATTCCTATTGTTTTACCGCAGGACAAAGTGTTCAAACCCAGCCTGTGTCCCTCTGGGGTGGATCTTTCACAGCACGTTTCCAAGAAGGGACACGGGTTTGGTCCCGTGCCAGCACTGGGGCCCTGGGTGGCTCTGCCCGGGGTGTCCCCTCAGGGGTGAGCTCTGCGCTGCCCTGGGTGTGGAGGGGCAGCCCCACTCCCAGCCCTGCCCTTCCACCCCGGAGCCAGGCAGGAATCACACCAGCACTGGGCTGCTTGTAATAAAATCCCAGTGCTTGTAAAACTCCTTTCAAGTGAGACCCCAGATGGCATTTTCCCTGCTCCGCCTGCCCGCAGCGGTGACGGAGCCAGACCTGTGGTAACCGAGCTGGGGCTCCACTCCAGGGGCTTTCCCCCACTCACTCTTCACCTCCTTCCCATCTCCAGGGTCGATCGAAGCTCCCAGTTAACTGCTGGTGCTGGGAGAGACCTCACCCCCAGCAGGGACCCTCTGCCATGGGGAGCAGGCAGGGAGCACAAACCACCCTGGTCCTCAGCACCTCTCCAAGTCCTCAGTGATGCCAAAGGTCCCTTCCAACCCAAGACATTTTGTGATTCCATGATTCTCACCACCAACAGGCTTTCACATGGTTTGTGTGCACCCAAGACCCGAACACATGACACCAGAGGCACAAAAGCTGAGAGGGGGAGAGATGGATGGATGCCGGTGACAAAGTTCAGCTGATTTTCCCTCATACTTATTTACAGCGCCCTGGGTGTGTCCCTGGCTCTCACTCATGCTCCAAACATCCTGGTTTTCCTGCTGTTGTCCCGGAACACAAGGTGGTTTCGGGGGCCTGGTGTGCTGGGGCAGTAATGAAACCCGTCTGGGAGCGATCGCTTCTTTATCTCCCCACCCCGTGTTCCTGAGGACCACATTTTTTAATTTGTGTTGGATAAACAGTATGGGATTGTGTACGCAGAGAAGCTCTAATTATCCCCTCGGGTTGTGTTTCCTTGAAGGAAATGAACTGGGCACGGTGTTCCCTCTGGAGAGGCGCACCGGAGCAATCGCTTCCAGATTTCTCCCAGTGCCAGGAGGATCCTCAGCTCCGGCAGCCCCCGGGAGAGCAGAGGGTGCTGTCTGCTCTCCTGGGGGCTGCCTCCACGGACACGGGGGGCCCACCTGCAGGAACAAACTCGTAAATAAATCGTGGGGGCCTCCAGCACAGCAGGGGCTTTTCGGTCTGGATAGAAGACCCGAGCCTTGGGGAGGAGACCTGAGCCTTGGGAAGGAGTTTGGAATCTTGTGCAGCAGGGGAGTGGATCAGGCACTTGGAGCTGCCCTCCCCAGCAGCCTGGGGCACCTCTGGCTTTGCTCCCCTCTCCTGCAGACTCGATCCCCCCAGCCAGCTCTGCTCCACGTCACAGAATCTTGGAATGGTTTGGATTGGAAGGCACCTTAAAGATCACCCCAGTTCCAACCCCTGCCATGGGCAGGGACACCTTCCACTATCCCAGGTTGCTCCAAGCCCCATCCAACCTCATCCTGGACACTCCCAGGAATGGGAGAGCCACAGCTTCTCTGGGCAGCCTGTGCCAGGGCCTCACCACCCTCACAGGGTGAATTCCTTCAGGGAAGGATTCCTTGCCAATATCCCATCTATCCCTGCCCTCTGGCAGTGAGAAACCATTCCCCCTTGTCCCTGTCCCTCCAGGCCCTTGTCCAAAGCACCTCTCCCACTCTCCTGGAGCTTTTGCTGCTGTGGAAATGCCACCCTGTGTCCCCAGAGAGCCCAGGTTCTCTGGGCATCTCCCAAAGTCACAGCTGCTCCGAGATAACCCATAGGCATCATCTGCCCATATGAGGGAGCTGATCCATGAATCCCCAGTATTTATCCCGCTCCACGACACTCACCAATCTCCATTTACACTGCTGACAGCAGCTCTGGGCTATTTTTAGGCTTTGCTGCTGATCGTATCATCAATGTTCTGGGCAGTTAACTTGGCAGCAGGGGGGGTAAATTCCAGGGGTTTCACCCCTCCCGGGGCCTGACATCCAGCCCTGCTTAGGGAGAGTGGAATCCAAGGTGGATCCTCCTCTTATCCAGTGGCCTCCATGGATCATCTCATAACTGAGCTGATGGGCAGCTGGGGATGGCATCAGTGCCCAGGGAGGGCTCTGAGCCCCCTGAGCCCCCCGAGCCCACTGCCCTTCCCAAGAGTTGGCTTTTATCCTTCCTGGGCTGGGGGCCAGTTGGCTCCATTTGGACATCAGCAGGGCCAGGCAGAGCCAGAGCTGGGGTTCTGTGAGGGGCACAGGGGAGCCAGGGGCTGGAATGAGCCAAAATTGGGTGGGGAGGACACAAAATTCAGTGGGTGGGGGTTTGTGCAGGAGTTGGGTGGAAGGACAGACTGCCTGGCAGTGCTTTGAGACCCTTCCAGTGCGTGAGGAAGGCAAAGTGGGATCCACTCACGGATCCAGAGTGGATGGGTGCGGATGGGAAGCGGGGGGACGTCGGCCCCTGGCTGTCCCCAGCCCCCCCAGCCCCCTCCTTTGTCAGCAGCGAGGGGCCACGGCTGTCCCAGTGTAACCCAAACCCATCCCCGGGGCTGGGCTCGCCGGGAACCGGCTCTGCCGAAGGATTTAAATTCAATTTGTTTTATTGAAGTTTCTGTATTTTTTCCCCCAACCCATGCATCAAACTCTCACTTTACTGAGATCAGCTGCTCTCTCAGGCCTTCCCTGACGCTCCCCCCATCCCACCACCACCCCTGCTCCCCCTCCCTCGCCCCCCCACATCCCACTGTCTGGATGAGCCTCTAATTCTTTCTCCTCTTTCAAGCCCACCAACGCTTCCTGCGGTATGAGCCGTAGAAATGCCGTGAATTTCCTTTGTGTTCCTGCACGGAAAAAAAGGCGGAGGGGGGGGGGGGAAAGGAGGAAAAGCACAGCGCGTGGCAGCGCCCGGGCTGACAATAATCTCTGCGGTTTTTCTCCCAGCCCCAAGTTTATCCCTGTGCAATTCAGCGTAGGAAAGCTAATAACGACGTGTCAGGAAGAGCTGATGGATATTTGCAGAGTTGAGCAGCCGGGCCAGCGCTGCTCCTGCTCTCCCACCCAGGGCTTAGTCGGGGCTGGAGCCTCCGTCCCTCTCACGCTTTTTAATATTAGTGATTTATAGGGGCGGTGCCTTTCATTTTTGAGGCTTGCTTCACTCCCCCTCCTGCCCACAATGCCCCCCAAAACCCCAGATCCCTGCCTTGATTGCACCTTGGCAGCCCCATCCTGCCGGAGTCTGCATGAACCCAGCACCCTGCAGGGTCCATCAAATCTCCCAGTTAACTGCTGGTGCTGGGAGAGACGCCACCCCCAGCAGGGACCCTCTGCTCCTGCCATGGGGAGCAGGCAGGGAGCACAAACCACCCTGGTCCTCAGCACCTCTCCAAGTCCTCAGTGATGCCAAAGGTCCCTTCCAACCCAAGCCACTTTGTGATTCCATGATTCTCACCACCAAAAGGCTTTCACACCCAAGACCTGAACACGACACCAGAGGCACAAAAGCAAGAGAGAGAGAGAGATGGATGGATGCCGGTGACACCCGGATGCCGGTGACATGGATGGATTGCCCAGTGGCACCAGGACATCCCACCTGGCCCCAGCCCAGTGCTGAGGCTGCTCCCATTCCCAGCTCCATGACCAAACTCAGTGACATCAGACAAGGGGCAGTGTCCAGGCAAGCCAGGCTGCTTGTTCCCTGCTCTGCATTCCTGAGCATGGCTGGGCTCTGGGATGGACCACAACCCTGCCTGGATTGGTGGCCCTGCAGATCTGTCAGTGCTGGGACCCAGCTGTGGGAAGGGTGGGGAGGTGTGTGGAGGTTGGACATTCTCATTTTCCCTCTCTCACATCCAGGTCCCCGTGCAGGAGGGGCCCAGCCTGGGGCTGGGACACCCAGTGTCCCCAGGCATGGGGACATCGCTGGCCTGGCTGCCCCAGAGTCCCCCATGGCTGCACTGCAGAACGGACAGAGCTGCTCTGTCCTTCCAGAGGGACAAGTTTCCAGGGATATGAACTGTCTGGAGGAGATAGCCCAGGAGCTGCCCTTGTCCCAGGCCTCCCTTCCCACCGTGACAACTCTCTGGACTGGATGGGACATTCCTCCTGCCGGGGATGGGGAGGGTCCTGGGGCTGAGTCCTCCTTGTTCCAGCAGCTCCTACAGGCATTCCTGGAGCTGCAGTGGGAAAGCCAGGCTGGCTCACGAGGTTTCCAGAGCTGCTCCCAGTTTCTAATATTTTAAAGGATTTGTCTACAACATTTATTTATTTGGGTTCCTTAAATCAGTGGAGGGAATTGCCTGAGGCTCACAAGAGTTCCCAGAGCTCCTGGCTGGCATCAGACAGGGGTGAGGGAAAACACAAACCTATTAGAGCAGAAGAAAATAAAAAAGACAAAGGATTAAATTGCTGCTTTCACTACCTGTGACCTCTGAGTCACAAATAACAGGGACAAGGTAATGAAATCTTTGGACTGAGCACAGCATCTTCTGCTGCTCCAGGATTTTGGCTGCACCGGCAGCAGCTCAGGCCTTACACCTCACAGATGGCTTGTTCTGGGGAGATTCCCAAGTTACATCTTCCCTCTCTGCCTTTTCATACAAAATGGGACCATCTGTCTCTTCCTCCTCCCGTTTTCCCTCTCTGTGCTCCCTGCACATCCAGGGCCTTTCCTCCCCGGAGTCTTCCTTGGGGAGCACGACTGGGCTCTGACCTCACCCAGTTCCTGCTGGCCAGGGTGACCCCTGGGCTCTCCCCACCTTTGCAGGGGTTGCAGTAATTCCTGAATCATCAGTGGTGGGAAATCTCTCACATTAAGTGTACAAACCCTGCAGGGCTGCGCAGGTTGGTCCCCGCAGGGACCTCCCGTGTCACACAGACTGCACAGGCTGCACCTGGCTGCTCATTTCGGGGGTTGCCATTACAAGGAACTTCTGTTTTCCTGTTTATTTGTGCCCAGGCTGCCTGTGGCACGTGTCCCTGGGCACCGGTGTGCTCTCATTCACACACTCCCAAAAGGATTAAGAGGGACCACAGTGGGATCATCTGCTCCTGTTGGAGTCAAGTGCTGAGGGTTGTGCACGCATCTGTGGACAGAGTTCTGCATTATCCATGGCCTGGCACAGCTGTGCACTGGTGCCTGAGGAGGTCCAAGGTGTGTCCCTGCCTTATCACACCTGCCTTATCACACCTGCATCCCTCCATGGGCTCACACAGTGTGGGATGTGTGCATCCCATGGGATCACACAGTGTGGGATGTGTGCATCCCATGGAATCACCTCGTGTGGGATGTGTGCATCCTGCCCAGGGTGTGGATGGAGCTGCGAGGTGAGGGAAGAGCAAAAGTCACCGGTGGTGTGTGGTGCGTGTTTTTGTGGGGAAGGACTGAACGAGGGGGAGAAGGATGAGGGGTCAGGATTGCCCCAAATCAACCCAGCCCAGCCCCCCACGGCAGCGGCTTCTCCCCCTGCCCTTCCCCAGCCGTGCCCTGCCGAGGTGAGAACCTGGTTATTTCCTCAGGGGAGAGCCAACAACTTCCCCAGCTCTGGGCTCTCCTGCTCGATTATCCCACTGCCTGCACCCGCCACTCGCCGTGGAGAGTCCCCGCGCTGGAGCTGCAGAAACAATTATGTTTTCATTACCAAAGCAAATTAAGGCGCTTGCTTAATCGAGTTTATTAAATACCAGTGAAGTCCCTGGGTAAATGGATGGCAAAGCAGCTTCCTGTGCTGGGCTCGGGGAGGAAACAGAAATGTAATCAAGGCGAGGGCTGGCAGGGCTGGGCTGGGTGGGCAGGTTCCCTGGTTCCCATGGGATGTGCCCAGTTCCCATGGGATGTGCTCCATTCCTGCAGAGTGCTGGCCTGGCTCAGGGACCCTATTGGAGGTCTCTGCCCCCTGGGCCCCCTCCTGCCATGAGAACACCCCAGCAAATCTGGGGGGCTCAGCAGGAGCAGCGTGGGGGCAGCTGCAGGGTCACCCCGTTTCTCCTCGGGGTCGGCAGTTTCCCCCTCGCTCCCACCGCAGCCTTTGGCGGGTTATTTTTAGCTCCCTTATTTCCCTCAGGCCAACTTTTCTGTTACGTTTCATCCCTTTCTCCGTGTTTTCTGGTTGTTATTTTCCTCCTCCGAGCCGCCTTCTCCTGCCGAGCTCCATCTGCCTTCCCCCCTCTCCAGCCTCTGCGGGATGAGGGGTGAGAACTCGGGGCTGGGGCCCGGGCAGAGGCTGAGCCAGGCTGCCAGCAGGGAAGGGCTCCTGGGGCGGGATTTTGGGAAGCTCTCCCAGCATCGCCGAAGGGACTGCGCCGGGGTCAGGCGGGAGGAGCTGGAAATTCCCTGGCAGTGCCCCAGAGAGCGGCTGTGCTCCGGAGAGGGGCTGCGCTCCGGCATTTCTGCCAGGAGGCAGCGAGGAGGGGTGAGGGAGGCTCAAGGAACCCCAAATCTGCAGCTGATTCCCTGCACCCTTCACCAAGAGCTGGCTAAGACAAAGGGATTTGCCCCATGCCAAGACCTCCCGCGGGAGAGTGAAGGCTGTGGAGAGGAGCTTGAGAGAGCCTCGTGTCCCCTGGGGCCCGCAGGTCCTTGTCAGGAGGGTGACACAGGTGCTGGGTGTCCTCCTGTGCTCCCCTGGCCTCTGTCTCAGGGCAGACTGGTGGCACAGAGACACTGGCAAGCTCCCTCGTCCCCAGGTATTGTTCGTCTTTGAACCTGCCTGTGCCACGCAGATGAATGGATTCTAACAAACCAAACCCGGCTTATTAAAAGGAAAGATAACCAAAATGTCAGGGCTGATTTGAAATGGAAAGCAGGGTCTGGGGAAGAAAAAATAAAAAGTCGAGACTGTTTTCTCTTGAAGTGCATCAGGGGACCAGGCATGGCCTCTTCCCAGCTTCTCTTTTGTCCTTCCTCCCTTTTCCCCTCCAAAGCGCTTCTGAAGTCTCATTGCTCCTTGTGCGGGTCCGTCCCTCGCCAGCACAGCTCGGGCGGCAGCAGGGGCCGGGGGAGGGGGCTCTGGCGGGGGTCCGTGCCCTGGGTTTGTGCCCAGAGGTGGGCAGAGGCTGGGGGATGCCCATGCCATCCCCTCCTCCTCCCCAGGTGGGGAAAAGCAGGTGAGCTGTGGAGCCGCAGCCCCGGTAGCTCAGCCCCCTGCCCTGTGACATCCCTCTGTCACATCCCTGCCGCGGCCCTGCTGCCTTTGTCCCCCCGCGGGGAGGGGAGCCCGGATTTTCCTCCTTCCGCGCTCGTTTCTCTTCCTTCTCTCAGGACCGTGGGACCTCGGAGGACGCGGGGGCAGGTTTTGGATCTCCCCACTTGCTCTCCCGAGGGCTGGTGCTCCAACACCGGCGGCACCAGCCATTGAGAACCCTGGGCATCTCCCCCCAGACACGCACCTCAGCTCTGGGGGCGGCTCCCAGCGCTGGATTTGGGACATCTCCCAGCCCTGGCATCACCCCAGAGCCCAGCGGTGCCTCCGCCCCTCTCAGCCCCAGGAGGGGAGGGGGATCGGTGCCTGCAGCTGCTCCCTGCTGGCTCCCATCCCCTCCTCCCCTGCCGACCCCACACCTGGGACACCCCACACCGAATCGCTCAGGGAGAAACCGAGGAGGTTGTGATGGCTTGGATTGAGCAGCAAACCCAAGTTTATTCATAAAACAGGATATTCATATTTTATAACATGAAATCTCTGCTTGCTCTGTGAGGGCCTGGGAGCTCGGTGCCTTTCAAGCTCCTGAATAGCAAAATAAGGCTTGAAAGGGAACACTGCTGGGATATTTTCCATCATTTAAAGCAGGGGGTTTAATTCTTTCTGTTTCCATCTCCCTCTCCTTTCCCTCCCCTCCCTCTCTTCCCTTCCCTCCGTCTCCAGTGAGGATGTTCCAAGGAGGCCACCAGCTTCAGGGCCGGGGCGAGTGGGGGGTCGCACTGAACAGTGGGGGGCTGGAAGGTGCATCTACATGACTGGGAGTCACTCCGGTCATGGGATCGGGGCTCCCTGTGCTCGGAAAGAGCAAAGATTCCATGACCCAGCCGTTCCCCGTCAGGCGTCACCGGCAGCACGTGCAGCCGACTGTCACCTCCGGGGCGCCGGGGTCCGGGGCAGAGCCGAGCCCCCTGAGCCGGGGGACGCTGCGGGGTCCTTCTCCTGCAGAGCTCCGCGGTCCCTGCGGAGGTTTCGGGGATGGAAACGCTGATGGAGCTTCCCGGGGGGACCGCGGGGGCCGAGACCGGGGGAGGAGGGGGGGGCCGGGGCGGGGCGGCGGCAGCTGGGGCGGGCAGTACCGAGAGCCGCCGCCAGGGGGAGAGCGCGGCTAAGGAGAGCCGGGATCGGGAAAGGGGAGGGGAGGGGAGGGGAGGGGAGGGAAGGGAAGGGAAGGGAAGGGAAGGGAAGGGAAGGGGAAGGGGAAGGGGAAGGGGAAGGGGAAGGGGAAGGGGAAGGGGAAGGGGAAGGGGAAGGGAAGGGGGGAGAGGAAGGGGAAGGGGAAGGGGAAGGGGAAGGGGAAGGGGAAGGGGAAGGGGAAGGGGAAGGGGAGGGAAAGGGAAAGGGAAAGGGAAAGGGAAAGGGAAGGAAAGGGAAGGAAAGGGAAGGAAAGGGAAGGAAAGGGAAGGAAAGGGAAGGAAAGGGAAGGAAAGGAAAGGAAAGGAAAGGAAAGGAAAGGAAAGGAAAGGAAAGGAAAGGAAAGGAAAGGAAAGGAAAGGAAAGGAAAGGAAAGGAAAGGAAAGGAAAGGAAAGGAAAGGAAAGGAAAGGAAAGGAAAGGAGAAAGAAAAAAGAAAAAAGAAAAAAGAAAAAAGAAAAAAGAAAAAAGAAAAAAGAAAAAAGAAAAAAAAAAAGGAAGCTGGGTGGTTAGTCCTGAGCTGTGGGGCAGGAGAAACACGGCTGACCTGACTCTCACAGCTGGAAAGTCTGTCCTGCTTTGATGGCATCACCGTTTGTGCCGCTCACCCAGACCGACACCCCCAGGACTCTGAAATGCCCCCGGAATGCAGCAGTGCTGGGCTGCTCTGTGGGAAGTGGAATCACAGCAGAGACAATGGAAATCAAAGCAGGGGGAGTGGGAAATGACCTGTCCTGGCCTTCCCCTGTGGCTCGAGCCAAAGCCAGGCTCCAGAAGGATCTCTCTGGGTCAGTGACTCCGGCATCTGCACTTCAGGGTTTGTTTGCACCTTCCTAGCAGGCACAGGAGAGCAGGACCCCGATCCCAGGGACACGGCTCACCTCACCAGAGCTGGGAGCAGTGGGAAGGGAAGCTGACATGCATTAAATGACTCTCAAGTCAGGTTTGCTTAGAACCTTTTAGTTTGAAGGAATTTTTTTTCTTTTTTTTAGGAAGGGCTGAATCACAGCCCAAAGCTCCATTAGTGAATGTCTCCCTGAGATGGTTTGGTTTGCTGAGTGTCCACGGGGACTGATCCCAAAACAAGCCACTGTCAGTGAAGTCAGGAAGGGATGAGAAGGGATGTGCTGGATCTACCACAGTGATGCCAGATGAGTCCAGACTTGCTGGCTTAGGCTGCCCAGAGAAGTTGTGGCTGCCCCTGGATCCCTGGGAGTGTCCAAGGCCAGGCTGGATGGGGCTTGGAGCAACCTGGGATAGCAGAAGGTGTCCCTGCCCATGGCAGGGGTGGGACTGGATGAGCTTTAAGGTCCCTTCCAACCCAAACCACCCTGTGTTTTCATGACGTGAGGGCAGGCTGGTTTTCCATGAGTGTCTCTGCTTGGCAAATGAGGGATGAGGTGGATCCTGCTCTCCTGGTGGGGGACTCTGCAGCCCTGGGGAGGCGAGGAGCACCTGCTCCCCACAGTCACGCATGGAAGGGATTTGCAGAGTTAGCTGGGCTTTGAAGTCAGCTCGTCAGCACAGTTCCAGGTGTGGAGTGGGTTCACGGGGGAAACTCAGGAAAATAAACATCTGGGTGAGAGCAGCCAGCAAAATAAACCCACCAGAGCTCCGTGTGGGGCTGTGCTGCAGCAGCTGATGAGCTCAGGGAGCAGTGCCAGCGCAGAGAACAAATCCCGTGGCCCTGGTGTGAGCAGGAGAGGGCCGAGCTCAGCTCCTGGAGAGCAGGTGGTGGCTCCAGAGCTGCCTCTCCGCAAGGTGGGGAGGGATCAGCACGCCCTGTCACAGCCAGGACACGGCGCCTCGGCAGGGGAGGCGGCCACGCTGAGGATCTCCTTTGAATCGTCAGGGATTCAGAGGAGGCTTTGAGGGTCTAAAGGGAAAAAAAAAAAAAAAAAAAAAAAAAAAGAGAGAGAAAGAGGGGAAGAAAAAAGGGAGGTGAGCGTAAGAAGTTGGGTGTTTCTATAGCAGCGGCGGCAGCGCCCCGAGCTCAGCGCCGGGAGCAGGTGGGAGCGCCCGTCGCTCAGCACAGCGTGGTGACAGAGCTGGCAGCCGCCTGATAAGAGCCGCTGCCTCCACGGCGGGGGTCCCGCCGGCTCTGCCGATGGATCCCCTCCCCGGGAAGCTGCTGGAGATGGGGGAAGGAGGAAAGCATGGCGTCTTGGGTTATGGAACCAAAAATGTGTGTTCTATTTCATCTGCTGAGAGCAGTTGGGGGGGTGTTCTTCTTTATCTCTTGTAACTCTGGGGGGAGGGGGGCGGGTGCCTTCTGATAATGGGCCAGCTGATAAAACCAGGTGGGGCAGTGTTTCTTATCTCTTTCACTGCCTGTCCTCCCTCCAGGGGGATATTTTTCTGCTAATGGGCCATTAAGACACCCCTAAAAGCACACATCCCCAGATTTACCCTCCCCAAAGCAGGACATCCACATTCCATCATCCCATTGGGAGATGCTCCACCCAGTGGGGGGAGCCAACCATTCCTACCTGGATAAAACTGAGAGGTAGGAACAGAAGCTCTCTGGCTTCACCCGATTCCCAGAGGAAGACTGGACCCTTCTCACCATCACTGGACCCTTCTCACCATCACTGGACCCTTCTCACCATCACTGGACCCTTTTCTACAGGATCAACTCTGCTCCAACAGAACCACATCTGCCACTCCAGGAGGACTCACTTTTGGACTGCTTCCAACACCCTGACCAACAGGGTGTCAGGTTGTAGCTCTGACTCTGTCAGGGTTTTCCAGGATTGTTGTTTATTTGTTTGCTTGTTTGGTTGGGTGATTTTGTTTTCTACTACATTTATACTGTTAATATTCCTAGTAAAGAACTGTTATTCCTATTCCCAAATCTTTGCCTGAAAGCCCTTAATTGCAAAATTATAATATGGTGGGGGTGAGGGGTTTACATTCTCCATTCCAAGGGAAACTCCAGCTTTCCCTGGCAGATACCTGTCTTTGCAAACCAAGACACACGTGCTCAGGGATCCTCAGAGAGTTGGGGGAGGCAGCACTGGGTGGCACCGAGGGGACAAATCCCCGGGTTCCTCTGGTGTTCCCCACCTGAGGGGCTGTTCTGGAGGAAGAGGCTCTTCTCCCAAAGAGCTGAATCCCAAAGGAGACAGTGATGGGCATGGAGGCCATGGGGAGAGGGGCAGGTGGGGGCTCTCCTTCCCCCACGAGGCAGTGGGTGACAGGAGCTCCAGGAGCAGTGGGACTGGGACAGAGCAGCCAGAAAAAACCTTCCTGCGCCCAACAGAGTGTCCTGAGGACAGGAACTGCAAGAGCTGGTGCTGAGTCAAGAGAGCAGCTGAGAAAACACATTAATGCACCATAAAGAATGTCTTTGCTTCCCAATGATCTTTTTTATTACTATTATTTATTCATTTATACGCCACTGCCTTGCTTTTTTTTTTTTTTTTTCCTTTCCTTTTTTCTTCTCCTTTTTTTTTTCTCCTCTCCCAGCTCTTTCAGTGCCTCATACCACCCTCTCCACCCCTGGAGACTGCATTCAAACACTGTCTGATGCTGAGGGCTGGCTGGGGGGTGGTCCAGGGCCATCAGCATGCCTGGCACACGCTGAGCCCAGCCAGCAGAGCAGTGCTGGGCCCGGCCACGGCTCCTCCAGCAGCCTCCAAATATTTGGATTCTGAAAAGGCTGGGATAGAAACACCAAGAAAAATAAATATTTTACAAACACAGTAACCGAAAACCCAAACAGGAACCCGCCGCCTCTTTCTGCCCAGGGCACGCTACTGAAGCGGAGCTTGGATGTCACAGCTGTGGCACTGACACTTTATTTCCTTACAAAGGAATGTTCTGTGGCTGCAGCATCGCATCAGGCCGCTCTGGTGGAGTTTGGGAACGAGCAAAACCTGCCTCGGGATGCTCCTGGGCTGGGAATGTCCCTCTGCTTCCCTGGGGCCTCTGGGCACAGCTCAGGAAGTCAAACTCTTCCTCCCCCACACCCCGGGAGGGCTCGAGGAGAGCCTGGACCTGGCCAAGCTCTGGAGGTAAAGGATGAGGGTGGAATGTTCATTGCCCCAGGAGACACGTGGGGAGCCCTGACCTGGCCAAGCTCAGGGACTGAAGCACAAGGGGGAAATTGGGGGACTGCAGGGTGGGATCCTGTGCTGGCTGGAAGAGACAGGACCACAATGTCCTGAGCAGGATCCTCCTGGGCAGGGGATGGGTCAGGGCCTGGGGACCCTCCCCATGCACAAAGCACAGGTACTCCAAAGCCTTCCTCTACCCTCACTGGCCCAAGGGCTGTGCTGGAGGCTGGAGGCATCTCTGTGTCAGCCTGGTCTCTGTTCAGCATGGGAAATGCTCTCTCCAGGCTCAAACAGTCACCATCCCGTTTCTGACACTGTGAGTGCCACCAGCTGGGACTGGCTGCCCTCAGGAAGCCGCTGAGCCCTTCAAGTCAGCAGTTTTCTGGCCCCAGTTCACGTTCTCTGCAGACCAAAGGAGACCTTGTCCCTTTGACTTGTTATTTAGGGGTCCCTCAGGACCCAGAGACACAGACCCCTCTCTGGGAGAGGAGGTGGAGGGTGGATGGTCCTGAGCCAAAGAGGAACAAGATGTTCCAGCGCGTGGTGCTGCGGTCACCGGCTCTGCTCAGCTGGGGACCACCATGGCACAACTGTCCCTGGTCCCCCTGCCTTTGCAGAGCTGTGGGGGAAGGAATGAGCACGAGTGGCCTCTCAGCCCCAGACACAGGATAGGACAGACCCTCAGGGTCCTCCTGCTGCCCCTCCAGCCTCCCACCCACGCCCAGGCTCCCGGGCTCACACCCACCCCCTGTGCCCACTCCGCGCTCCGGCTTTGGGGAGGGCTCCATGTGCGTGGGGCTCTCCTGGGGCGGTGGTGGAGGAGCCTTTTTTTTTTTTTGTTGTTGTGGTTGTTATTTTTAATCTGCACATTGTTCTGGATTTGCGTCAGAGACAGCAGGTTGGAGAAACGTGGCTGGCTCTTGGAGCACAACGTGGCAAGGTTGGCAATGCCCTCCAGCTCCGGTGGAACGCGCTGCCTCCAGGCAGCCGCCGGATCCGGCGGGGCTGGGCCGAGCCCCAGCGCTCATCCCAAGGTTTGCAGCAGCTTTTAGTCACTCCTCGCTTCGAGCCCCAAAAGCCAGGCCCTGAGGATGAGCAGGGTAGGGAGGAAGGGGCTCTCAGCACCAGAGCAAGCAGAGGATTTTGGCCCCTGGGGCTGCCCAGCGGGACAGGAGCGCATCCTACCCCTGGGCACCAGGGATCCCACAGCATCCCACGCCTCCCACTGCACAGGGAGATGCTGAAGAACCAGCAAAGTCACGTCCTGCCCTGGAAGCCCAGAAGTCCCAGCCCAGGGAGCCTGGAGCACCCTCTGTGGATCACTCCCAGCAGGATAAATCCAGCAGCCTCCAAGCACAGAAGCAGCAGGGGTGGGGACAGTTCCCCCTGGCTGCCACTCTCCTGCTGGGTAGGAGCAAACCCTGGTGAAGTCAGCAGTGGGGGAGCTGCTGTGAGCCCCCAGGAGGGAGGGACAGCAATGGTCACAGGGTAGAGACATGAGGGACCTGGTGACCTCCTTGCCACTGGAGCAGTGTTTGCCTTCCTCCCCTCCTCACTCTGCTCCTCACCCCATCCCATGGGAGCTGCTCCCCACTCGGGACAGGGGCTGCTCACCTGCCCCTCCCTGGCAGGAACCTTTCTGCCTGGTGTGTGCAAAGCCTCCAGGAATGAGGAGGAAAAGGCGCCAGGATCTCACTGAAAGCACCAACTGTTCTCCTCGCATGTAAATGCTGCTGCTCTTTTGATTTTAAATGGCTTTAATGCCGAGTTCATCTGCTAATTCCCCTCCTGCCCCTTGTGTATTGTATATTAGGAGAAATGTTGTTCTGTATCCTGAGCAGTTTATTTTATCGAGTTTAAGAGAAAATCCCATACTGAGATGCTGCAGATAAATATTCATTGTCACATCTGCTTCGGTTTAAGATTGTTGCCTAAAAATGTTAAAAATACAAACATATTTGGTGGGGGAGAGGCTGGGGTGGGAGGGTTGGGGTGGGCTGCTGAGTCTGGGCCTTCAGTGCAACTCGTCAAATATTTTATCACCAGCAAAGAGAGGAATCACAATGAGGGGAAATCACCCTGGGGAAGGAAAAAGGGAGCAGCAGCCTGAGCAGGCTCAGCCAGCCCCAGCCCTGGGGCCCAAGTGGAGCAGCCCTGGGTGGGAGCATCCCTGGCGTCACTCCGGGATGGGGGACAGCTGTGGCAGTGCAGGGGTGTCCCATTCTCAGCTACTCAGAGCATCCTCCAGGATCTCTCACAGCACCTCAGTGCCTGGGATTTGGAGTCAGATCAGCAACAGCAGGAGTTTTCCCTGTCTCTGGAATGCTGCACCGAGGGCTGGCAGTGCTGGCAGCACCCAGGGAGCTGCCTGGAGGATGTGGCAGTGCTGGGAGCTCCTGTCCAGCCCAGCTGTGCCTGGCAGTGCCGTGGTGGGACAGCTGCCCCAGCCGTAGCTGTCCCATCTCCACCAGGAGCTCCATTGGTGGCAGTTCCAGCAGGGAGGCTGGGAGCTGCCCTGGCTTCTGCTGCCTCTGGGAAGGGCTTGTCCAGGCCACACTGGACACACACAGTGACAGGACAGCTTGGGACAACATCAAGGGGACTCATCTTGGCACAGTCTGCTCTGTCCCTGCTCCGGAGACACACGGGGCTCTTCCCTCCCAGCCTCTGCCAGTCCATTACTTCTGCTCAGCACCACAATTTTATTTTGCCCTTAAATAAAATAAACTTGACCTTATTTTATTTTTCTTTCAAAAGCTTTTGCAGCTCCACCAGACGCAGCCAGTGGATATGGAAGGCATAGCAATAAGGATAACGCTTTCCACTTGCTGAGCACTTTATATTCTCCGAGCACTGTACAAACATTACCTAATTAAACAGAGCAAGGCAGCAGCCCTCTGCTCCGGCCTAATGCTGGGAAATGGAAACAAGGAAACTCTGAACCAATATGTCAATAACATCAAAGTCCCATTGTCCTGGCCTTGGCTTTGTTGCAAAGGAATCCGAAATTGTCTCAGAGTTTCCAACACGGCTTCGGGCTCTTCACACTTGGGAAACAAGTGTGAAAGAACTGTTTGGGAGTCAGACGACAAGCCCTGATCAAAGTTGGCAGAAGTGGCCACGGAGACCCCGGGACTGCAGCCTGGCCTTTGATGCCTCCTCATGTGGGAGCCATCCCGGCGGCTCTCGCCCCCCAGCCCTTTCCACAGGGCTGGCATCTTCCTCGGGCCCCTCGTGTGCATCTGGGGAATGTTTCCTATTAGGGATTCACACTCTGGTTGAGCTGCATTCCTAATTGTGGAGACTTGAGCGGCCCTAATAGGAAACACACCCGCAGCAGAGTCCCTGTGAGTCATTCTCCCACCAGAGCGCTCCTTGGGCTGCTGCCACATGGCAGGGACGGGGCCTGGGGGACACAGGGACAGGGCCCTGGGTGGGGGGGACCCTGCTCCCAGCTGTGCCACCATCGCTCCGGTCTCTTGCTGGGTGTCGTGCCAGGTGCTGGGAATTCTGTGCCCAAATTCTGTGCCCACCCTCCGTGCCTTCAGGACACATTCCGTGTTGGCCGTCCTGTTCCCGTTCCTGCAGCAGGTTTGGCGCCTCTGGGGGCAGGAGGGGGCTGGGTCAGAGCCTGGTGCTCAGTGGTGAGTGACCATGAGGATGTTCACGTCTCCATGCCACGCTCATGTTGTCACCTTGTGGTCTCTGCCCAGCTGGAACCCTGCACAGCCACTGCCCATCCTCTGGGATGTGGCCGGAGTGGGAACGCCTCAGTCCCACCTCCCACAGCAGCTTGGGGGTCCAGGCTCTGGCCCCAAGGTGCAGCCACCCCTTGTTTAGCCACCCAAGGTGGCCTTGGAGTGTCCCATTTGTCACGGTGACAGCCCACACGGCTCTGGGAAAAGGTCACCTGAGCTCTACCAGCCTTCCCCTCTCACATTTATGCTGATGCCAAATTAATTCTCCATCAGAAGCCCAAGTGCCCCCTGTGCCGCTGTTTGATGTTTTCCAAATCTGCCTGTGCTCCCCTCCCTGCTCCCCAGCACTGAGACACACCAAAGGCAAAGCATCAGCCCCTGCATTTTTAGGACAAATTCCCTGATTCTGGGGATGTTCTGGCTGAATCTCAGTGCGTTTTTCGCTGTGTCTGCTTGACAGCAATACCTGGTGATGTCAGACAAGCCTCTGGGGCCCTCGGCTCTCATTACCAGCCTGTCTAATTAAGGAGAGATGCTGCTGCTGACTGCTTTGGAGAACGATGTGGGGAAGCAACAAATGCCAATCTCCATCACCAGGGTCTGTGCTTTTGGGGCCTGGATCTTTAGAGGCAGGAGGGCAGCCCTGAGTGTGTCCCAGACAGTGGAATGACAGGTTCAGCAGCAGGAGGAGGCCCCTGGGCAGCAGGAACCCCTCTGAGCCCCAAAGGGTGCAGGGCTTGGGGAGTCAGGAGCCTGATTTTATCTGAGCAGACTCACTGCAGTTGCTAATAATTAGCAGGGGCTGGCTGATCATTAAGGCAAAATGAGCCACTCCCTATCCATTCCACCCCAGCTGGAGGTTTGGGTTGGGAAAGTGAGGTCCCTGCATGTTCCAGCTCAGATCCCTGTCAGCCCTGCAGCCCCTCTCCAGTTCCCAGTGAGGCTGCCCCATGTCCCCTTGCTCAGGAACAACCTTTCCCAGGCCTTTCCCTCAGGTTGGGGATGTTTGGCACGGGGGAAAAGTGGGAACTCTTGTTTTTATTCTTCTGCAACAGGAATGTTTTTCCTCCTGTTATTCATCAAATTCTGCTGGAATTTAATACTCACCAGCTCTAAACAGCCTCTTGCACTAACAGTGATTGATGGTTTCCAACGAGTCCATAAATGCTGCCCCTCCTCAACCCTGCACTTTCTCTCCCTTCTCTCCCTATCACTCCATCTCTCCTCTCTTCCCTTGCTCTCTCTTCCGGGCCAGACAAAAGCTGATCATGCTGTTGTTATGTGGATTGATTTGTTTTCTGTTTCTGCTGTGTTTTGGGGTAGGAAGACATCAGGGATTTGTGAAAGAGCAGTGAAATGCCATGGCCAATGAAGCCTGACTAGAAATTCCTCAGGTTATTATCTCTTAGGTGAGGGAAATCTGGGCAAGTTCCTGTAGGGGAACACTTGGGGAGCAGAAAAGAGCAAAGCTCAGCAGCAGCTGCCCAGTTCTCCCAGCCTGGGGGAGGCTGGAATGGGAGGTCTGCCCATGGAAGGTGGGGTGTGCCTGCACACTCAGGGCGACATCCTGGGGTGTAGGGGCTGTGCACAGGATTCCCAGCCCAGGGGACTGGGGTGGGCTCCATCCAAGGTAATAGCAGGATGGATCAGCCCAGGACAAGGCTCCTGCGTGCCCACAGGGGCTCGGGGAGTGACAGCAATTGCTCAGTTCTCACCTGGACGAGCAGCTTGTAGTGCCGAGGCACGAATTCCCAGGGGTTCCGGCTCTGGGGGCTGGAGACAGCTGGTGCCAGGGAACAACGAAGCGGGGGATGGAAGCAGGTAAGCTGAAACCTGGGGAAGTCACCCTGTGACTCTCTAGAGACAAAAGCATCCCGCACACGCTGGCAGGGAGGGCTCTGTGGGATGCCCGGGATAGGCTGGGGAAGGTGAGGGTGCCGGGCGGGTGATGCTGAGGGACCAAGGTGTCCCCAAGGGGCAGAGCCCCCTCCTCGCAGTGCTCAGCTCCGATGGGAAGGGGATGCCCCCCGGGCCGACTCCTTTCACCTTCACGGGGACTCCCGGCCCTTTGCCGGACTTCCCAGAAGACTGGATAAATTATCCCTTCTTTCCCGAGCAAAGCTCCCTCCTACCTGGTGGGGGCTGCCCTTCCCTTGGAAAGCCCGGCGCTCCGAGGAGCCCCGGCTCTCCTGTTCCAATTAAGCTACCTGAGATAAAATCTGGGGAGCTCTTAGAGGGAAACAACTTAAAGAGATGTAAAATGGTAACTTGATTTACTCATTTGTTCCTGACCGTTTGATTCCTCCCCGAGCCGCCACCCAGCCAGCTGGGTTATGTGTCACCGGGAAAAAAAAAAAAAAAAAAAAAATCCAATACAGGCAGATCCCTTATCAGATCAGTGCGTTAAAAGGATTTGGGGAATGCTAATGCAGGCACGGGGAGTGGGAGATGGGACTAGCTAGCTACGGGTGGCCGAGCAGGAGGCAGCACCTTGGCTCCCCTTCCCCAGCTCCTGTTTCCCCTGGGATGTGGGAGCAGGGCTGGCTGGGCTCTTCTGCCAAAGCAAAGGCTGAGAGGGGGATCTCCACCACATCCAGCTTTGCCCAGAATCCCTGGGGAACATTTCTTGCCCCTTTTAGCTGGGTTAAGTCAGTTATCTCTTGGGCAGTGAGTTGGAGGCAGCTGCCTGTGCCTCTGCTGTGAGGGGTGTGCTGCACACTCGCTCCTGGCTGATGGGCATCCTGGGGTTTTCCAGGCACAAGGACAGGAATGCTGTCCCATCACTGACTCCAAAGGCCCAGCTCAAGGGAGTTCTCTTGCCACTGTTCCCCAAACAGCCCTGATCCCAGGAGCCAGGACCTGGGATGGGGATTTGAGATCCAAAAGGAAAATCAGAGAGGTTGTGGCTGCCCTGTCCCTGGGAGTGTTCAAAGCCAAGTTGGACAGGGCTTGGAGCAACCTGGGATGGTGGAAGGTGTCCCTGCCCACGGCAGGGGGTGGCACTGGATGGGCTTTGAGGTCCCTTCCAACCCAAACCAGTCTGTGATTCCACGAAAACCCCCTGGGGTTAGGACCTGAGTCACACTGACTGAAGGAATTGTTTTGCAAATTAACAAATTAACTGGTTTGTTCCCCAATCCAGCACACTGCAAGGTCAGGCCGGTGGGAAGGCCATGGCTCATGCCCTCTGACAAGTGCAGCTCCGTTTCAATTTCTGGTGCACATCCTTGTGACCTCAAGAGCAGCCAGAGTCACTCCTCCCAGAGCCAGGAATTCTCGGTGACAGGAACCCCTCATCCTGCTGGTCCTGCTGCTAAACCTGTGCTCTGGGATGTGGAGAGAGCCACTCCTGGGTGTCCAAGTGATGAAGGGCAGATTAGCAAGGCCCTGCTGCTGCATTAGGCTGGGAATATATTTAGCTGCTCGACGTGCTGTGGATTAGAGAGCAGCAGGAGGCCTGGCAATTCCACTTCAGAGGCTGGGAAGGAACATTCCCGTTCAGCTGAGCTGACATTCCCTTCCCAGCACCTGCTGGATGGGTGTCCCAGCCTTCCTGGGGCTGCTTCTGCCCTCAGGCAGGACCCTTCCCTTCCCCCTGCTGTCACTTGGCTGCTCAAAGCCGCTTCTGCATGGTTCAGACTCCAGCCATGAAGGGTTTTGAGGGTGTTTTAGGGCAAGAAGCCCCCTTTTAGGGTTTGTTCTTGTCTGCAGTTTCTTTCCTTCCACCAGTCCCTGTCCTTGGAGTGGCATCGCCCTTATCCAGGGGGGATGAGTTCACATTTTGAGGCTTGAAAATGTGCATTTTTAGCTCTTGCTGCCCCCATGCTCAGCTCCATTCCCATCCCATGGGGCTTTTCCCCTCGGGATGGCTCTGTTGCCTGCTCCTGCCCGTGCCTGCCCCTGTTCCTGAGAGCATCCCACCCAGTTATCCCCATGCCTGGCTCATTTATAAATTGTATGGAAACACAGACGTCCTCCTGTCTGCCACAGGATGTGTCACCCTTCTGCACCTTCAGGCAGATGCTCACAAGTGAGCAGATTTGTGCTTTTCCCTCACTGATATCCTGGGAGGAAACCTGTTTTCACCACATTTACAAGGTTTTCCAAGGTTTTCCAAGCAATCCTCTCCACAGGGATCCCAGAACCAGAGACCCTGGAGTGTTCCCCTGTGCCCCAGCAGAGCCCTTCCCGTTCTGGATAATCCTGTACAACCTAGGCTGGGAATTCCTGGCAGCTGGAGAGCACATCAGGTTGCTTGCAGGCCATTCTGGGGACTGTAGGAATTCAGTAATTCCCACCCCCACACTGGGACACGGGGCTCTCCCAGCCCTTGGCAGCCTGTCCTTCCACAGGGGTTACAGGAAACTTGGGAGACGTTGACAAAACCCAAACTTGCACTCAGTAAAATGAAAAACCACAAACTGAAAAAAGAAATCCCCTTTACGAAACCTGCCTCAAGTCCACCCAAACGTTTGGTTTGATTATCAAGCAAACATTCCACGTATGCTCCGAGCTCTTCCTTTCCAAGCTTCTCAAGTGGGCTCGAGTTAAACACCGGCGAATTTCTCCTGAAAACGTCATTTCGGCCCAAATCAAAGAACTTGGAGGAGCTTTCCCTCAAAACCAGCAGAGCAAACCTGTTCAACTCAGCCAGTTTGATAGGATTTTTCCCTTTTTGTGAGGTACAGGATTATTCCTGTTGTGTTGGTGTCACGGCGCGAGGTTTTTCTCTGTCTCCAGAATTCCAGCAGCACGGCTGACCTGCGGCTGCGCTTTTGGGCAAACGACCTGTCTGGCTGTCTTGGTTTGGAAAGACAGGTATCTGCCAGGGAAAGCTGGAGTTTCCCTTGGAACGGAGAATGTAAACCCCTCACCCCCGCCAAATTATAATTTTGCAATTAAGAGCTTTCAGACAAAGATTTGGGAATAGGAATAACAGTTCTTTACTAGGAATATTAACAGTATAAATGTAGTAGAAAACAAAACCACCCAACCAAACAAGCAAACAAACAAACAACAATCCTAGAAAACCCTGACAGAGTCAGAGCTACAACCTGACACCCTGTTGGTCAGGGTGTTGGAAGCAGTCCAAACGTGAGCCCTCCTGGAGTGGCAGATGTGGTTCTGTTGGAGTAGAGATGATCCTGTAGAAAAGGGTCCAGTGATGGTGAGAAGGGTCCAGTGAGGGTGAGAAGGGCCCAGTCTTCCTCCAGGAATCAGGTGAAGCCAGAGAGCTTCCTGTTCCTGAGTCCCAGTTTTATCCAGGTAGGAATGGTTGGCTCCCCCCACTGGGTGGAGCATCTCACACTGGGATGAAGGAATGTGGATGTCCTGCTTTGGGGAGGGTATAGTTTGGGGGTGACTGCTTTGGGAATGTGTTAATGGCCCATTAGCAGAAAAATATCCCCCTGGAGGGAGGAATGGGGTGAAAGAGATAAGAAACACTGCCCCTCCTGGTTTGAACAGCTGGCCCATTATCAGAAGGCACTCACCCCCCTCCTCCCAGAGTTACAAGAGATAAAGACAAAAAACATCTCCCCAACTGCTTTCAGCAGATGAAATAGAATACACATTTTTGGTTCCATAACCCAAGACACTGGCAGAGGAGTTTTCCCCCAGCTCTGCCTTCTGTGGCCTCATTCCACGGCCGGTGGCACGGGCTGTGCCTGCTGTCACCGCTGCCACGGCCGCTGTCCCCCCGGCCCCTCGCAGCCGCCGCCGCCCAGGCACGGCAGAGCCAGAATTTCTGGTTTCCATAAAGGAATATGGAGAATATTATCCAGCGAGATTTGAAACTGAGGTGGGAAAGCTGCCAGGCTGCAGCGTTTTCAAAGAGCCTCCTGTATCTGGTGTTGCTGAAAACTGGGAAGTCCCGTGGGCTCGGGAGGAGGGAGCAGGGAGGGGGTGCGGGGGGTCCCCGTGGTGGGCACAGGGATGGAGGCAGAGCAGGGGGAAACCTTCTGAAGGGGTCCTTTCATATTAGAATAAGTCATAATTAATGCTATCAGGTGGCAGGAAGGCAGTGTCAGGTAAAGTGAGCAGGGCCTTATCTCTCCCTGCATCCCGGGGCTGCGGCTCTGGGCAGGGGGGGAGAAGCAGGAGACTCACAAAAAGTGTTGGGAATGGGGTGTGGGGGGGATTGGGGCACTGCTGCCGTGAGGAGCCCAGCTCTGCTGCTGCCTGGCAGGATATTCCCTGGAGAGGTGAGGTAAAGCAAGCCCTGGATGGGTGGGTGGATGGATGGATGGATCCACATAGATCCATCCTCATCCTGACTGGAGGAGGGAGGATGGAGAGAGTAGAGAAGGGGTGAGCACCCACAAGGTCCCACAAGGTGGGTTTTGGCCGTCCCATCAGCACCTGTGGAAGCTCCCAAGCCTTCTGTGGTGCCACCAGTGCCATGGTGACCCTAAAGGGCTGGGCTGGTCACTGGTGTCTCTGGGACCTGAGCTCCAGGTGTGCTTTGAGCCATTTGTTTATTAGAGGGCTCATCAAACCTTTCCCTGCCCGGGTCCCACAAGCCATTTGTCCCTTATTTACACTTTTTTAGGTCAAAATCTCTCTTTCTTCTCCTCCACAGCTGGGTCACCACACACATGATGCCACCTCAATTAGTGACATCGTCCCTGACATGGGGTTGTGGCCCAGTCTGAGCCTGAGTCACCTGGGTTAGCACATCCCTGGCCCTGGGGACTGCCTGAACAGGAGGGTTTGGGGCAAAACACTGGTTTGGGGAAAAAAAACCTGTTTTGCCATGTAGAAAAAAAGGTATTTAAAAATAAAGCACTTGAAACTGGTGGATCAAACCCTCCTCATGGAAATGCCTGTGTAGGGAAAAAGCCTCTGTGATCTCAATTACCTTCCTCTGTGAGGATCCTGCATAGCTGAAATTGTTTAGTTTCTGAGCAGCAATGATAAAAAAAAAAGAAAAACACTTTAGGTTTTTATTTCCCTACTTTGGCTTCCCATGGGAAAATATCCGGAGCAAGCGATTCCACGCATGCACACAGGCACTCTGGGGCACACAACAGCCAGAACAAAACCCCAACAAACACAACTTGTTTGCTTTAGTTTTGTTTTTCACTGAAAAAAAAAAAAAATGCGAACTTCTCCGAGAAAAGACAATGCGACGGGCTCGGCTCAGCTCTGTGGCCTGCCCTACTTTTGGGGAATTTGTTTTCCAGTTTGCAGCCATCCTTAGCCCTAAATTTCTCCTATTAAGGATAAGACTACAGCAGCCTTAAGGCACTGGCTCTTGGAAGGAAGATGAAGTGGGATGGAAGTGCTCATGGGAGGCAGCCTCTGGTCTGGGCAGGAACGTGGGGTGGGATTGTTGGACTGTCCTGTGCAGGGCCAGGAGCTGGACTCAGAGATCCTCGTGGGTCCTTTCTGAGTCAGGATAATCTGGGATTTCAACCCCCATGTCCTGCCTCCTCAGCCTTGCCCCCCCCCTGTGGGGTTGTGCAGGTGATGGATGATGGATCCAGGGATGGATCCAGGGATGGACCCAGGGAGGTGATGGATGCTCCCTCCCAGCCCGGCCCCTTTCATCCCCCCCTCACCCCTCCCCAGCACAGAGAGAGTTGTCAAAAGCCACAACACCTCAAGACCAACCCCAAACAAACACAGGAGTAACGGGTGATGAATGGTCCCTGCTCTGAAATCCATCTCGGGAGGAAGATGCGCCTCCCGAGCGCCGCGGCAGCCGCAGGGAGCTCCTGCGGCTCGGCAGTGCCACCGCGGGAACGTGTCACCGTGTCACGGCTCCCGGGGCCGCCTGTCCGTGTCGCAACACCCGGGGCAGGGCCCGGGGCAGCCGGCGGGGCTCTGCAGACGTCCTCCTGTGCGTCCACTTGCTCTCACTCCCGTTCGCTCCGTGACAGCCGCGGGCAATGAGCCGGCCGCGGCACATGGTGCAGGCTCCGCACCTCAGCGCTGCTCCGAATCCCCGGGTCCCTCCGCCCTGTGCCTCTCCTTTCCCAGCCCAGGGTCCCCCGAGACCCCTGCTGACTCCGTTTTCCTGTCTCCCGCGGCACAGGCAGCCCCGGGAACGCGGGATGAATAGGAATGGGGGATAACAAATGGGATGTAGATAAGGCGGCGTCTGCGGGAGTCACCGCGAGGCACCGGAGAGGGAAGGCGGAGGGGGAGGATGCCGGAGTTTAGCGGTGTCCAAAGGGGATTAGAGTGACAAATTTTCAAGGGAGGGGGGCTGGAAGGTGCAGCGGAGGTGGGGCACGGAGCCCTCCCTGCCTGACTTTCCCCGGAGCCAGAGCTGGCCCTGCTCGGCCAGGGCTTGGGGACACACCCCAGACACCAAAGGGATGGAGGAGACATGGGCACGAGGGGAGCAGGACAGGCAGGGGGAGAGCAGAGCACAAGGAATGGCATGGGGAGGGCTGGAGAGAAAGAGGAGGAAGAGGAGGAAGAGGAGAAAGAGGGGAAAGAGGAGGAAGAGCAAAAAGAGGGGAAAGAGGAGGAAGAGGAGAAAGAGGGGAAAGAGGGGAAAGAGGGGAAAGAGGAGGAAGAGGGGAAAGAGGGGAAAGAGGAGGAAGAGGAGAAAGAGGGGAAAGAGGAGGAAGAGGAGAAAGAGAGGAAAGAGGAGGAAAGAGGAGGAAGAGGGGAAAGAGGGGAAAGAGGAGGAAGAGGAGGAAGAGGAGGAAGAGGAGAAAGAGGGGAAAGAGGGGAAAGAGAAGGAAGAGGAGGAAGAGGAGAAAGAGGGGAAAGAGGGGAAAGAGGAGGAAAAGGAGGAAGAGGAGGAAGAGGAGGAAGAGGATGCCCATCTGGGTGGGGTGGCAGATGTTCTCACCTGTGCATGGCCAGCACGTCAGCACAGCTGCTGGAAAACTGAGAAACCTCCACTGCAGGCGGCTGAGCAATTCACCACAAGGCTTTTATTGCTCATGGATGTCACCTGGCAGCTGGGTCATGGAACCAGGAGGGAAAATCAGCTTTACAGTGGGGGACACCACATGGGGACAGTCTGCGGACTGGAACCTGCTCGTGCTGGGGTGGAAGAGGCAGAAAAGCAGGGGAGAGGTGCCAAACCATTGACCTTCAGCTGGTTTAAAGGTGTCAGCAGGCAGAAGGGAGGGGAATGATTTAGAAAGGTAGAGGAATGTGGAGTTAGGAAGGTGGGATTGAGGAAAGGAAAACAGATGATAAATTTCAGGGAAATAATCCAAATAACCCAACAGAGAGAGGCAGAGGAGTGGGAAACTCCTCTCTGGGAAGAGAGGGAACCGTCTTGTTGTGGACTTGGGGGATCAGCTGAGCTTCCAAAGTCTGCAGTCCTGCAGATCCTTGGGGGTGGCACGGGGAGCAGGGGTGGCTCATTGCAGCAGAGACACTTGGAAAACACCAAATTCCTGTTATCAGGGAGAGAGGACCTAATTCTGGTTATGCTTCTGCATGCTGGTACCCAGCCCAGTCCTGAGAGGAGCATTCCTGGCTTCTCCTCCCCCTCAGTAACAAATCCTGGAGCAGTCTCCTTGCACCATCCAGGGCTGGACACTGACAGCACAGCCTGGAGCCAGCATTGGCTGCGCTGGGGCACAGGAGACCAGCCTGGTTTGGGGTAATTCCAGGCTTTTTCAGCTTTATGGGAGCATCTCCACAAACATTCGGGCTGGCCTGCTTCCCAACAGCTGCACACGGAGAGCTGGGATGCACAGAGAAGCTTTATGGCCTCTGCAGCTCCAGGTAAGGGTTGATGGGATTGAAATGAGCCCAGGAAAGCTCAGAGCCCACGAGCCTGATGCTTCCCATGTCTGCTCCAGGGAAAACGAGGCCGACCCAGCCACACACACACCGGGCTCCCTGTGCTGCCAAGCTGGGCCGAGTAAGGTCAGGGTTAGGCAGAAACGACAGACAGAAAAAAAAGGCTGATTAGGTCACTCACTTCATCCTCTTACCAATTAGACAGGAAATTATTTAACTGCTTTATTTATTTATTTAGGAATGTACCTCAGCAGGAAAACCCCAGCGGCAAGAGCTGCCGTCGTGCAAAGGGAAGGGTGGAAGAAACCCAGCTCCTGGTTCATGAGTGAGCTTTGTGAAAAGCATCTTCTGAAGGAAAATCTGGCGAGGAAACCTCCCCTGACAAGCCTCTGAGGCGATGTGGGTACAGGGCCGGGGAGGGAAGCGGGATTTGCTGTGTCCTGGGTATGGGTGCTTTTCTGGAACATCCCTTTTGCCTCACCTCCTTTACTAGAGACATTTTACAATTCCAGAGGGGCCAAAGAGACCCTCAAACCCTGACCCTCAGGCTTTGGGGCTGTGGCTCCTGGGGCAGCACCAGCCCCCTGTTACCCCTTGCTCACCCAACTCAGCCCAGCTCAGCCCCTTTCTGGGACAAGCTTTGGCTGGTGAGGAATTTGAAATGCAGCTCCTCCAGCGGGATGGGAGGGTTATCCCGTTGGACAGATGAGAAGATTTATGAGGTCCATAAATGGAGCTCTCTGGAGAGAGCCCAGGAATGGTTTGAGCTCTGCCCCAGGTCCTTCATCCACAGAAATGCAGGATTGCAGGGCCACGGTCACAAGGAGGGAGGGCGGTGCCAGAGGCTCCCTTCCTGCCTTGGTGTCATCAGCACTTCGCTCCCTCTTCGAAATGATGATGAAAACCCATTTCCAAACCTCAGGGTTTGTTGTTTTTTTTCTCCCCTAAATGGAATTCTTGCTTCCCAGCCAGCCTCAGCTCACTCGTGAAGCAGAAGGACAGGCAGGAGGCTCTCCTGGGTGGAGGTGGGCGGGAATGGGCTCGGACTCTGCCTTGGACAGCCGAGGAGAGAAACCCTGTGGGCAGGGCTGCAGCACCCAGGGGTCGGAGGGGAGGGAGGGAGGGAGGGAGGGCAGCTCCCAAAAGTACACGGGGCCACGGCCGATGTGTCTGAGCCAGGGGGACAAGATGGAACTGGTGACACACCTCCCCACCCGCACACTGGGAATTCTGTGTGTGGGGAACGGGGGGTGCCATGTGTGGAAATGCTGTGTGTGGAATTCTGCGTATGGACTTCTGTGTGTGGAATTCTGTGTGCAGGGAGTGCTGTGTGTGGAATTCTGTGTGTGGAATTCTGTGTGCAGGGAATGCTGTGTGTGGATGCTGGGTGTGGAATTCTGTGTGTGGAATTCTGTGTGTGGAATTCTGTGTGCAGGGAATGTCGTGTGTGGATGCTGTGTGGAATTCTGTGTGCAGGGTGTGCTGTGTGTGGAATTCTGTGTGTGGAAATCTGTGTGTGGAATTCTGTGTGCAGGGAGTGCTGTGTGTGGGTGCTAGGTGTGGAATTCTGTGTGTGAAATTCTGTGTGCAGGGAACGTCGTGTGTGGATGCTGTGCGTGGATGCTGGGTTTGGATGCTGTGTGTGGAATTCTGTGTGCAGGGTGTGCTGTGTGTGGAATTCTGTGTGTGGAATTCTTTGGGCAGGGAGTGCTGTGTGTGGATGCTGTGTGTGGAATTCTATGTGCAGGGAATGCTGTGTGTGGATGCTGTGTGTGGAATTCTGTGTGCAGGGAGTGCTGTGTGTGGATGCTAGGTGTGGAATTCTGTGTGCAGGGAATGTCGTGTGTGGAATTCTGTGTGTGGAATTCTGTGTGCAGGGAATGCTGTGTGTGGAATTCTGTGTGTGGAATTGTGTGTGCAGGGAATGCTGTGTGTGGGTGCTAGGTGTGGAATTCTGTGTGTGAAATTCTGTGTGCAGGGAATGTCGTGTGTGGATGCTGTGCGTGGATGCTGGGTTTGGATGCTGTGTGTGGAATTCCGTGTGCAGGGTGTGCTGTGTGTGGAATTCTGTGTGTGGAATTCTGTGTGCAGGGAATGCTGTGTGTGGAATTCTGTGTGTGGAATTCTGTGTGCAGGGAATGCTATGTGTGGGTGCTAGGTGTGGAATTCTGTGTGTGAAATTCTGTGTGCAGGGAACGTCGTGTGTGGATGCTGTGCGTGGATGCTGGGTTTGGATGCTGTGTGTGGAATTCCGTGTGCAGGGTGTGCTGTGTGTGGAATTCTGTGTGTGGAATTCTGTGTGCAGGGAATGCTGTGTGTGGAATTCTGTGTGTGGAATTCTGTGTGCAGGGTGTGCTGTGTGTGGAATTCTGTGTGTGGAATTCTGTGTGTGGAATTCTGTGTGCAGGGAGTGCTGTGTGTGGAATTCTGTGTGTGGAAATCCGTGTGTGGAATTCTGGGTGCAGGGAGTGCTGTGTGTGGAATTCTGTGTGTGGAAATCCGTGTGTGGAATTCTGGGTGCAGGGAATGCTGTGTGTGGATGCTGTGTGTGGAATTCTGTGTGCAGGGTGTGCTGTGTGTGGAATTCTTTGTGTGGATGCTGGGTTTGGATGCTGGACTGGAGCTGCCCTGCCGGAGCACCCCTGTGCCCCACACCCCTGTGCCCCACACCCCTGTGCCCCACATCCCTGTGCCCCACATCCCTGTGCCCTGCTGGGCCGGGGCTCCTGCTGTGCCCGGCTTGGGCAGGGTCGGACGAGCTAAAACATTCCCGTGTGTCAGGGCCTCGGCCCGGCGGGGCACAGCAGGTGGCTGTGTCTCCTCCTGCTGGGGCTGCTTCCTCTCCTCCATCTCCCTCTCCCCAGCCCCGGGAGGACAGGGCACAGCTGGGCTCTGTCCCCCTGGGTGGTGGCAGAGGCAGCTGGGCACCGCTCCCGAGAGCAGCGCTCCGAAGGATCCCGGCTCAGGGACGCAGCTGCTGTGCTGTTATCACACAAGAGCAGAGATGAGACAACCCAGTTATCGAGGAGAGAGAGAGAGAGAGAGAAGCTCCTTCTCCCCGCCATCCCCTCCACCCCCTCCCACCCTTCTCCGTGATCATTCTTGTTATTCATTTCCCCTCTCCTCTCCTTGCCAGGCAGACGCTTTCACAGGGCAAATCCGAACGAAAGCCTTGCAAAGAGGATGCTCATAAAATATTTATGGAGAGCTGCGGTGAACACGAGTAGGATAATGAGGGTCTGTGGGAAATGGGATGTGTCCAAACTCGCACAGCGAAGGCCTCGTACGAGGCAGAGGCACGCGGTGGAGGCCATTAGTGAGTCCTGCAGGGTCTTCACTCATTTCCTCAACACAGTTGCCACACACGGCTCTGCTTTGGCTTTCCCTCGCTGGCACTGGGGCTTTTCCTCCGTGGCAGCTGCTGCCTGCACTGCACGGGGAGCTGGGGTGGCTGGAGTGCACTGGGGGGCTGTGCAATGGTCTGCAGAACCTCACAGCTGTGCTCTCTGGCAGCAGGACAGGGGCACTGTGCCACCAGAGCAGCCACTGTGCCACCTCTGGGGTGCAGCCTGCTCACCAGCCCTCCTCTCCCAGCCACTTTTCCTGGCCTCCAGCCCCATGATTGTCCTGCACCTCCTGACATGGCCACACAGGCCACATGGCCACACAGCTTCCTGCTGCTGGATTGTGGTCGTCCTCTTCCAGCCCAGATCCCGCATCCCTCCGGGCTCTGCAGAGCTCCCACTGCCCCTTCCCTCAGCCAGGGAAGGGCAGCAAGGCCTGGCAGAGGGGCAGGAGTCAGTCCCCTTCATCGGGGTTGCTTTAGGAAGTGGAAGGGCTCAGGTCTGAGCACCTCCTTCCCCCCATCCTTCCCTCCCATCCCCTGCAGCCCGTGGGGCTCTGCCCCCATGAACCCTCACACACTCAGCCCCAAGGCCCACCATCCCCAGCGCTGCTGGTGCCAAGAAGGGGCTCTGAGGCTCCGGGTGAGCTCCTGTAAAGAGCAAACCAATCCCATCCTGAGAGCAGAGCCCATAAACACAGCAGCCCCCCTAGGGCAGGGACGGGCTGCCTGAAAAACGTGTCCTCCAGCAGCTTATCCCGCTCCTTCTCCAGTTACCCCGAGCGGCCGCCCCGCAGCTCCCGCAGCTGGAATGCTGCTGACCTTTGCAGAGTCTGGCTGGGTCTGCCCCAGCTCCAGCCCAAGCTGCAACTCCTCTTGCAGCTGGCCAAGAGGACCTCGGGGGCACTGCTGCTCCTCTTCCTCCCTCGGCTCTCTCCCAGCAGGCCCCCAAGAAGCCCTTGAACTCGTGCTGGAGCGCTGATCCCGCTGGGAGCTGTGCTGCTGGCAGATGTTTGCTGTGATACAGGACACGACAGCTTTTATGACTTGTCAGCTGGAACCCAATCTTTTCGGGTCTTTAGGTTAAAATGGAAAAGCAAGGCTTGCACGCACGGCTGTGCCAGCAGCACGGCCTGCCGGGCCTCCCAGCAATCCCAGAACTGATCCTGGAGCAGGAGCCCGGGTGTCCCTCACCATCACCCAGCCCAGCCCAGCCCAGCAGCCCCAGAACCTCCTGGAGCAGGAGCCTGGGTGTCCCTCACCATCACCCAGCCCAGCCCAGCAGCCCCAGAACCTCCTAGAGCAGGAGCCTGGGTGTCCCTCACCATCACCCAGCCCAGCCCAGCAGCCCCAGAACCTCCTGGAGCAGGAGCCTGGGTGTCCCTCACCATCACCCAGCCCAGCCCAGCAGCCCCAGAACCTCCTGGAGCAGGAGCCTGGGTGTCCCTCACCATCACCCAGCCCAGCCCAGCAGCCCCAGAACCTCCTGGAGCAGGAGCCTGGGTGTCCCTCACCATCACCCAGCCCAGCCCAGCAGCCCCAGAACCTCCTGGAGCAGGAGCCTGGGTGTCCCTCACCATCACCTGGCCCAGCCCAGCAGCCCCAGAACCTCCTGGAGCAGGAAGCCAGGCTGCCCTCACCATCCCACTCCAACAAGTCTGCTTTTCCCAGCCCCATGTCCTGGGACATGCCCTGTGTCCCTGCAGTGACACATCTGTGTGGTTGGGATGACCTGACCCCAACCCAGACTGCCTGGGGTGGGCAACTTTCCTTTCAGCCCCACCAAGGAACAAACAGGCAAGGTCACACATACTTTCCTTATGATGACTGCAGGGAGATTCCCACCTCTTCCAGGCTGGGAAACCACCTCAGCACTTCAGGCTATTGCACGTTACCAAACATTACCAAATCCTGGAGAATTACAACATCTGCTTCACTCCCACTGCTGAGGAAAGGAGAATTATCCCCCCTGGCAGCTTAGAGGGTTCCTCACCTCCCCAGAGCTGCCTGGTGGAGCTGTGCTGTCTCCTGTGTGGGAGCAGGCAGGGGTGGTTCGGAGAACCATGGAATAGTTTAGGTTGGAAAATACCTTTAAGATCATCAAGTGCAGTTGTTTACTCAGCCCTGCTGAGCCCAGGTTTAGGTTTAAATAAAGCCCTGCCAGACTTCAGGTCACCCTCTCCACCTGTCTTGGTGCCACCACAGCACCTGAGAAAGTCACGTGAGCTGGGTTTGCCAATGATCAAATCATTGATCAGCGTCACCCCACAGACCTCTGGGGGATGAGGCACAACGTGGTGGGAGGGAGAGGGGCAGAGAAGCTGCTGCTCGAGGTCCCTGAGTGGTGTCTCGCCCTGCAGACCAGCACGGGACACTCAGGAAGTGCTGCCTGGCTGATGGATCCCACCCTGCCCTCTCCTCCTCCATCTCCATCGCCCACAAGTCTCAAAGTTCAAGTGGTTCAGGACGGGGAAGAGTGTTCCAGACATGAAAGGTATTTCTGGGCACGGGGGAAGAAAGTGATTAATCTCAATTACACGGTTGGACACTGCGTAATCTGGGGCAGCAGATTCTGTTACGAGTCCTCCTTCCCATGGCTCTTGGAGGGGCATTCCAGCCTGAGGAGACTTTGGAAAGATGTTTTGACTGCTGAAGTGCCAAACTTAACCCCGTTGTAATTGGGGCTGTGGTGAAACATGGATGTTGTTTTTTGCTTCCTGAGCCTCCCGGACAGCCCAAGGTTTGTGCAGCTGTCACCTCTTTCCCGTTCACAGTGTGACAGCTCCCACCCCAGCTCACTTTTCTGTCACTGCTCAGAAAAGAATAAAAGGGGGATAAAAAACCCCACAGAAAACCCCACAAAAACCCCCAAAAAACTCCCCAAAAAACCCCCAAAAACCGAACAAAAAAACCAAACAAAAAAACCCCACAACAAAAACAAAACAAAAACAAAAACAAAAACAAAAACAAAAACAAAAACAAAAACAAAAACAAAAACAAAAACAAAAACAAACCCAAAACAAAACAAAAACAAACAAAAAAACCCACCCAAAAAAACAAAAAAAAAACCACCAAAAAACCAAACCAAACCAAAAAAACCCCAACCAACCAAACCAACCAACCAAAAACAACAAACAAAAAAAAAAAACCCTCAAAAAACTCAAAAAAACCCCCAAAAAACCAACAGGGACTGGTGCTTCCAAACTCCAGGAGCAGCTCAGCAGCCTGGGCAGAGGTGGGAGGGAACCACTGCTCACCCAGCTCCCAGGCTTCTTGCTGCTGGATCGTGGTCTTCCTCTTCCAGCCCAGATCCCACATCCCTCTGGGCTCTGCAGAGCTCCCACTGCCCCTTCCCTCAGCTCCCAGCCCATATCCCCCATCCTTCTGGGCTCTGCAGAGCTCCCACTGCCCCTTCCCTCAGCTCCATGGCCGAGCAGCCAAGCATCCCCCAGACCTGGGGGCTCCTTGGGATCCACGTGCACCAAACCCTGCTGGGGTGCTGGGATGGATCAGCCCCACCTGAGCTGCAGCACCAGCAGGATTTGAGCATGGCTCCCCCAGGAGAGCAGCGGCTGTGGAGCGGTGAGGAGCCCAGACACACAGAGCGAGGGGTTTCATCCACCAAAGCTCTCAGATCCTCCTTGTTACTTAGCAGCCTCCTTCCCCAGACTAAAGAGCTGTTCCTGATGTTCTGTAGGGACTAATAACAACCTAATCCCAAGCTGTGATGGACTAAACACACCCAGAGTGTTCTGAGGTTCAGCCAGGGAGATCCCACATCCCCCCTCCCTGTGCTCTGTGTCCTTTGTGGTGTCACACAGCACACGGCCCTCAGTGACATGAGACATTTCTGGGTAAGAAGTTAAATATATTCCCAGGGGGATAGACCCAGCCAGGGTGTAATTACCTGAGCTGGAACAGAGCCAGGCTCTAACTTGTGTTGCAAATTCTTTGCATTGCTTTAGATACCTGCTAACAAAGTGATTATAAAAACCATATTTATAGAAGATTAGGGAGCTATGCAATAGATCCACATCCGTAATTAGCCATAATAGATCTGCATTGATTATTATTGATGTTAATCCTCTTCTAAATATGTGCACATTAATTAGTCAGCGTTTACCACAGACGCAATTATTTTAGGAACAGACACAGTTGGTGGGGGCAGCAGGCAACGGGGTGTTTATTCCGATTTTGGTGTTTATTTTTCTCTCTGCAGCAGCACCTACATCAGGTTGTACAAGAACAAAGAGCATCTGAGTCCAAGGGCCCGGAGCATCCAGGCTCCCATGCCGTGATAAGCACTTACAAGTGCCTGGGAAAGATCTTGCCAAAATATTATTTTTGATGCATAAAATATTTCCTCGTTACTATGAAACACAGCACGGTGCCAGCCTCTGAGGGTGACACTGCTCCTTTCCCTGGCTGCCTGGGGGGGTGTTCAGCTCCAGCATCGTGTGTGCCTCGTCCCAGTGCTCCTGGTGGCTGGATTGGGGGTAGGAATTGCTTGTTGGGGGTGAAATCTGGGTGGGATGGTGGGGGGGGAGCCCTCAGAATGCCTCCTGAGCGGTGCTCAGCTGGGGCTGGCTTTCAGGAGCCTTGGAAATTGCTCATCACTTTCCCAGCTGGAATACACGGGATTG
Source organism: Phylloscopus whistleri (assembly GCA_017589585.1). Lineage (NCBI taxonomy): Eukaryota > Metazoa > Chordata > Aves > Passeriformes > Phylloscopidae > Phylloscopus > Phylloscopus whistleri. The sequence goes on from JADMLD010000294.1 coordinate 728,351, forward strand.
TCCTGGTTTGGGCAGTGAGCAAATGCAGCCTCTGGAATTCTTTCCCCATCGTAATGATCTGACCCCACCAAGACTTGAGGACCACCTGCACTCAAACAACAGCTCCCAAAGAGCCATTGGGTACCAGGGGCTGCGTGTCATGGACTGTTTCTGTTTGAGACCCGCCCAGAGCCTCCCAAAAATAACTCTGCTCGGCCAACAGGCAAGAGGAAAACACCTGTTCCTATCTCCTTCCCTTTCTGTCCTTCATCTTCTTTCATTTCCTTCTCTCTGCCCTTTATTTCTCCCTCTGCCTTCAAGCAGGAAGAGCAGGAAAGAGCTGCTGCATCTCCTCTTTGAGCTGTGCTGCTCCCACAGCCCCGTGTCCCTGTGTCCCACTGTCCCCTCTCTTCTCCATCGCCACTCCCATGGAGATGCCTCCCACAAGGCAATGGTAGGGAAGATGATTCCACCACTGGCACTTCTACCAGGCCAGAGCATCTCCAGTGGTGAATTTTTGGGCAGCTTTGGGTGAGAGGAGTCCTCGAGCATCCCATCGCCCCAGAAAGGGCAGGAAGCGGTGCTGGGAGAACTGGAATGAGGAGCTGGAGGTGCTGGGTGAAGCTGCAGGACCATCGATGCTCCAGCCTGGCATGGAGTGGGGTCACAGCTGCCATGGTGGGATGCTCTCCAGAGGAGGGAGGAGGAGCTTCCCTGTCCCACCCACTGCTGCCGGGGCGATGCTGCATCCCAAAATCCTCATTGCTCCCAACCCCGGACACCTGATGGCTAAAGCAGCTTCCCTCCAGTGCTCACTCGTGCCCAGAACACAGCAATCACAACCCAGATCCTGTTTCCTACGTCGCAAACCCCCTCTCCAAATCCAGCAATTAGCCTCCAATTTGCTTTCCCCATTAATGGCAAATGGGATCTCTCCGGGACGCTCCGACGAGACCCTGTTTTCTTCATCAGTTCAAAAACCCTTTCCCTCCTATTTATTTTTCATCCTTCCCCCGAATGTATTTCCCACCACAAAAAGAAATAACATTTTTCAGATCTTCGCAATTATTTATTCCACATTTTTCTGTCACAGCTTTGCAGGGATCAGCGTTTCTGGCGGGAGCAGGGAGGGAAGATGAGCAGCTCCAGCCTCTCCTTCCACAGCCGGCGAGCCGGGGTCTTGTGTGGGGTCGGTGGTCCAGGAGGGCCCCCCTGACACCCACAGAGTTCAGACCAATTAGGGACTTCTGGCTGGGGGGAAAAAAAAAGGGAAAAGAAAGAGCCAGGAAGGCTGGGCTCGCCTTTTTCTCCTCGCTTCTCATTCCTCTTCTTTTTAATGGCAGGCCCCCGGGGGCTCAGCGGCATCCTTCAGAATGGAAATCCTTCCAAATGGAAATCCTCCCTGCCCCTCATGGCAGAGCCTGAATGTCACAGAGGGGATGAAAGGAGCCAAAGGCGACCCTGCTCCCAATGGCATCGTGGGGGGGTGGGGAACCGAGCTAATGGGAGGACAGAGACATCAAGGAGGGGTTCAGGGGCAACCTGAGGGGTTTTCCCTCCCCCACACCGGGAAGCAGCTGGAAGGAGGAAGAGAAGCAAATGAGAGGCGCTGGAACTGTGACATTTTCAAGGACCTGTAGACAGTGTCACCCATGGAGGCAGAAGGCTATGGAAAATCAGGAGAGGATGTGCCGACCGGGACCGGGGCTGGTGTCACACCCAGCCAGAAAATGCTGAATAATCTTGGTGGCCTTTAAATCTTTATTTAAAATAAACCTTTGCAAGTTGAGGAGCACTCAGAGCCCAGTGTCCCCTGGGACCTCCTAGCTCAATCCCCAAAGCAAATTAGGGACCATCCTGGACAAGGACAATCCATTCCCTTTAGGAAATCCCAGATTTCCTGGGCTGGGGCCGTTCCGTGCCAGGAGAATCTGCAGGCACATCCCGTTATGGTAAAATCTGCTGTTCCTGGTTTTCAGCTGGGATAAACCCCAGGGAAATAGCTCCACTTCATACCCACGGAACAATGCTCCGGAAAATGGAAACAGCTTTCTGAAGAAACCTCCTTGGTTTTCCACCCTTGTTGTGCTGCTCTGCCAAGACTCCAGGGAGGGGGGTGAGTTTCACCCCACTGGTCAGGTTGGGTGTTGGGTTTGGGATCAGGTTCTTTGGGCTGATGGTCATCCTGCGCCACAGCCCCACGGGATGAGCACAGCTCTCCGTGCTGCTCAGAAAAAAAAAAAAGGGGGAAATTCTACAGAAAAGGAATTCTTGGAAGAATTAAGTGGCAGCTGGTCTCAATGGTACCCTTGGTGTCTGTGAGATTCTCCCCTGGAAGTGCTATTAGGATATCCCTGTTTGAAGGTCTTGGGAAAGCAAATTATTTGGGGCAACTCTGGGAGAAGACAGAGGCTTTTGTCCAAAGCTCAGCTCCAGCAGAGGTTCAAATCTGTTGGTCACACATCCCAGCCTGGCCAGGGGTGCAGGTGACAGTCATGGGTGCAGGACCTGGCTCAGCCAAGCCCCGCTGGTGCTTGGAGCAATGTGGGGAAGGGAGGGCTGTGGGATCTGGACTTGCTCCCAGCGCTGGGCTCCTCCAGCTAAAGCTGAGGGAAATTTGCTTGGAAAGAAAATGCCAGTTCATCGAAACTGAAATATTTCATTAAAATATTTTGGGTCTGGGAAGACGCTGCCCACGGACTCCCAGCCACATCTCACAAGGGGGTTGCTCTTGCCTGGTGCCTGGGAATCTGATGGCCCTGCCCAGGGCTCTGGGGAGGCTCCCTGGGTGTCCCACACTGCTCTGACACCAGGGCTGAGGGGTTGTCTGGGAACCCCACACACAGAATTACGGAATCACGGGATGCTTTGGGTTGGAAGGAATCTTAAAACTCACAGATCTCTGGCAATTCAGAACTGCCTGGATTTGCCATGTCTTCGGTGGGAGATGGGGACAGGGAGAAGTGCAGCTCCTTGGCACTGGAGAAGGGAAGCAGGAGGGAGAGGCTTGATGTTGATTGAGAAGGAAGTGTCTGAGAAGCAGAATTTGAAAAATGAGCCCTTCCCCGTGGCCGTGCTGCTGTTAGAGGGACTGCAGAGAGCGAGGAGGGGGTGAAGGGCTGCTCCTTCTTGAAAGTCTTCTTGGTTTCAGTGGATAATCCCAATTTGCGAAACAGCTGAGTTTTGAAATGCTGCAATAATCCACTCATTAGCCCTCGCTGCGAGGCGGCGCCTGGGGGCATTCCCAGAGGAAGGTGGGACGGGCGGTTCAGGAGATAATTGCTGCACACTTGAACTCCTCGGGAGGTGGCGGATCCACTAATTCTGGTGAATTCCTTTGTGTCCACGGGCAGCTGCCCTGCATGAGGGCTGTGCCGTGCCCATGCCATGCCGGCAGCAGGACTCCCAGTGAGGCTGAAGAGCTCCACGCAGGAATTCTGCTGACTGAGTGCCAGCCCTTCCTGCTGGCACCGACAGCTCCACAAGGAATGGCAGGGTTGGGATACGGGAGTCAGCAGAGTGCCTGGAGAGGAGTTTCTGGCATCAGCTGTAGAAGCAGAGAGCTGGGGATGGGAAGAGCACAGAGCTCTGGAAGGGGACAATGGAGAACTGGAGGAGCCAGATCTGGGCTGCTGCTGGGGGTGAATCCCCTGAACAAATCCCAGGTGACAGAGCTGTGGCTGCCCCATCCCTAAAAGCGTTCCAGGCTAGGCTGGACAGGGATTTGAGCAGCCTGGGAGAGTGGATGGTGTCCCTGCCCATGACAGGGGGTGGAATGAAATGGGCCCTAAGTTCCCTTCCAAACCAAACCATCCCAAATGAGTCCATAATTCAATTTATTGCACTGGCCCTGAGCATTCACAGGAGCACCCAAAGGAGGTTCTCTGAGCAGAGTCCTGCTGCAGGGAAGGCTCTGGACTCAATTCCCATTGCTGGTGGTCCCTGTCCATCCTCCCAGTTCTGCCTTTCCTTATCCCAGTGGCTGACAGGGTAAACAGGCAGATGATAAATATTTTGAGGCTCATTTAAGACAAATAAGCTCAAGGACTGTTTGTTTTGTAAACACAACCCTTAGCGGTGTTTAACCAAAATTGCATTCTGAAAATCAGGTTTTTTGTTTCCTTCTCTTTGCATAGCAACCTGTGAGACAGAGAAACACCCGTGTCCCTCACACATGAGTAGGGCTGGAGGTTTTTCAGTGAAACCTCATTTTCCAGACCAAGGAGGAGTGAAGAAGCTGCCGAGACAAGACCAGAAGAGGTTCCTGACTGTTGGAAAAATTGAGCCGGCACAGCTCAGCCTTGAATGACCTTCAGATTTTGGGCAAGAAGGTTGCTGTTAGAGAGGAAAAACATTACAGAGCAAGAGGGGTTCAAGTAACTGACATTTCTTGGCCAGTTACTGGGAGAATGACGGCTGGGAGGTGATGGCACCGGAGAGCAGATGGGAACACGCTGGAGCCGTGTCACTCTTCCCACAGTAAACCTCCTCCACACACTCTGGTGCCCAGAGCCTCTGATTTTCCTCCCTAAATTGTCACCACTGTCACTCTCTGTGCCCAAGGTGGTCCCCACATGGTGTGAAGGTGACGGGTGGTGGCTCTGTGTCGCCCGGGGTGAGGCGGTTCTGTCCGTGCTTTGAAATCAAATCCTCGGGAACCAGAGTAGGAAAAGCTGAGGGTTGTTCCCCATTCCTTTTCTCACCCAAATATGTCCAATCTCATCAGCGTTCCCCTGCAGCTGCTTGAGAAATTTCCAAGGGCGCCTTGTTTTGGTTTGGGTTTTGTCAGAAAATGTGGAGCTGTCAAAGCCGAGGAATTGCGTGGAAATGGAATGGTTTTGACGAGACTGTCATCGGGGGAAGTCTCTGAGCTCCAGGACGGAAGGGCTGATCAAACCCAGACACATTGGGGGAGACAAACGACCCTGAGCCAGCTCAGCAAGGAGAGCCAGGCCCCGGGCTGCAGCGAGGCTGAGCCTGGGGCAAACCCCTCTGCAGCAATTTGGAACAGGTTACCCGGAGAAGCTGCGCCTGCCCCACCCGTGGAAGTGTCCAAGGACAGGCTGGATGGGCTTGGAACCACCTGGGACAGCAGAAGGTGTCACTGCTCTGGGGGTCTGAACCAGTTGAGCTTTAATTTCCCCTCCAACCCAACCATTTTGGAATTCTGTGATTCCATTAAATATTTAGGGGAATAGCCTGAAATCCATGTGCACCCCAAAGCTAAGTTCATGGAAGGCACACCCAGAGGAAGTGAAGATTCCTCTTGCTGATTCCAAACAATTCTGGCTGTCTCTACCCAGACAGGCCTAAAAAGGGAAACTCTCCTGCTCTCAAGTAGAGTTTTTCAAGGCAGGGCCTGGGAGAGTTTTGCTGATCTCTGTTTTCACCTGGACCCATCTCCGTCAGGGACAGCAGAGTTTGCAGGGATGATGATGCCAAGGACGTGGCCCTGGGACATCGGGAGCTGCTGGCAGCAGAACATCGGCCTTGCCAAGGCTCAGCCACCTTGCTCAGCTCTGCTGCTCCTCAGGAAATGGATGCAAAGTATTTTATAAACAGCAACATTTGCTTTTCAAAGCAGCACCTGTGTAAACAGCCCTGGAGCGAGCACATCCATCGGGAGTCTCTGGCAAGCACCCAGAGCCCATCCCGGAGCAGGGCCAGCATTTCCTGCAGCCCAGGCTCAGGAGGGATGTTGGAACATTCTCCTGCTGTCCTGCTGTCCCTGTTCCCACTTCCAGACACATCACCTCTGCTCTCCCCCTGCCACCCCAGTGTCATCCTTCTTCTCCACGGGCAGGACAACGCCAGCATCCCTCTCCAGGGGTGGTGACAACCACAAGCTGGAAGACAAGGAGAACATCCATGGAGAGGTGGTGCTTGAGCTCAGCACTCCTGGGATCCCCCAGGACAGCAGCACTCCCAGACTGTGCATTCTGGTGGATATTCCAGCGATCTCCCAGACAAGGACACCGGTGCTGAGAGAGACAATCGGTGTCACATCCCCTCTGTCTGGGCCCCGCCAGCTGGAACCCGGGGTTAATGATCTCTACTTCAGAAAGTGCTTCAAGATCCTGGGCTGAAAAAAAACGAGCTCAAATGCAAATGATCCTGCTCATGCCACAGGGAGGTTTATGGCCTGCACGGCTCCTAATAGCACATTAATTAGGGCAGAGGATTAAAAGTGTGCTGTGATTAAGCAAATAATTACAGAAGGAGAGGAGTGAATGGGGGTGAAGGGTGCAGTGCTGGTTCCCGGGCTGCTCCCACTCCACACATCACAGGTCTGTGTTTGCAGTTGCTCTTGGCTTTGCCAAACTGGAATGGTTGGAGACGAAATTTTCCGGGCCGGTGTCTGCCTGGAGCGATATCGCTCTGCGAAGTTTCAGCCAAAACGCTGAAATCTGCTCCCAGGAATGAAACTCATGAAAAAAATGTGCTGAATTCTGGCAAATGTTTCTTTACGATGTTCTCGCTCTTCCCCAGGTCTCTTTACAGCAGGAGCTTCCAAACTGGGAGGATGTTTTAGTGCCTGAACATGCCTTTTGTGTCCTCCTGCCTGGAAAACACGGCTGGGCTTGGCCTTGTGCTGAGCCACGAGCAAGGGCAGCTCATCAAAAATTGCTGTATCTTTGCCATTAAAATCCTGATCAGGATGGGGGCTGTGAAGCAGGAAAAGGAAGGATAGGAGATAGATTTAGGATTCAGGCATGCCAGCACCCCTCTGGGGAGCAGTCCCCAGCTCAGACCTTGATGTCCCCAGTCATGATGTTTGCTGGTGAACAGAACATCTCACATGAGCCTTGTGCCTTAAATATCCAAATCCAAGATCCTGGGAGGTGACTTCAGAAGTGCTGAACATCCCTGGCTCCGGGGAAAGCCATCAGGAGCTGGGTTTGGAACAGCCAGGCTGTTAGAGAAAAGGCCATGAGCAATCAAAAACATCCCCTGCCTCAAACTGGGCACCCAGAATTGCCAATTCTTTTAATCCCGGGATATCTGCAGGGCAGCACTCAGTGGATGGCAGAGCTGGCAGGAACTCACATCCATGGGGGAATAATCCTGCTCCAGGCAAGTGGGGGCTGTGGTAGGGCAGGAGCAGGATCTGGAGGGAAGCCTGGGAGGAGAGACTGAGCAGCTCCAGCCCTGGTTTAGTCTGAGCTGTTGTGTTGCTGGAATGTGATAAAGGTCCTTCCATGAGCAGTGATGAGCAAAAGTGGGGATGGTGGCTGGGCAGTGAGATGGGAGACCCCCTCATCTGTGGGATCAGGAGGAATTTCATCATGGAAAGGGTGGTCAGGCACTGGAAGGGAGGGAGGTTTGGAGTCCCCATCCCTGGAGGTGTCCCAGGAAGGTGTGGACGTGGCACTCAGTGCTCTGGGCAGGTGACAAGGTGGGGATGGGGCACAGGCTGGACTCAGTGGTCTTGGAGAGATTTTCCAACCTCAGTGGTTCTGGGATTCTGGGATGCCATCATCCAGCATTGCTCCTGGCCCACACAGCTGGGCTCCTGCTGTCACAGGACACCTCAACCCTTTGTTTCTCGAGGTCAAGTGGTCAGGAACTCCCGGGCACATCCCAGCATCTCTCATTCCCAGCCACTGGAGGTGTTGTGGCTTTTGGAGCCTCTCCGTGCCAGGGAGCTGTCAGCAGGCTCAGGATCTGCCTTGCAGGAACGATCTCTGAGGCAGCTGCCTACATTTTAACTCATCTTTATTTATCTCAGCCATATTTTGTTTTTAACCAGAAATTCCTGTTTTTGGACAAAAAGGCAGCAGTTCCACTCCCCGTCTCTCCTGGCAGTCTGGCTCTCCCTCTCTCCAGGCAGCTCCAGCTTCCCTGCTGTGTCACATCCGAGCATGAACAGCCAGGGAATGTTTAATGTTTGTCACACAGGTGCTCTGGGGATCGTTGCTGACACGGTTAGTGACACCCTGAGCACACCAGGGGCAGGAGCTGTGCTGGAACGAGCCCTAGAGTGGTTCCAAAGAGGGGAGAGGGGCCCTTGTCCAGCTGGGAATTCACCTCGGAGGATGTGCGAGGGATGTCTGGTACCTTCCTCTTCCCCTTGGGGCTGCTCTGCTCACACCTGGAAAAAACAGACCCTGGGCTTTGGGGTGGGGAATCTGACCCCATCCAGCCTCTGTTCCAGTCAGCCTTCCCAGGGTGATCAGCTGTAATTCCTATTGGAATAATTCCATCCTGTCCCAGCAATGTTTTTCCATTTTTTAAGGTTGTTTGGTTGGTTGGTTTGTTGGTTTTGTTTTTTTAAATGTTTATTTTAAAGGGCCAAAATAATGATTGCAACTCATTAAAACAGCACAAACCCCTCTGCTCTGGAGCCAGGCTGGGAGAGCTGGGGGTGTTCACCTGGAGAAGAGAAGCTCCAGGGAGACCTCAGAGCCCCTCCCGGGGACTAAAGGGGCTCCAAGAGAGCTGGAGAGGGACTTGGGACAAGGGATGGAGGGACAGGACATGGGGAATGGCTTCCCACTGCCAGAGGGCACAGTGAGATGGGATATTGGGAAGGAATCTCTGGGTCTGAGGGGTGGTGAGGCCCTGGCACAGGGTGTCCAAAGAAGCTGTGGCTCCCCCATCCCTGGAAGTGTCCAAGGCCAGGTTGGATGGGGTTTGGAAAACCCTGGGGTAGTGGAAGGTGTCCCTGCCCGTGGCAGGGGGTGGGATTTACAGTGGAGGGGCTTTAAGGTCAAAGGTATCAAACCAACATTCTGCAAATTTCGGCTTCCACCACCAATTCCAATTAACATCCAATTAACATCAAAGTAGCCACAGGAATATCTGTGGAAAACAAAACAAAACAAAAAACAAAACAAAGCATCTTAAATGCCTTCAGGGTCCTGATCCAAAGCTCAAGGAAGTAATGGAGATCCTCTCTTTTGATTTCAAATGAATTTGGTCAGCTCCAGCCAGAATTGGAGAGATGGATCATTAAATAATTTTTGAAGGATTCTCCCAGTGTCATCCATGCACAAATGGCTTCAGCATCTGCCTGGCTCAAGTCAGCAGTCCTGGGGTTTTTTAAGCATTCAGGTCAGCCATTAAAATACCAATTGAGAATATTTTTGCAGGTTTTATTCTCACACCCAGCTAGCAGTCAAGCTGGCACTTCTCTTTTCATCTTCACTTCCCATCGCCTCAGTATAGCGTCCATCAATTTGCTTTTATTTATTTTTTTCCAGGCTATTTTAGACAATCTGCTGAAGGAATCTCACTCAGCAACGAGTGCTGACCTTGAGCCGCTCCCTTTTCTCTCCCTCTCCTTTATTTAAGAATGTGCAATGAATTAAGACATCACTTTATCCCCGGCGCTCCGCGCAGGCGGCAGCGGCTCTCCAATGGAGCATGAATGGCAGGGCTGCGGGCAGCGCTGGCCTGGAAATGTGATCTTATGGAAACGAGGGGTGACCTGCTTCCAGACACAACAATGTGACGGGAAGGAGCCCTGCCTCCCAAATGGGACATGACGGGAGCACCCCCGAGGGGCCGCGCGCGGCTCCTGACGCGCGCAGGGGGAGGATGGGGAGCGTCCCAGGAGCAGGGATGGGGCTGCAATCCTGCTGAGATGCAGGGGACTGGCACCCCACCGGGGATGCTCTGCACCCAGGCACGTGGCCTGGGACACGGTGGCAGTGTCCTGCCAGCGCTGGAGCTGCATGTGGCGCCTGCCTTTGGGCTCAGCCGTCAGGCTCAGCTCAGCCAGGCAGCCTGGCACTGCTTCCCCCTCCTAGTGCCCCATCCCAGCTTTCCCTGCTCCTCCCAAGGTGCTGGTGAAATAAATAAAGGGCTCCAAGTTATGCACTGTATGTTGTGTGTTGTATTGATGTTGTATGTTGTATTGTTGTAGTGTTTACCATGTAGTTAAAAAGGTTATGCTGTTACTTACCTGTTAATTTCAAACTGTTTGTGTTGGATCTGTACCCTCAAATCTCAGTTTCCTATGTTCCAAGTTGTGCATTCCCTTTCCCCAGATCCCAAATTCCCCCTTACCTTCCGTCGGGATAGGCCTCCGCTGCTCCCTGCTCATCAAACTGCTGACCCCGCCCAATATGCAAATCCAGAGGCTCCCATGATGCACCGCTCCAAGCAGAAGTCCAGTTGACCCCAAAAAGACCCCTAAAACAATGAGCCGACCCAAAATCTGGACCTCCAAAGGACACTGCCGTGCGAGGAGGACATCTAGCCATTTGTGGAAGGCTTCCCACCTACTCACCATGACCTGGAGAGTACTGGACAAAGGTGACACCCCTGGACTAAACCGAGCCAAGGGAATTCCTAAGAACTCCCGTGAGGAAGGAATCCCGACTCTGCAGCACGAGCGGCAGACTCGACTGGCACCTCCTCCTCCGTGGTGTCCAGTGGGAGTAGCGGCGGCGTGCGCGGCCCCTCGAGCCCCCTACCCAGAGCTGTCCTCTAATAAAGGCCTTTCAAAAGGAGCTGCTCTCCTGGCCCATTTCTAACACCAGCAGGGTGTCCACAACCAGTGATTGCCTCAAAAACCTCCCTCTCAAGGAGCTGAAACCCCGGCAGAGAGGGATCTCTGTGGGGGTGGGCGGAGCCCAGACGGCCCTGCCTTGGAGGGAAAGAACGTTTTGCAACCCCTCACAGACTCTGAAGTGACAAGCATCTCCCTGCTCCCGGCGAGTTCCCCAGGAAGACCCACAAGCACCCTCGGGACTTATGTAGATCTATTGTAACGGATTGGTTTTGTACCCTTCCCCCCTTCCCCAGCTCCCTATAAAACCCCCTGAAATAGCCCCTGACGAGAGGGCTTTCTCTCCCTCGGCCCCCTTCGCTGAAGTCTCCACAATAAAGCTGCTTCTGCGGAATTTGCTGAGATGAGAACCTCGCTCTCTCCACACCCGAAGCCGGCTACAGGGGGAAGCGAAGCTTCACAGGAGGCAAAGCTGAGATCATAGAGCGAAATCACTAAGAGCTGGATACTTGCCTCCTGCTGAGCTCGCTACCCACCAGCTGAGAGGAGTGCCTTCGACCCCCTAGGGGGTGTCTCAGAGGAGATACCTTTCTGGGGTGGCTCGGCTCTACTTGGGGGTCCAGAGCTACGGACCCCCCTTCCCAGCTGGAGATATTAGATCTCCACCCCGGAGAGTGACTGAGGCACGGCAGGGAGCGCAGTGGGACCCTGCCTCTGCTGGTGTGTCCCACACCATTAACTCCCAGGAGTTCCCAGGAGCAGCTCAGGAACGAGCCTGGGTGGGAAGCAGCCACCCCAGCACTGCACTGCCAGCACCACTCGTTGCCTCCTCGCGCCAAGAGGACCTCGGTGTTTAATCGCATTTGGAGCAAGAGGAAGGGAAATTCCTCCAATCATTTGGGGTTTTTTTTTTCCCAACTTTTCTATACCCAAGTCTCAGAGGTAACCAGGAATTAGCACTAAACCCTACCAAACAATAACTACGGCATTCAGCATGCTCTGGAACTCCTGGGAGCTGGAGAGACAAAAGGAATCTGTGGCATTGGGCTCAGAAAGGCTGGAGAGAGAAGAAATTTCAGCATTTCTTCTCTCTCCTTCCAGTGAGGGGCTGCAGGGCCGGGGCTCTGAGCAGGGCAGGAGAGCAGTGTGTCCCCAGCTCCCCAGAGTCCCATCCCTGTCCCTTCCCAGTCCCATCCCAGCCCCAGCCCCAGCCCCAGCCCTGCCCCAGCCCAGATGTGATCAATAAAGCCCCGAGCTGCGGCCCCGGCTATCGGATTGCTCCGCTTTGATTTAAGGAGTTTCCCCGCCACCAGGGACAGAACACTTGGGATGTTTGCCTGGAAACGGGATCTGTGTTTAAGTCATTAGGCCAAATTCACTGCAGGTGGAGGCAGAGGCAGCCCCAGGACGGGGCTGGGGTTGTGCCCACGCAGGGGCTGCGTTCGCTCCGTGCTGTGCTGCTGCGCCCCAGGCAGAGCCTTTGGAGATCCTTCCCTGCTCCCAGACCAGGCAGGGCCTCCTGGCTCTGCTCCAGATCATGCCAGCCTTAGGAATTTCTCACTGGAGCTCCGTGGGGTCTCCCCACCTTCCATCCCACCCACCAGCTTTGCACCTTCCACACTGAACCGTGACCCCACCCCACAGGGCCCAGGGGGTGCTGCTCCCTCCATCTTCCCCTTTTCCCTCCTCGCAATTCCAAGGAAACCTTGATGTCACTCAAATCTGGAGCAACACCACTGGCCGAGGCTGGGAGAGGCTCAGTGCCATTCACTCAGTGCATCCTCTGGCTGCATCCCTGATGCCCCGTGGAGCACCCACTCCTCTCGGGGATCCGGGGATATACAGCACACCTGACCTCACATGTGGGGCTGGAACAGGCTTGGGGCCATCAGCACATCCCATCTTCTCCTCCCTGAACCCTCACACCTCCTCATCCGCCTCTGTCCCCCACCATGATCCTGTCTTCTGAGTGGCCTTGAGCCTTCAAAGAGAGGGGGAGAACAGGCGGGGGGAAAAATCCACAGAGATGACTTTTAAAAAGTGTAAAGCAAAATATCTGGTCTTGGCTGCCGTTAAAATCGGAGCATTTCATTAAAAGGCTGCAGGGCTTTTAAAGACAAACTCTAAGCAGAGCCATGAATAATGCAGCTCCTATTCAGAACATGAAGATTTTAGCGCATCCATAATACATGGGGTCAGCCTGGGAAGAGGCTGCTAATGCACGGGAATGCAGGAGGCAGCAGCCTGGGCTGCTCCGAAAGGAAAACAAACGCGGGAGCTGGAGGAGCTCTCCCACTGGCCGAGCACTCCCGGGTATGGCCAGACTCCGAGGGATTTTTAAATCCTTTTTATTGGTGCCTTTCAAACAAACTTTGTAATCTCATTAAGAGCTTGGGGGCTGGTGCAGGCGTGCTGGATGTGGCCCACGGAGCTCTGTAAGTGACTGACAGTGGAGCTGGCTCCACGCTCAGGGCTGGAAGCTGGAGGGGCACAGACAGCTCGGGGTATCCAGGAGTGCTCCTCATGCTTCACATGCTCCAGGCTTTGCTGTGGGACCCTCTGGAAAGGGGAAGGATGGACAGGGCTCAGCTTGGGCAGACAACACTGGCCCTGACGGTGCTGGTTCATCCCTGGATGAGTTGGTGGTGCCTTTGGGGGTGCTGCAGCCACTGGGTGGGATGAACTTAATGGAATCACAGGCTCATTAAGGCTGGGAGAGCCCTCCAAGGCCAACCAGTGCCTGATCCCCACCTCGTCACCAGCCCAGAGCACTGAGTGCCACCTCCAGTCTTTCCTTGGACACCTCCATGGATGGGGACTCCAAAGCCCCCTGGGCAGCTCCTTCCAACCAACTCCTTCCAACCACTCTTTCCAGGAAGAAATTCCTCCTGCTGCTCCTAGCTGAACATCCCCTGGTGTGTAGGACAAGTGGGTTTTAAACCAGGCTTCCTCTGCTCCAGGATGGGTGAGCCTTGGATGTGTCTGAGCTGCGGGAACAGGGCCAGCAGACAAACATCACCCTCAGGAGAACACCACGGCTGCAGTGAGGAGAACTGACTCCTCAAACAGTTTTATTCACAGAACGGTTTGGTGGCTTTACCAGAGCTCCCAGGTTACCTCCCTCCTCCACTCTTTAGAGAGTGTTCTCCCAGTTCCTTATCTCCTTAATGGCCCTTCCTTTGGAGAGCGGAGATATCAGTGGATCTGCGTCCCTCAGGCACGGGCTGCTCTCACAAAACGCTCCCCTCTCACAGCAAAAAGCTGTGTAGAAGTTGCTGGTGCCCACTAAATTAAACTAGAGGAAGAAAAGGTGTCTCAGTGGCTTTTGTGGGACTGATGGGGGACAATCCATCCTCTGCGTCGGGGCTGGGTAGATCTGGTTTGGCTGCAAACCTGAATTACTATTTGCTTTTTTTTTTCTCCAGTAAAAGAAGATTTAGTGGCAGCCCCCCTGATGTTGGTTTGGTGCCTGTGCAATCTGTCAGCAAGGACAAGTTCCCCACACTTAATCCAATTACACAAAAATTCCCTTGCAGAATTATTTGGGGAAGAAATAGGCAAAAAAAAAAGTCACGGGGGAACCCTTCATCCCCTGTTTTACATCAGTTCATGAGCTACTCCTCCCGTCTGGTGGCGGGCTGGAAGTGTCACCTCGCACAGCCCACACAGAGGGACTCGTTTGGAAAGTGCTGGTGCAAGGAGAGTTTGGGATGTTTTATGGAATTCCCACTCCCACAGCATGAAAACTCCCACTGAGAGCTGAGGTGAGTCTGGGCAGGAGCTGTGAGGAGCCTTCAACTCCCAGGGCCTGGGGGACACGTGGGACCAGATGTGGACAGAGTCCATCTGTGGCTCCACACTGTGGGAATCCTGGAATCTCAGACAAGATTTTGTTCAAAGGGATTTTCAGCTCATCCAACCCCCTGCCACGGGCAGGGACACCTTCCACTATCCCAGGTTGCTCCAAGCCCCATCCAACTTGGCCTTGGACACTTCCAGGGATGGGGCAGCCACAGCTTCCCTGGGCAATCTTTACCAGGGCTTCAGCACCTTCACAGGGAACAATTCTTTCCCAGTATCCCACCTAACCCTGCCCTCTGGCACTGGGAAGCCATTCCCTGTGTCCTGTCCCTCTGTCCCTTGTCCCAAGTCCCTTTCCAGCTCTCCTGGAGGTCTTTTAGGCACTGGAAGGGGCTCTGAGCTCTCCCTGGAGCCCTCTCTTCTCCAGGTGAGCACCCCCAGCTCTCCCAGCCTGGCTCCAGAGCAAAGGGAATTCAGGTGAAAAATGAACTGAATCCATGGATCCTCCTCCCACGGATCCTCCTTTACTCCAGGGAGGGGAAAAAAGTGGATGCTGATCCCAGCCCAGCCAGTGCAGGCCCTTGCAGGTTTTGGTCTGCTCTAACCCGAATCTCTCTTTTTTTTCCCAAGACATGGGGCTGGTCCCCATTCCCGGGAAGGCAATCGCTCTGTCTGACACCTCGGTGTGCTCGGAAAAATTTCCTGATGCTCAAATTTCCTCTTCCCCGCTGCCTTTCTCACACTTCATGTTTGCAGCTCTGCCTCCATCTGCTTCCCCTCCTTCCTTTCTCCCTCTCGGGCAGGTGGGGAAAAGAGAAAGTGCCTGTGGACAGAGAAAAAATTCACTGTGGCAGACGTGGAGCTGATTTCATTCCTGGGGTAAACCTGGGAAAGGCTCCAGGGCTTTCCTGGAGGGGGGGGGAATTTGGCCAGAGGGAAGAGGAGGCATGGGGAATACATTAGGAGGGTCACCCCACTGGCTACAAACAGGCCTCGTATTGTTGCCAAATGTTCATTAATCCAAAAATAGAATTTCAGAAATGTACAGCTTTGCAGGAGGAATTCAGACAATCCAGGAAATCCAGAGGTAGCCCCCGTGACCCGGAGAAAGCCCTTGGGGTACCCCCAGGAGCGGGGGGTGTGGATCAGGCTGGCGGAGCAGCTTCAGGGGATGGAAACCCTGCACTGTTCATATATCATCGCTCCGGGGAGAGCCCGGGGGCAGAAGGCAGGAATAAATAATCCCATCGCCTCCAGATCCCGACGTTTTGGGCAGGAACACGGCGGAGAGGCGGCCACGGCCATCGGCTCCGCGATGGAGAGCCGGGGTGGGGGGGACAAAGGAGGGGACCGAGCTGCTCTGGGGTCTGCTGCTCCTGGGTGTCCCCTCGCCCTCTGGTGAGCGCAGGAACCCTGTCCCCTCTCTGGAGCCTGCGCTGCGACCCCGAGGTGTCGCCCGGGGGGGTTTGTGTGCTGCAGCCCCATCCGCAGGAGTGCCCGGGCACCGCCACCCTCGCAGGGGCTGCCCCGGGTCCCATCCCGCTGCAGCAGCATCACGGGCACGGCAGGGCCCTGATGCAGCTCTGGGATGAAGAGCAAAGTCGCTGTCAGCGGAGAGGGGACAGCCCGGGGGATGCGGGAGCCACGGGAGCGGCTCCTCCCTGGGCCGGGTCGAGCTCGCCGGGCTCACTGCTCTCCCCAAAGGAGCAAGTCCATGGTAGAGCCAGCTTTCCTCACCTCCCTGGACACCCTGCGGGTGAGCACCCATCCTCCCCATCCCAGCTGCTCTAAAGGCAAAGCTCCTCGCGGTGAACCCGACGAGCTGAGGGTCAAACCAGCCTCACCTCACCTCCCCCGGCGACATCCACGGCAGCGCCCCAAATGAATGGGAAGGGATCGAATCTGAGGAGGTTTGGAGAATTAACTCCAAGAGAGGCAAATATTGCTGCCCCCCCCCGCTTCCTCCCCGCGGTGGCTTTAATGCGATTCTGCCTTTGGCCCTGCGCGGATGACAATGGAAAAACCATCCCGGAGAAAGCTCAGCCACACAAAGCACGGCGGCGGCGGGGGCTGTGGGTGGATTGAAGCACAGAAAACACCGAGAGCACAAAACCTGCTCGAGGGCACCGATGGCTACACGAGGCGGGGTAGAAGCCCCGTGTTTCCATGTTTTTTTTTCCTCTTGTTTTCCCAATGGCCGGAAGCACCGTGGTTGTTGCTTCCCTGTTAGGAGGCGTGCAGCAGGGAGGGGCTGCTTTAGAGGCTTGGCCACAGCTGATAAATGGATGTTGTAGAAGTTGAAGTTGGACAAATGTGTCTATCAGCAGCTTATGAGAGGTGCAGAATTCAGATTTGGGAAAAAAACCCCAAAACTCCAAAAAACCCAAAAAAACCCATCAAAAAACCCCTGGCATATGCCACCTATTTCTGTATTTGCTTCTTTATTTTGTGTCCCTTGACCCTAAAGGAAAAATAAATTGGTCTGAACTAAGACATTTCAATATTTCTTGCAAGAGAAACCTTTTGACTTTTAAATATAAAATTATTTTCGTTTTACAATCACATTTATCTAAATCTGTGCCTTGAGGAAGGACTTGAAAATCTCCCTGCTTTGCCTAAAGCCCTGTGGCTGTGGGGCCACGGGCACCAGGGGCAGCCCTGGCAGGCACCTCTCTCCTCGTGTCACCTGAAAGCTCCATAAAGTGACATTATTTTGGCGAGCTGAGCCCCAGGACCTTTGTGCAGAGGGGTTTTCTGGTCTCCCCTGCTCTGTCCCCACACCTGGCTCAGCTCGGGGCTCACAAACCAACTCCAGGCTCAGGTGTCTGAAGGAACAAAATGGAAATATTCCCTCAGTGCTGCTGTGTGCTCCTTCCTGTTTCACAGGGAAAGCTCTCCCAAAGGGAAAGGACCTGCAGCAAAGCGTCCTTCCCTTGTGCTGGCTGGCAAAGAAATCCAGAAAGGAGATGTGGAGAACTTCCAGAGAGGAAGTGTTGAGAGCAGTCCCAGGGCAGGGTGGGGAGGGAAAGGTGGCTGATGGTGTGGTGGCATCTCTGTACCTGTCTGTGACCTGGCTCTGCCACCCAGAGGTGAGGATCCAGAGGGGAGGATCCAGAGGTGAGAATCCAGAGGTGAGAATCCAGAGGTGAGGATCTAGAGGTGAGGATCCAGGGGTGAGGATCCAGAGGTGAGGATCCAGAGGTGAGGATACGGAGGTGATGATCCAGAGGGGAGGATCCAGAGGTGAGAATCCAGAGGTGAGAATCCAGAGGTGAGGATCTAGAGGTGAGGATCCAGAGGTGAGGATCCAGAGGTGAGGATCCAGAGGTGAGGATATGGAGGTGAGGATATGGAGGTGAGGATCTAGAGGTGAGGATTCAGAGGTGAAGTTCCAGAGGTGAGGATCCAGAGGTGAGGATCCAGAGGTGAGGATCTAGAGGTGAGGATCCAGAGGTGAGGATCCAGAGGTGAGGATATGGAGGTGAGGATCTAGAGGTGAGGATTCAGAGGTGAAGTTCCATAGGTGAGGATCTGGAGGTGAGGATCCAGGGGTGAGGATCGCTCCTGCCACCTCAAGCTCAATAAACACACTCGGGGCTGGGGAGGATCGAGATCCTCCAGGAGCCATTGCAAGGGTTGGGAGTGCCCCTCCTCCCCATCATCCAAGAAAAGGCAAAGTGGGAGGGAAAACGATCCCCATTATCTGGGAAAAGTGAAGGTGGGATCGAGCCAACGACTGCCATTATCTGGGGAAAGCAGGAATGAGGCACAGATCCCCACTATGTGGGAATAGTGGACATGGGGAATGAACTGGTCATTCCTCCCTGGTGCCCCCTCAGCTCTCTGTTCATCAGCATTTCCTCTGTCTTGGGAAGGACCTGGAAGCCATCCTACACAGGAAATCCAGCCCTGCATGGATTTGCCACTAAAACACAGCTGAAGAGCGTGAGCAGAGCCCTTTCCAGTGACTACCAATCACAGCCTATGGCCACCAGAGGAAATCACTGCCTGTCCCTTCCCAGTTCCCCCCAGCAGACCCTGGAGACCTCACCGGGTGGGAATGTGGAGGTAGGGCTGACTTCAGGCTCCTGTGGCTGAAGGGTGAGGGAAGGAGGCTCCCGGGCTCACAGCTGAGCGGCGCTGCAGGGGTGGAGCATTCCCAGGATAATGATGGCTGTAAATCAGGGAAACGGATCTGGAAAAGCTGCTGAGCCCAGCTGGGCTATCGCCTGGAGAATTATCAGGCACTCTTAATGATTTGTGCCAATTTCCTCCCTGTTCCATCACTAATAACAGCAATAGCCGGTGTCTCTCTGCGATCATCTCCTGGTGGGGACACCAGGGATGGGCAATGAGAGGGACAAATTTAATGAGACCTGGGGAGTGTCCTTGACCAGATGCTGCCCTGGGAGGAGGTGCTTAAGCTGGGTGTGTAAAAGTGCATCACTACACCCAGTAATTCTCCATTTCTTTCGGCTCTGGGTGATTCTTGGTTGCTTCCTTGGACTCCCAGTGTAAGACAAGGAGCTCTTGCTAATCCATTTCAGAGATTCCTCAGGATGAACAAACTCTTTACGCCTAATTTCAAACCCACTTGAACATTATGGGTTTGAAAGTTTGTCTAAAGGATCAAATGTTACGGAGTTCCTGTTCCAGGAGAGACTGGGAAAAAGGGCACGGAGGAACGTATGCTTCAGCTAAAATAATTCCATACATTTTACACCACGCCCTCTGCCCACTGAGCCCCAGCAGAAATCCTCCCCCCAGCATATAGAAAATTCCCTCCATCACATTTTAATTTTATTTTAAATCCAATTTGCAGAGGAATGGCTTGAAGTCTTTGGGAAGGTTATTGTTCTAAAAATCAGCGATTCAAGGCAAACTTCTAATAACATTTCAAGATAGTCACAAGTCCTTTGGGTCCCTTCTGATCACTCTACCAAAGCCAACAGATTGGACACACATCTGAGACTTTTAAATCTTTGTGGGCAACTGTTAACAAGCAGAACATCGGGAAATGGCATTCCTTGGAGTTCTGCTGGCACGGCCCCGGCACGAGACGGGAGCCAAGCTGCAGATGAAGGGTTGGGGGCTGAGGCACCTGGCCCAAATCCAGCCCAGCAGTGCTGGGGGTGCTGAGCCTCTCAGGCAGGCTCTCCCCTCCTGACACACCCTTTGGAGCAGGAGGGATGGGGCAACCTCTTGGAGACAATCCAGGAGGTGATCATGCTGGACCCACCTGGCTTGTTCAGGGAGGTGAGTCAGGAATAAAGGGGAAAAGGGGAATCCATTCTGGCCATGGGAACAGCGATTCTGCTAACTGGAGGTACGGAAAATTCCCCTTTTAAATTAGATGAAAAGTTCTTTCTGGATTAGAAAGCAACTTGTTTGTGGATCAGAAACAAAGGTGTCCCAAAACAGCCCAAGAGGTGCCAGAACAACCCTGGAAATTCACTGAATTAGTGAATTCACACACGAGATACTGCCAGTGGCACTCGTTTGGTCCCTGGGGAGAAGAGGACGATTATGGAGGGTGGAAAAGCCGGGAGAAACATGTTCTTCCTCTTGATCTTTACTGGAGAAGACAATGAGGGGAAACATTTCCATTTCAAAGGCATTGTGCATAGGAAATCAGAATGTGACCTTAGCGGGCAGGGCAGTCTCTAAGGAGGAAATCAGGGAGCAACTGGAGAAAGTGTAGTAAATCCCCCAGCCTGGATGGTATTTATCCAAGATTTCAGAGAGAAATCAAGTGTGAACTCCCGGGAAGGCAGCGACATGGATACTCAGCACAATCTGGATGGAGGGAAAAGAAACCACGACAACTCCCCTCAGAAGGATCAGAAGGCAAAGATGACACCAAAATCAGAGTAACATGAGAGGCAGGCACAGATGTTTCCAAGTTCTCCAGAAAGAGGAAAAATTAAAGCCTTGCTAGGGAAGAAGTTCTCCGCCACTCCGTGGTCAGCCACGGATCACCGGTGGGGTTTGGATCTGACAATATCCTGCCACTTGCAGGGTTCGGTGCGTGGTGTTCCCGCAGCAGCATCCACAGGCGGCTCCTGTCCCTGCCTCCTCCGGACGAGGGGACAGTCCCCACGGCCCGGCCACCGTCCCCCCGTTCAGGCTGCAGCCTCCAAACTGCGGCACAGCTGCCAGGAAGCGTTTTCCCGGCGTCAGGCACGAACTCCCTGACAAGCGATACCACAAACCCCGTCAGCCGAGCCCCGCTCCGGGCCCTGCCGGAGCCCCCCCAGGCGCACCCCCGGCAGGTGTCACCTCGTGCTGCCCCGGCCAGGTGGGACGCAGGGGCCGGATCCATCAGCAGCACTCGGATCCCGGAACGGCGGGATGGAAACGGGACCATTACATGCTCTAATTCCTGCGCGGTGACTCATGCGACAGCAGGGACCAGGTGACAAAGTCTCCCCGGCCTCCCATCCCCGGGAAGGGCCGTTCCCAGCCCGGGGGGGTCCCTGCCCCTTTCGCTGGGTTGCCTGTAAAACCAGACACCGAAACACCCCAGCTGGGTGTTCTCCCACTTCTCCCACTTCTCCCGGTTCCCATCCAGAGGGATGCAGGCTCCTTGTGCCGGGCGGTAAGGGGAGCTGGCAGCTCCGGCGGGCAGCGGGCACCGGCCTGGAGCTCCGCTGGTGTCCCCCTCCTGACAAACGCCAGCCCCGGCTCACCGCCCTGCCAGCCAGGGGTTAAACACCAGCCGCTCCCCTCCCTTCCACTCTCAGCTTTTCCAACGCCGCCGTCTCCTTTGTGCGGAGGGAGCAAAGCCCAGCCGCGCCGAGGAGCCCTCCCGGCTGGGGCAGGAAGGGGGAACCAACCCCACGGGTGCCGCTGGAATCCCCCGTGCCACGGCACTGCTGGAGTCATTCGTCCCGGCACGGGAGGCAGCCACGCCGAGGGGAGATGGATGCACGGGGAGGGACGGGAGTGGACGGAAAGGGAGAGGGGTCGGGAGGGGTAACAAATACATCCCTGCCCTGTGCTCCTCCTTGGGGATCCCTCAGATTCCACGGGGAGGGAACACAAAGGCTGAGTGGCCATCACCGGGTGGCAAAGGCTGGCAAGGACCAGTGGGACGCACCTGGAGGGAGAGGCTGCTGGAATCCTTGGTGCAGGATCCAGGGAGCCCAGGAGGGCCCTGCCTGGGGAGGGATCCAGAGCCCCCTGTCCAGGTACAGGAGCAGTGAAGCTCCCCAGGAACCACTGTGAAGGGGGGGATGCTGCAGTGCCGTGGCAGCAGCTCTCCTCTGCATCCCACGGATAATGGGCAAGCTCTGCTGGAGTGGTTTCAAGGGCTTTGAGTGCAACTTGGAATTAAAAAAAAAAAAAAAAAAAAATAAAAAAAAAAAAAGAAGAAGAAAGAAAAGCTTGAGAAGGCTGCAGGGGTTTGGGGACGCATGGGAGAGCCCTTTCCACAAATATTATCCTTTGGTGTGGAGGAAAGGTCCATCCTGGAACATCCCATGGACCTGTGTGGGCACCCCGGGCACACTCCAGCTCACAGACATTCCCATCACGGTGGGCTTCTGGCTGGTTTTAATTTCAGTTTGGGAGGAAAGAAAGGAAAAAAGACACCACCACCCTCCCCCACTTCTGTGTCTACTGAAGAGCAGAAAGGAGAGGAGAGGGCAATAAATTCCAGCTCAGAAGCAAATCCCTGGATGCATCCCGTACTCCAGCAGATGCCCAGGCACTGAGGAATGGCTGCACAGCATTCCCAGTCCCTGAGGACATTTCAGTGGGACAGACTGTCTGTGTGGCACAGCTCCAGGCACTGAGGACACGGCCCACACCACAAAGCACTCAGAACCTGCTCCTGCCCTCCAAAGCTCCAAAGTTTCCTGGAATGTGTGGCGCAGGAGATGTCCTGCAGATGCTGTTGGAGCCTTTCTGCTTGTTTATTTTCCTGGCAGCAGCCATCACAGGGAGGGGACTTCTGTGGTTCAACAAGTGTCTGGGGACCACAGATCCAACTCCTGCAAATCCACAAGTGGAAGAGAAGAGACGCAGGAGATGTGGGAAGAGCCCTTTCTTCTCAGCTGGTGCGTTTTCCAGCTGTCAGGACCAGCCAGTTGAACTGCAGAGTTCTGGTGGCATTAACTGATGAAATTCCAAGGGGAAGGTTGTGGCTTACCATCAGTGTGGCTCCAGCACTGAGGTGAAGGTGTCCCAGGGAGGTGGCACTCCTCAGGCTCTGCTCCCAAGCAGATGAAGTCCAGACTTCCCAGGAAAACCGAGAGTGTTCAGTCCTTCCCAGCGAGGCCATCCCACCGAAGGATAAACTTCATCCCGACAGCTCATTCCTGTTTTGGCTCTGCTGCCAAACCAGCCCACAAGCAGGACTGGGAAAGGGGGAAGTGGTGGGACAGGGACAATTAGAGCCAACTGCGGTGGAGGGATTTTGAGTTGATCTCTTTTTTCCCCTTTTAATAGCGCTGGATTATAAATATGGCAAAACCACATGTTATCAGACACAATGAAACAATTACCCTCGGCTTCCCCACCGTGGGGATGGGCCTTGGTGGGGGCCTGGCGCTCTCTGATGTGGACACCTGCTCTGGAGAAGTGTGATGGGTGAGCAGCAACTCCACCAGGATGTGGGGCCCAAAATCACCCCGAAGTCAGAGCACGTGTTACTCATGGCCAATTGGGTGCTACGGAAGGATGGACCCATCCTGGCTGCTGAGTCATTTTAATCCCAGGCAGAAAACAACACCCTGGGCTGGGGCTCCAGCACATGGTTCGGATTTCTCAGGAGGAGGCAGAGCCCTGGAAGGTTTAATGGATGTCCAGGCAGCTGGGGCTCACCTTGGCCTCTCCTGAGCAAGTTCTGCTGGACACGACATCGTGGGTTTTTCTGTCCCCGTTTGCTCTGCACTGTTGTGGTTTTGTGCTCATCAAACCCCACTCTGGGTCCCCCTGCCCCGTCTGCGTGTTCCTCTCTCTTCCCTTCCGATGTCAGGAAGGTTTTTCCTCGAGCAGGGCAGGCTTCCCCCCAGCCTGGGCTGTTATTTATGGGGCACCCCCGCGCAGGGCCCAGCCGGGGAGGTGAGTGAGTTACGGTCCTGGGTGACATCATGGACTGGACTTCATAAAGGGGCTCAGCCGATGGTCTCTGAAGACAGCTGCAAAAAAAGGCAGCCCTGAAGGAGATGATGGAGTGGGTGAGACATAAATTTCTTAGGACAGGCAGTGAAAAAACGTTTACAGCCCTTCTTTCCTGAGTCTGGTTTCAATCAGAGCCGCAGCGGCTGCGGCGATGCCTCGCACCGCGCGCTCGCTCAGACACACGCTCTGAGCGCTCAACCTGCCTCAGTCCTTGGGTTTTATTCCCTTTTTTACTGGTTGGAAAGTGCCCTGGTGCGGGATGGCTTGCAGATCCTCAGGCAGCCAGCTCCCATGAGTCAAGCAGCCGCAGCCAAGGGCTGGATGCGGATCTGGCCTGCAGACGGGAACCGAGCAGGGATAATATTGATAAGGGTAATGAGGGGCCGGCTTTATAAACCCATCACATTGCAGTCGCAGCCTATAACAAACGGGGTATTAACTCTGACATTCATTAAGGCACTTTGCCATTTCTTCCAGGCTTAATGGAAAATCTGTCTGCTTAGCAGGGCTCGCTGCGGCGGCCGGGGAACGGGGAGGTTACTGATTAGAACAGCCCCAAAGTGCTTGGCTACCCCAAAGGGCATTTGAAGTTCATTCCTGAGCTTCTTGTTCCTGATTTTATTTAATCTTATGTCTTGGGGCAAATGTTTTCTGCATTTATTGGGTCTGTCCTCAAGCAGACGGATGAGCTGTTCCCATCTGGGCCCTCCATGGCTGCCCAAACTGCTCCAGGAGACCTCTGGGATGGAGCCTCCACATCTGAAGTCGCCTTGCCAGGCTGGAGAAAGCCTTGCTCCTTTTGAACCCACAAACTCTTTTTTGCTGCAGCTTTGTCCCACCACTTCTGCCTTCCTCCATCCCAGGTATGGAGAAGAGGCCACTTCTCTGTTCTTGCAGCCCTGAGGACCCTTTGGGGCCCTGTGGAGCTGTTGATTAAACAAGTTCATTCAGCCCTTTCAGTGGGACTTGAAATTCCCTGAAGAGCTCATGGAAAATGAAACGCCCCAAACCTCCACGTGAGCAGCAAGTCTTGCATTCCCCGAGTGCTTGGTTCCCTCTCAGCTGTGAGTCGCTGTAGCTGTGCCTGATTTTTGGGTGAGGAGGCATCATTTTCACCCACATCCTCGCGATATTCCCAGGGATCCTGCAGGAATATCCACACAGGTATATGGGAGGTGATGGGGAGCAGGGCTGTTGCTGAAGCCCACCCTGAGTGGGGCCAGATGATGCTGAGCCCTGGGACCTCCCCTTCCCTGAGCTGTGCCTGCTCTGGGCAGGACCCCGCTGCTCCCTGCACCAGGGTTAAACGTCCTTTCCATGATCCTGAGCTTTGCAAAGCTTCTGCTGCCCCAGCCTTGGAGCCAGGAGGGTGTCAGCACCTCTCCAGGAGAGCAGCACCTCTCCCAGGCTGGGCTCAGTGCCCTCCCGGGCTGTGTGACACGGACAGGCTGTGCCTTTTGGTGTCGGCACATCCCGGAGCTCTCCACCTTCCCGGAAAGAACCAACTTCCAGTCAGCCCAGCGAGTTAATCTCCATCTGCCTCTCCCGTAACCAGCCCGAATTTATCAGTGATCTGCATTTTCCCTGGATGTGCGAGGCATTTAATAAAACCCAGAGCGAGGAGATGAAAGATTTATCCGTTTGCCCCCAGAGATGTCCCTTGCGAGGGCAACGCGGGACTCGGGAGCGGAAACCTGGATTGCTTTTTATGGCAGCTGCGTGAGGAGATACAGAGCCTTTGAAGTGCTCCCGGCCCCGCTTCCTCCCGCCTGCTCCCGGTGCCACCGGCGGGGTCAGGGGCACAGCCAGGACGGGCAGCTCGGTGGGCAGAGCTGGGAAGGGCAGGAGGGCATGGAGAAGGGAGAGCAGGAAAAGGAGGAGCAGGAGGCCAAGCTGGACATGGGCAGGGATGGCCCAGCCGGCTCCACGCAGAGCCGAAACTTGCAAATAGAACTTCACAAACAAACCTTGTGTGTTAAAAGTTTTCGGCGTAAAATGATAACGGGGAACCACCTGCCGGCCCAGGACGGTGAGAGATGGAGAGGAAGAGCCACCTCTCCATTGTGCTGAGAGACCCAGGACTGCTGCGGATGGTGCGGGACAGCCAGGGATGGCACGGCCACCAGGTCACCTCCTCTCCTCTCGCATCTTTTCCACCAAAGCGCAGCGAGCCTCGGCTGCGCGGAGCATCCCCAGCTGCCGGCGGCGATGCCGACCGGCAGGAGCGGCTCGGGAAGGGGGAAGCAGTGATCCGGGAGGGGGAAGGAGTGGTGACATTTCCCCGCAGTCCCCCCGTGCCCATCTGCAGAAGGGCAGGGAGGCGCCGGGGCAGGTGCCAGCCCAAATAAACACCAGGCGAGTGCTCCCCAGGGAACCATCGGGGCTCTGCCGGGGAGGGGGGGCACTGCCGGTGCCATGGTTTCTAATGAGCAATTTTAATTTCTTCCATAAACAGCTAATAAAGCTCATCTCTCTCTCTCCTCCTCTCTAATGCGCCATTTATTTCTTGCTCTGAAAGGCGAGCGAGGAAATTCAGGCAGGAGATGGGCGGGGGGGGGGTTGGTGCTAAATGTCAGCGCTGCCTGATGAAGCCTAATTGTCCCTCGGAGCTGCTGCAGCAGCATCGGCACCCACAGGCAGAGCCCAGGGGCCCCGGTGGCAGGGAGCTGGCAGAGCCTGCCCCGGGATGCTGCTGGAGCAATGGGGCAGCAGTTTTATCCATGGGGATAATTAGGAACAGTCTCGGAATGGGCATTGCTCGTTACTCTGCAGAGGGACTGGGGACTCGTTCCTGGGCAGGGACAGCAGGGGAAGGATGGCCAGCCCCTCACCTTCCCTGGAAATGTTCAAAACTCACGGGGATGTGGCGCTTGATGTGGTTTAGTGGGGAATATGGGGGTGGTGCTAGGCTGATGGTTGGACCTGATGATCTCCGAGGTCTTTTCCAACCCATGTGATTCCATGATTCCATGATTCCTGGATTCTCTCCTTTTCCCTTTCAGCAGCTCCAGATCTACCTGGGCTGTTTTCTCCTTTTCCATTTCAAGCCTATCTGAGCTTTGCAGACACCATAAGAAGGCTCGGGAATGTTGCTTGTCCTCATGAATTGTGATAATTTTTAAAGTCACTGCAGGATAATTGTCACCTATGCCAAGAGTCTGGCAACAATCTCCCAATTCCAAACTCACCAAGTTGGGCAGGGAGAGCACGGAGCTGGTTACCCAGGAATAACCAGGGTGTTGCTCTGGTGTCTCTGATGGTGCAGGACAGAAGGAGGTTTCCAAAGCTGCTGTAGTTGTTGGTTTTAGCACCAAAGCAGAGCAGTTTCCCATGGAAGCCTCTGAACAGTGGGAATAATTGAGATACAGGTGTCCTACCAAGGGACCTGGGAAGGTCCATGTGTGGAGTCTGAGCCTGTGAGCACATGGGATGTTTGGAATATCAAAGAGAGATCCCTTTTCATCTCTCAGTCTGCCTGGAGAGGGGACATGGGACAAATATTGGCACCATTTTTTCTGGATTGTCAGTCCCTAGCATGAGCAGGACAGGGAGGAAACACATTGAGGAGGCACGGGAGGAGATGTGGAGCTTTGTGCCCATCTGGAGTTTGGCTTCCCAGGGGATACCACTGCAAATAAAACACAAACCCTGCAGGAATGAAGGGGCTGGAGCTTCTGAGGGCCAGGGAAGTGTTAGGGCTTAAAGGATTTGACATTTCTGAATCTTTCCCTTTCTTGTTGTTTGTTTATTCTCCAGGGTAAGGCTCCCAGTCTGGGAAGTGGCACTGACTGCCTGTGGCTGCACATCTCTCCTTGTGGTGATATTCAGGCTGGGTGTCCCTAACACCCATCAAACATCACCAGGCTGGGCCTGATCATGCTCTAGAAAGATTTACAGGTTAAATACAGACACTCACAGATATTCCTGTGGAAAAACCATGGCTATTCACAGGACCTGAGTTCCCTGAGCAGCTGAATTCTTGTTCTGCACAAGGCTGTGGCCATTCCTTAAATCCATGAGACCTCCTCAAGCCTAATGCAAGAGAATTTAAAGGTGTCACAAAACTGTGCATCAGGTCCATGGCAGTTTTAAGCAGCCTTAAGTTGTACAAAGTGAAAAAACCTCCACTCCCCAGCTGGAGCTGTTTCCCAGTGCGTGCAGAGGAGCTTTGGAATATTCAGGACATGAATGATAAAGCTGGGAGAAGACTGTAAATAATTTTCTACTCCTGTTAACTCAGGATTTCAAACGGTTCCTTCAGCTGCACTGGAGCATTTCTCTTCCTTTCGGGAACTTTGAAGCTGTTTCCACTGGCATGGGTATTCCAAAAACTCTTATCAATATTTTGTGTCTGGAACACACACACAGAGCTGGGTCACAGCCTTACACAGCCCATCCAACCCTGTGCTGTCCACGGCCACAGCCCAGGTGGGACTGGGAAAATCCAGGGGTGGAAGAGCCCACCCCGACCACGCTGTTCCTCATGGAAACAGCATCCTGCCTGCAGACATCCCAGAGACCGAGGAGGGAGGAAAATTTGTCAGGTGAATTTGTCAAGCAGAGGTGATAATCATTCATTTAGCCTGTAATGACATGGCACTTACCATGTAATAAGTTGGATATTGCATGGAAATTACCATGTAATCCAAGGCTCGGGAGCTGCCATATTGTCAGGGCCTCCATGGTAATTTGCACCCTCTCATTTACAGCCCTGAAACTGCTTTTATTGTGGCAACAAAGCAGAGATTCACAGTTTGCCAAAAGGAGAATCTCCAGAGGGATGTTATGAATAATTAGGCAGCCACGGTGGTTTTGGATAACATCTTTACTGTAACTCCATTAACGAACAATTGATTGCTTTCCTAGCTCTGACTTGCCTCCAGTCCTTTCCACCCTGAGCCTCTCTCCCCACTGGAAAGCCGGGTCTGCAAAGGCAGATCAGCAGCGGGATAATGGCTCTGAGAGGGGTTGAATTGAGGAAGCAGTGTCTTGGAAGAGGCAGCAGCTGGAGCAGGCCAACCTTCACTGGAAAGCAGAAATGCCTGTGGAGGCGTGGGGTCACTCCTCAGCTGCTTCAGTGCTGATTTCCATGGATTTTGGAGGAGATGCTTGTGGAGAATCCGGCCCGAGGTTTGGCTGGTACGAAGGACACCCAAGTGCAAATGGCACTGGCAGAACCTTCGACCAACAAATGGGTTCAAAATGGATGTGACCTCCTCCACACCCAAAAATCCACCTTCAAATCCCACCCTCTGTGCCCATAAAGCTCTTTTAGAACTCACTGACCGGGGCCCAAACCTGGCCCTGTCCACCCTCAAGTGGACATCCCCAACCCTGCCTTGGTGTTGTCATAAATTGTGTTTCTCTGAGCCACCACCACACTGAAAATGGGTTAAAAATAACCCATGGAAAATGGGCTAGATGGAAAAGCAGGTGGTCAGAGGGAATGTTTTGCATTTGAGGATGGGAGGGAGACATGGCCCACACTGCCCCTCTGCCCTCTCCCTCTTCCCTGCCCCTCATCCTCCTCATGACCTGCTGGTAACCCCCTCCCACGGAGCCTCCCCATCCTCCTCCCTGGGATGCTGTCCTTTCCAAGGGGCTGGAGCAGCTCCCAGGCCTGGTGGAATCATGGAATCATTTAGGTTGGAAAAGACCTTTAAGATCATCAATCCAGCCTGTGCTTGCTCCCAGCCATGGGGTCCCTGCTCTGGACTCCTTAGTTCCTGCTCCTCTTCCTTGTTTCGCTCTGCCCCTGGCTCCTCTTCCTCACTCAGCTCTGCCCCTGCTCCTGTTCCTCGCTCAGCTCTGCCCCTGCTCCTCTTCCTCACTCAGCTCTGCCCCTGCTCCTCTTCCTCACTCAGCTCTGCCCCTGCTCCTGTTCCTCACTCAGCTCTGCCCCTGCTCCTCTTCCTCACTCAGCTCTGCCCCTGCTCCTCTTCCTCACTCAGCTCTGCCCCTGCTCCTGTTCCTCGCTCAGCTCTGCCCCTGCTCCTGTTCCTCGCTCAGCTCTGCCCCTGCTCCTGTTCCTCACTCAGCTCTGCCCCTGCTCCTGTTCCTCACTCAGCTCTGCCCCTGCTCCTCTTCCTCACTCAGCTCTGCCCCTGCTCCTCTTCCTCACTCAGCTCTGCCCCTGCTCCTCTTCTTCACTCAGCTCTGCCCCTGCTCCTGTTCCTCGCTCAGCTCTGCCCCTGCTCCTCTTCTTCACTCAGCTCTGCCCCTGCTCCTGTTCCTCGCTCAGCTCTGCCCCTGCTCCTCTTCCTCACTCAGCTCTGCCCCTGCTCCTGTTCCTCACTCAGCTCTGCCCCTGCTCCTGTTCCTTGCTCAGCTCTGCCCCTGCTCCTCTTCTTCACTCAGCTCTGCCCCTGCTCCTGTTCCTTGCTCAGCTCTGCCCCTGCTCCTCTTCTTCACTCAGCTCTGCCCCTGCTCCTGTTCCTTGCTCAGCTCTGCCCCTGCTCCTCTTCTTCACTCAGCTCTGCCCCTGCTCCTCTTCCTCACTCAGCTCTGCCCCTGCTCCTCTTCTTCACTCAGCTCTGCCCCTGCTCCTCTTCCTCACTCAGCTCTGCCCCTGCTCCTGTTCCTTGCTCAGCTCTGCCCCTGCTCCTCTTCCTCACTCAGCTCTGCCCCTGCTCCTGTTCCTCGCTCAGCTCTGCCCCTGCTCCTCTTCCTCACTCAGCTCTGCCCCTGCTCCTGTTCCTTGCTCAGCTCTGCCCCTGCTCCTGTTCTTCACTCAGCTCTGCCCCTGCTCCTCTTCCTCACTCAGCTCTGCCCCTGCTCCTGTTCCTTGCTCAGCTCTGCCCCTGCTCCTCTTCCTCACTCAGCTCTGCCCCTGCTCCTGTTCCTCGCTCAGCTCTGCCCCTGCTCCTCTTCCTCACTCAGCTCTGCCCCTGCTCCTGTTCCTCGCTCAGCTCTGCCATTCCCTTGGAAGCTGATCTGTGGAGGGAGCAGCTCTGGTGTTGTTGTTTGCTGAGCAAACTTTGGAAACCGGGCTGTGCCTGCGACGGGAGCGGGATGAAGGTCTGGGGGAGGTTTGCAGTTCCCAGTGATTGAGATCCTCTGCTTGGAGAAGCCTAAACAAACTCTGTAACCTCAGGGGAAACTCTGCAGCATTTTAGTTTTAAGTGTTTCCTCTAAGAAAATAACTGTTTGACCTAGAAAGCTCCCAGGGAGCATTCCTGGGGCTGGAGAAGCTCCGGGAGTCCGGCCTGGAGATGGGATTAGGAATTAAAGTGTGAACATAGAGAACCACATCTCTGCTTCGAGCTCAGACTGGAAAGTGCTGCTCACCACAGACTCACCCCTGGTTTACTTCCCACCAGGGCAAGTAAAGGAAAATTCACCTGGAATCACATCCCTTATTTGAGGACATGGGATTCTACAGGATTACACCTATCCATGCCCCAGGGTTGGTGTAAGGATGGGGTGAGCTGGATTCAAAAGGGGAGAGCCTTTGAAATTTTGAAATGTGAATGTTCATTCATCTCCCTCCCAGACCTGTCTCACCTGGGGATGAAAGAGGTGTCCCCAAACCCTTCCCTCAACCCTTTCGAATGTCTCCCATCTGTGGTTCAAATTATGTATATTTTTTTTTCAGGAAAGAAAAAAAAAAAACAAACCCGGAAATTGCTGACCCATTTAGAGCTCTTTAAAACTGCCACTTTTAGAGCCCCCAAAATAGCTTTAGTGAGTAGCAGATGTGCCAAAGTGGAGAAATAAACACAAGTGTGCTGCTTTTAACCTCCAAACTGCTTCTTGTGCAAGGCTGTGAAGAAACCTCAAAGTGGGCTCCAGCCCAGAACCCAACCCTGCACCCACCACGGGTCCTTACCCCAGAGCTGGGGGATGATTCCCACGGGGCTCCCAGCCAGGAGGAACCCAACTGCTCCCATGGCCAAGGAGCACCAATAAAATATGGAATTGGAGAATCTGAGAATCTTCTGAGTTGGAAGAGACCCACCAGGGTCACTGAGTCCAACTCCAACCCCAGCAATCCCACCCTGTGCATCCCTGGGAGCGTTGTCCAAAGGCTCCTGGAGCTCTGGCAGCCTTGGGGCTGTGCCCATTCCCTGGGGAGCCTGGGCAGTGCCAGCACCCTCTGGTGGGAAGAACCTTTTCTTGATATCTACCTCAATCTCCCTGACACAGCTCCATCCATCCCCTGGGTCACCATGTCCTTCTCACAGAGAGCAGAGATCAGAGCTGCCCTTTGGGAGGGGCTGCAGCCCCTGCTGAGCTCTGCCCTCAGTCTCCTCTTCTCCAGACTGGACAATCAGAATTCCCTCAGCCATTCCCCATCCCGTGTGTCCCCTCCAGACCCTCCCCCACAGCCGTGTCCCTCCTTTGGACTCTCTAACAGCTTTAGATCTTTCTGATATTGCAGTGCCTAAAACTTCCCCGGGGCTTGAGATGAGGCTGCCCCAGGGCAAAGCAGAGTGGGACAATCCTTCCCTCACCCAGGCACCTCCATGCCCATATCCCAACCTGGACATGCCAAGAGCAGGGAATGGGATCACCACCAGCACTCTGTGCTGAGCACCAGGATGCAGGTGCAGGAGAACACCTCAAGCTCCCAGGGAAAGGTGAGTGTAGGAAGCACCTTGGAGTCCTTTCCTGGGATGGCCCCAGAAATCACAGCAGCTCCCTCAGCCCTGTGGCTTTTCCAGCCAGAGCACAGCCTGCTCCCAGCCTGGCTCTTGTCTGGAAGCTCTGCAGCCAGCAGTAATTGCATTTTGTCAAGTGGTTTTAGCAAAGCAATCCACATTTATTAACCATCTGGATTAGAGAAATGATCTTCCTGATTCCAACTGCCAGCCCAGCCAAGGACTTATCACAGAAGGGAATAATGGATCCCATCCCTCCCTCCCCACATCACCAAGGGTCTTTCCCCTGCACTTTATTTACTCGGGTCAATAAAGGAATCGCTCACACAGGTCACTGCTGGGTCCAGACTGCTGCATTCCAGGTGACAGCCTCAGTCCTGGATCTCTCCAGTGCTGCCCCTCTCTCCTGCCCTCACAGAAGGAGGAAGGAACTGCGACATCGGAGTCAACATGGATTTCACAAAATCACCTCAAGCTAATGGGAAAAATTCATTAGAGGAAGGAAGGAGGGGGGCAACGCTCCTGCCTGTCGTACATCATCCCTGTCCTCCTCCCTCCCCTGTAATGTCCTCTGCCAGAGACAGGAACTTCCCTCCTCACTCTGATTGCATTCATTTACTGCAGGTTTCATCCTGTCAGCCCAGCGTGGGGACACAAAGAGCTCTGTGGGCACAGGGAACCGAAATTCTCCGTGTTTCAGCTGGAGAATTCTCCCAGCTCCATCGCTCCCTGGCAAAGGGGGTCCTGTGTCCCTCCCTGCTGCTGCTATTGCTGCCACACCCAGAGCATTCCCAAGCTCGGGAAGGTTCTGCCAGGCTGTTCCCAAAGCCAGTTTCCTGGGGATCTGGGGTGCTGACGTGTCCCATGCAGACAGCTGGCTCCAGGAGAGCTCTCCAGGCACAACAGCCTGGGTTTGATTGCTCTGGGAGCTGGGTAACAGGGACCTGCTGTTCGCTCCATCCAAACCCACACTTATGCCCATTCCCACGGGGTTTTCCTTAATTGAGCTGCTGACTGCATTAACCTGGGAAGGGAGTATTGATTGAGCAGCCAGAGGAGCTGAGCTCAGCTCAGGGCTCGGCTCTTTACGGAGAAGTGGTGGGAGCTCCCAAACCAGGACACACATGAGCTCATTGGGATTGGGAATTCCTTGGAGGGAGAAGGGAAGCCGTTCCATCTTTCTACCGCACCTGGAATAAGACAGATCCCCTTTTTAATGGAAATTCTGAGGCTTTGCCTCCCTCCATCCACCTGCCTTGACAGCATTCCCAGCTCCTCCCAGCTCTCCCAGCAGAGCTGCAGCTGAGGGAAGGGAAACGGGGTTTCATCCCTTGCACTTGCCCAGTCCCTGACACCTCGAGGGCTGGGTCACATCTGTGGGGCCTGGAGGCAGCCCCTTGTGCCAGCCCCACCAGAGCGAGCACCCAGCTCTCCCTGCCTCTGCAGCTCAGAATTCCACAGCAATTCAATGAAACTCATCAAATTATTAAGTCCAGGTCATTTCAGGAGAGAAGAGATGTGAGAAGGGAAATTTAATAATGAATGAAGTCTTCCAGGGCTGAAAACATCGCTCCAGCACATGCAAGGACTCGAGCCAACAGGGATATTCCCAGAGTCCCAGGATGGTTTGGGCTGGGAGGGACCCTGCAGCTCATCCCACCCCCTGCCATGGACAGGGACACCTTCCACTATCCCAGGTGACTCCAAGACCCATCCAGCCCAGCCTTGGACACTTCCAGGGATGGGAAACCTTCTCTGGGCAACCTGTGCCAGGACCTCACCACCCTCACAGGGAAGAATTTCTTTGCAATATCCCATTTAAATCTAAAGCCACTCCCACAAATAAAGTTATTCCCAATCAGGTGCACCGTGGAATGCTCCTAAAGCAGCATCCAACAGACTGGGGGTCTGAAGGAGCAGCCCAGTATGGAAAGTGTTGATATTCCCAGGTGGTAGCTCACCTGCAGCATCACTTCAGGCACTCCAATCATTGCAAACTTTTGGAAGTCACTTGAGCAGTTTTCTCCTTCCCCAAGCCGCTGGAAACCTAGGTTAGGAATTTTGTTCTGGCTTTCTTTGGGAAAGTGAAAATATTTCTCTTTTATCCTCTGCTTGGAGGGGAATGAGACAAGGCTGTTAGAGCTGGCTGTGGCACAACATTCCCAGCCAGCCAAAAACACCACTGTTGCAGTTCTTCTTTCATCCCGGATTTGAGCAACAGTGTCAGCAGCTCCAAATTTCCAATGAAATAAAAATTCCAAACCCCTACTATAAACACTGGAAAGCCTTCTCTAAATATTTTGCTTCAATCAGGCTGAAGTCGCTCAGCTTTATCATTTTGTGAACTCCAGCCTGCTATGAGATCTCAGTGATCTCGTGGCTCAGTGACAACGCCAGGACAGGGCTGTGGCTGAGGGACCTCAGGTGACACAGGGATGCTGCTGACACCCCTTGGTGCTCCCTGATTTCTCCCATGGGTTTTGATCCTTTTGTTGTTGTTGTTGTCGTTGTTTTGGGGTTTTTTTTCTTTTTGGTTGGTTGGTTGGTTTGTTTGGTTTTGGTTTTTTTTTGTTGTTGTTGTTTTTTTTTTTGTTGTTGTTGTTGTTTTTTGTGTTTGTTTTGGGTTTTTTGGGTTTTTTGGGTTTTTTTTTTGGTTTTTCGTTCTTTTTTGTTGGTTGTTTTTGTTTTTGTTTTTTGGGGTTTTTTGTTTCGGCTTTTTGTTTTGGCTTTTTTGTTTGTTTCTTGCTTTTGTTTTTGTTTTTTGGGGTTTTTTTGTTTTTTTTTTGTTTGGTTGGTTGGTTAGTTTTGGGGAATTTTGTTTGTTTTTGGTTTGGTTTGGTTTCGTTTCATTTGGTTTGGTTTGGTTTGGTTTTTTTGGTTTTTTTTTGAGCTGTTCCACAGAGCTTTGGCTCCTCCAGGGAAACGGGAAGGCACCTTTGGCTGGGAGTGTGGGTGAAGTGAAAGCTCTGCAGACCCCCCCTGGTTCCAGCCACCATGGAAACATTTCACTCGGGAAAGATCCCACTGGAAATGCTCTGATTCCTCTGGGAACAGCACTGCAAAAGTCTGAGCGAGTCACTTTGTGAGGAATGGAGCAGGCAGGGAGAGCGGGTAATTGGGAACGTTTCCCAGGAGGCAGATCCTGAGGTGAGTGCAGAGTGCCTGCACTGTGCAGCCTCAGGATGCTGCAGGAATGAGCCTGATTATCTGGAAAACAGCTTCATTTACATTCCAGTTCCAGGTGAGGGAGGGAATTCAGCACCTTTCTCATTTCAGCCTGTCCGGGGCTCCTCACACTGGGGACGCTCAGGTCCATCCATCACCTGGCCCCTGCAATTCCTCACACTCAGTAGTGCCTCACTCCAGGGAAATCCCGGCGGAATCCATGGGAGAGAAGGAGGTGTTCCCAGGCAGGGAGAGCAGCAGGCTCTGCCCTCAGGTTTGCTGTACCAATTCCCAGAGCTTCCCCAGCGATTTACAGGAACATTTCTGCAGCCCCAGGAGCTGCTCTGCGTGTTCGTGTGTTCGAGCTGTTCCGCGGCTCTGTTTACACCTCAGGCTTCCTGCTCTCCCTTTTCCTGTGTTATCACTAATCCTGTTTAATTGAGGCTTCCTTGGATTCATGAGGACAAGCAAGGGGGTGTTGGCAGAGTCCAAGGGCAGCTGGTCCTTCTGTGGGCACGTGGGAATGCTGGTCAGGGCAGGAAGAGATGTGGAACCATGCCCTTCAGAACACTAAAACTGGGAAAAAGGCATGGATAAAGCTGCATCCCAAGAGTGCAGAGCTACATTTCCAACAAACTATCCTGAGGGTCTCTTGCAGGTTCCCAAACTGGGATAACCAAGCTCCTCAGTGTCCAGCTGTGCACCTGCCAGATGTGCTCAGTGCTGCCATTCAAGGGCTGTGCCTGGAGAATCCCAGAATGGGTTAGGATGGAAGGGACCTCAAAGCTCAGCCAGTGCCACCCCCTGCCATGGGCAGGGACACCTCCCACTATCCCAAGTTGCTCCAAGGCCTGTCCAGCCTGGGCTGCTGTGGCTGCTCGTCCCAGCTGTGGCTGCCCCATCCCTGGAAGTGCCCAAGGCCAGGTTGAACCTGGGACAGTGGAAGGTGTCCCTGCCCATGGCAGGCATTGGAACAAGGTGGTTTCTTCCCACCAAAATCATACTGTGATTGCATTACTTATTACTATTATTCTTATTCTTATTCTTATTCTTATTCTTATTCTTACTCTCCAAGTGCAGGGCAGGAGGGCAATGACAAGGAGAGAGAAAGGGAGCCTTGGCCAGGGGGTTTTTTTGCACCCAGGTTCTTGAACAAGGGGCACGAAGAAGCACCATCAGCAGTCTGGGAGCCCTCCTGCATCTGAGGGAAGATGAAGAAATACAGAGTGGTTTGAAACTGCAGGTAGTGAGTGATAAAAGCTGCTTATCGCAGGCTGGGAGAGGCAGAGCTGACCCTGCACTTCTGTCTGGGAGAGTGATGGGGGGAGTTGGTTCCAGGAGGGGCTGAGAGATGAAGACAAACACCTTTGTGGATGGGAGGGGGAAAAGGTGGGTGAGGGAAGGCAAAGCTGTGCTTGGCTGCAGTCCCAGCCGAGGGCCAGAAAAATGAGCTCGGTAACAACGCCTGGCTGGCTTTGAGCAGCCAGGGCTGGCTTCGAGCAGGCTGGGCTGCCATCAGTCATGGCTGGAGACAGGGATGTGTCAAACCAAGCCACCGGGAGATAACAGCCTGGAAACTCGGCTGTGGATGGACAGGCAGGGTCACCTCTGGGAGCTGGGAGAGCAGAGGGGCTCTGGCTGCACAGCCCCCGCCAGGGCTGAGGCAGGTGATGCCCAAATGATGGGGGTGAGCGGTGGAAAAAAGGCTGAGGCAGCACAAACCTCCTGCTCCTGGGAGGAGAAAGACAAGGAGAGGTCACTGGCGAGAAGGAAGCCCCAGGATCACAGGCAGAACTTCAGTCATGAGAACGTGGCTGCTCCTGATGGGAATGTGCTGACCCTCTGATTTCCTCTCACTTTCCTCCTCGTGCTCGGGAACTCCAGTCTGGTCCTCACTGCACTTCCCAGCCTCCTCCATCCCTGCATCCTCCTCATCCAGCTGTGCTCTGAGCTCCCCTCTTGGTACTGCTTCTCCTCCCCTTAGACCCTTCCCTGTGCCATCCACCCCTCAGGGAAGCTCCCTCCTTTCTTCTTCCCCGAAAAACCACCACAGGCAGAGCTGTGAGCCAGAGCCAGCAGCTCAGGCTGCTTCCCACTGGGAAATTACCTGTCCCAGCAGGAGCCTGACCCCTTCAAAGTGCCTGAAGATCCCTGCCCGGTGTGAAACAGCCTGAGAAGACACCGAGGGAGAATCTGGCTCCTCTGAAGTCGGCAGTAAAAGCTGTTTGGACTTGAGCAGAGCCGGATGTTTACCTGGGAGGAAGGTTTCTTCCCGGGAGTTTTGTTCAGCACTTATTAACCCTGGAGCAAGGGGTAAACAGCAAGTACCAACCACAGGGCTGGTTCAGCTCTTTCTTTTGGAAAAACACCTTCTGCTTGACTTCCTTGGGAGCTTTGCTGTGGGCACTGGGAAAGCTGGGCCTGGCAGGGGGATTTGTTGTGCTGGTGGAAGGGCAAGGCAAGGTCCTGGCTGTCCTCAGTCCTCCAGTCTCTTGGGACAGCAGAACAATTCCCTGTGAATCACGGGCAGTCCATCCAAAGCTGCTGCTTGGCCTTTCCAGGTGGTGATGGGATGGCATAGAGGGGTTTGGGGTGAGAAAGCCCCCCCTGACACCCCATTGTCTCCCCTGGGTCTTGGGGCTGCAGAGGAGCATCGTCCATGGCCCACATCATCATCCCTGGATCCTCATTCCCTTGGCGGTGGGATGGACTGGGAAAGGGACTCTCAGCCATTGTCCTGAGCTCCCTGAATTTCCTGAGAGGGGATTCCCTCCTTGAGAGTGAATTCCAAACCCAGGCTGCGAGCAGGGCATGGAGAAGGAATTCCCATCCCAGACCGTGAGCAGGACACACCTCACCACAGCGTCTGAGGGGGAGGCAGCGTGGAAGCAGGAGCTGTTCCAATGACAGGGTGTCTGTTCCTCCTGCAGGGTCTCTCCTGACCGTAATCCCACTTGGAGGTGGACTGGGAGCTCTGGATTTCCCAGCTCTGCAGCAGAACCACGTGAGCACAGAGCCCACAGCAGAGCTGCTCCCACTTCCAAAGAGCCCTTGGATGGCAGCCGTGCAGAGGGAGCGGAGCAGCTCCGTTAATTGAAATGTTTTTATTTTTTCCCACTTCATTTTTTTTTTTTCTTTTTTTTTTTGCTCAAAGCCGTGTTTACAGCGAAGTTTCAAAGCTGCTAAACCATGGAGCCTTCAACCCCCCTTGATGTGTACAGAGCTGGCAAGAGCAAACACAGCCTTGTTATTGTTCCTTCGCTTCCCACCCTTCATCCCTCGGCTGCTCCCATTTGTTGTGTCTGATCTCCTGCTCAAGGGCTGTCTCCTGCTCCATGTCACTACAAAGCCCAACACAGGGATCCCTTTCTATCTTCCAGAAGCCCCTGAATGTTGCCATGGTAGAAATAATAAATAATAACTCGGAGAGGTTGTGTTTAGCTGGGCTGAACATGTGTTTGCTTGCTTGCTTTCAAAAACAAAGCTGATTTTCCTGCCCCATGGAGGGAATTTTTTTTTTTTTTCGTGGCCTTGGAGCCTTTCCCTTCTCTCTGCCCATCCATCCTCTCCCTGCCTGTGTCCTGCTCCCCGAAATGCTCAGGGAGCTTCCCCAGGGGGCTTTTTTCCCTCTCAAAGCTTTTCTCAGCTCAGATCTCAGCTGTGAGCACTTCTCTCCTTTCCTAGCTGGGAGATGGACCCCAATCAATGATTCCCCCTCCCAAAGCTCTCCTGCTCCTGTGAGCTCTGTTTCCACCCACAGCAGTGTCCATTCAGAGCTTTAGGGGGTGGCTGGAGGCTGCACAGGGAACGCTGCTGTCCCCAAAGCTCATCCCTGGTCCTGCTGCCTGGGAATGGGAATCTGACTGTCTGCTCCAGGCTGGGCAGGTCGTAATTCAGAATTTCATCCCAAATTTCCCATCCCACGGAGACCACAGACATTTGTTCAGGGTTGTTTCAGTCCAGGTCAGGCTCTCCGTGGGATCAGGGTTTGGAAACAGGAGGAGACCCAGCCAGATCCTTGGGTCCTACATCCCCTTCCCTGCCGTGGGATGTGATGCCCCTGCAGAGCCACCTCCCAGGCCAAGGCTTTGGGAGAGGAGCGAGAGGGATCAGCTCCTCCATCCCCCAGCACAGAGCAGCTCCAGGCCAAGGGATGCTGAGGCATGCCAGCACCTTCCTCTGCCACCCCTCTGTGTGTCCCGAACCCTCTGGAACAGCCCAATTGCCCTGGAGGCCAGTCCTGGAGCTGCTGGCATGTGGAATGGGAGGGGTATCAGGAGGGGAGCAGGGAATGGGGACAGGGATGAGGAGAACCCAGCTGGCTGCTGTTTCTCAGAAGGCCGTGAGTGAAAACCTCTCAGTTTTTCCTGAGTGGGAACATTTGCCTTTAATGAACCTGAGAGGGTGTTTTTTTTTTTGTTTTGTTTTGTTTTGTTTTGTTTTGTTTTGTTTTTGGTTTTTTTTTTTTTTTGTTTTTGGTTTTTTTTTTTGTTTTTGTTTTTGTTTTTGTTTTTGTTTTATTTTGTTTTGGGGTTTTTTTGTTTGTTTGTTTGTTTGGTGGGTTTTTTTGGTTTGGTTTTTTTTTCAGGAACCAGGGAATGGGAAAAGGTTCCTTCCTAGTAAATAAAATATCAAACCCATCTCTGGGTGTCGGAATAATGGCCCTGCCCCAGTGTTGGCACCACCAGCACTGAGCTCTGGCTGCTGCTCTGGACCTGAGTCCACTTCCCCCTTCTTTGGGTGGGATCCCCCTATACCTCCCTTGCTCCTCCCAGCCTTCCCAAGCATTTTCCCCTTCCTCATCCCCTCAGGGATGCTCTGCCTCTCCTGGGGGTCCCAGCACCCCCCAGCTGGCAGTGCCACAGCCAGGGCACCCCTGTGCCCCAGCCTGTCCCTGTGTCCCACCAAAGGGACTCTCTGAAGGGGGGTGGATTTAAGGACGTGGCAGAGCTGAGCCCAGCACGGTCCCACGCGGATCATTTTCCTGGAGTTAAAGTGTTGGAGCCACTTCTCCTTGTGCTCTGCATTTGCCACACAAACTCCCTCATTTTGGTTTATACTTCGGGACATATTTGCTTTATATGTATTTATGTGGCTATTTTAGGGCATTTCTGCATTAGGTCTGACCACGCTGCTGCTGGTCAAGGAGCATGGGAATATTGTTCTGTATGGAATCATGGAATCCCAGGATGGTTTGGGCTGGAAGGGGCCTCAAAGCCCATCCAGCCCTGCCCCTGCCATGGGCAGGGACACCTTCCACCAGGGTGCTCTGAGCCCTGTCCAGCCTGGCTTTGGACACTTCCAGGGATGGGGAAGCACCCTCTGCCAGGACTTCACCACCTTTTTTTCTTCCTCAGTATCCCATCCAAATTTCCCCTCTTTCAGCCTGAGCCCATTACTCCCAGCCCTACGACTCCAGTTTCCAACCAAACTGGGAGCAGACACACCAGATCTGACCAGAAAGGAGATTTTTCAGTCTGAAGTCAATACCAGTATTTATTCTGGTTTTCCATAAACAGCTAAGAGTTCCAGTAAAAAAAAAAAAAAAAAAAAACACCAAAACAAATCCAATAAACATTTTTCAACAAGAACTAAAACTTTGTTTTAATAAGAGAAAGTGATTTGGTCTGGCTACAGGCAAAGCTTAATTCCAGTGATATCAGAGCCTGCTGATGAGAACCAGTCGAACAAGGGCACAGGAGGCACAGCAAATATTAACAATTCCTGCCACATCAAACTGAGAGAGTGGACTGCCAAAACAACTCCAAAGTGATTCCCAGGGCACGGCAGGGGGTGCCAAGGAGGATGAAGGTGTGGCAGCGAGGAGAGGGATCCGTGCAGCCCCAGGATCCATCAGGATCGGGTGGCTCCAGCTCAGGGCACGGTCCTGTGTCATGTTGTGTTTGTTTGGAAATCTCCATCCTGGCTTTGTTCCCACTCTGCCCGAGGGTGTTGGGTCCCCCACGCCCCTCTCAGCGTTCCTCTGTCACCACCGTGCCTCCCCGGGCTCCTTGCAGAGCGTTTTCCCTTCAGCCTGAGGCCTGATCCCAGAGGAATGTGGACCCCGGAGCGCAGCCCTGGGCTCCAAGAGGAATTTCTTGGCATTCAATGAATGAGAAGCTTCAATGCTGATCACCCAGCCAGAGACTGGGAGCGAGGGGTTAATGATGGAGCCTGACCTCCAAAGGACGGGGCACTGAGGCATTTCCAAATGGCATTGGTATTAAATGGGACACATTGAAATATCGGTGTAATTTCCAGGAATTGATGGATTGGTTCCAGACCAGGCACAGCCCTTGGCTAGCTCCAGATTTTATTTGTTGATAACAGTGATTTGTCCAAGACACTTCTCCGCTAGGGTCGGATCTGGTTTTGGATCAGGGAACAGACCAAAAGCCAACGAGGTGGCTCTGGTTACAGCATCCACATTCCCTTCCCTGCCCCTGCAGCTCCCCACGACCCTGCTGTCCTACAGAGCCAGGATAAGTCTCCCACTTCTGCATGGAAGAGATTTAAACACAAACCAAGACACAGCCTCTGACCCCGTTGGTGTGGGATGATTCAGCTCTGGATTAAGCATAAACTTGGCAAATCCCAGACGGAATCATCCCAGGCTGGCCCGAGGAATGGGGTCCTTGTGGTGACCCTGTGTCCGAGCTGGTCCTGACTTCCAACCCCCGTGTCCCTGCAGCTGGATCCCCACAGCTCCACTCCCAGAGGAACAGGATCTTGGGTTAATTCCCAGAATTATGCCAAGGGAAGGCTCAGATGTGCCTGAGTTCCCCTCAGTTGGACATTATTTTGCAAGTGCTCCCAATCCTTGTTTCCAACAGCAATTCTGGGGCTGGTGGTGGCTGCTCAGACCCTCCCCACTCCCGAGGCACCACAGACAGTGCAGATCACCGAGTTTATCACCCAGGGAAAACCTGGACCACGTTCAGGAATCACAGAGGCCTTTCTAAGGAACGCCATCGCTGTGGAGCCAGCTGGGCCTGGAGGAGAGCTCTGCCCACAGAAACCCAGCAGGAATTGCTCCTCCAGACTCCGACTATTCCGTGCCAGATCGAATTTGCAGTTGAGAACGGGAAGAGATGAAAGCTTGGCAGGCAGTGTGGTGACATTCCCTGTAAAACAAGACCTCCGGGAGTAAGGGATGCTATTTAGTGGTCATCCTTCTGCCTCCACACACGGAGACCACACCAGCTCCTGGCACCCTCTGGAGACAGCCCTGGGCAGCAATGGGATCTCGGGATCAGCCTTCCCCTGGTTCCAACTGGTGCTTGCCTTCCCATCGCCCATCCCGCTCAGCCCCATTTCCCAGACTATTTGTGGAATGAGGAGCAGTTGCTATCATGGTTTGCATGCTCAGAGAGAGGGAATGAGAAAAGGGAGGGGAGAGGGCAGGAGGAGAGGAGGAAACAAAGACAGCATTGTTATCTCCTCCAAAAAACTGCAGACACTGGGGCAGGGCAGAATGAGGGGCTGGGGCTGTGGTTTGCCTCCACATCTGTGTTTAACCTCGGGAAAGAGTCAACAGCCTGGAAAGAAAACACCACACTCCAAGGCACAGCCTGCCCCAGCTCCCAAACCCTCGGCCTGATTTTCCAATTTGGGGCGCTTGGCTGGAGCCCAGCCTGGATCCCGGGATGCTGCTGGAGTCAGTGAGGGAAGAGTCCCAGCCCCAGCCAAAGGCATCATTCCCCTGTCCAGCAGGAGCAGCACATCAGCCTTATCAGCTCTTGTCTTATCAGTTCCCAGCAGATGCTACAAGAGGATTTGTCATCCCAGCCCAGCCAAGCGGCTGCGAGCGCCAGGAATGGGGGAAGAGAGGAAGGACAGAAAGAGGAGTGGAACAATGCAGTGGAAAACCGGGAATTCTGCACCATCTGAATGGGAGCGGGAGCTGTGAGTGCCGTGCCAGCTTTCCAGGGCTTGGGAGCATAATCTCTGCTGTGGCACCACCACTTCTGGTGGAGCTCTCCTGACGCTTCCCATCGGGAGGCTCCGCTGAGCGGTGCCAGCCTCGGATCAATTGGGCTGAAAATTCCCATGTTTGGTATCTCCCTGAGGCAGGAGCTGCAGGAACAATTCCCTCCGCATGGCACAGCCGTTCCTGGGAGTGCAGCACACACAAACCCCCTGTTTTGCTGCTGGAAAACAGGAAAACAGCTCCATTTCCAATTATATTTTGTTTATCTCCCTGAGAAGTTCTTGCTCTCCCATGACGTGGAACGGATCCGCAGCGTTTTCCAAGACGCAGCTCTGGTGGCTGAGATACGTCTCCTGCTTTTTCCATGGAAATCTGACTGATTTGAAGTGCCTCTGGAAAAGATTCACCCTTCCAGTGGGGCTCACTCTGATCATTCCCACCTCTCACAGTGGTGTAAGAGGGGATGGGATTGGGATTTGGGGACAGGCAGGGGACAGAGAGTGGAGAGGGGGTCGTAGGGAAGGATGAACCCAGGACTGGGAATATCAAATGAGGAATATTAGGGATGAGAGCAGTGATAGAAGGATCTGAGCCTGCAACCCCATTGGGGAAACACTACAGGAGGTGAAGGCTCTTGGAGCAGAACCCAGGTGGGGCAGGGGACCCCAAAATAGGACCCAGTTTGGGTGCTGAGGTGGTGACAGAGTGGGATCACAGCACATCCCAGGAGCAGGGGGAGCACAGGACAGCATCCCTTTAATCCTCCTGGATGGAATCAGATGAATGGGAGTGCCTGAGCTCCACGCCCGCTCCCTTTGCCTGTCTCTCACAACCCGGAGTAGGAGCTATATTTAACTTCCTCACTCCTAACTACAGGGTGTCAGTGGCTTCTCCTTCCTCTCCAGTGATTCAGCCGAGCGCAATCGCTCAGCCAAGTGGAAGCAGGAAAATGTAGAGCCAGCACAGAGGGTGCTGGGCCCAGCCCCCTCAGCCCTGATCTGCCTTTCCCTGGCTCCCGTTTCAGCTCTCCCAGAGCCCCCCAGCTGAGGCTGATGAGCACAGACCTGGCTGAGAGCCTCCTGCTCAGCCACTCTGCCACGTGGCTCGTCCCTCTGCACGGCTGGGATGGCAGGGACAGCGTCAGCTGGAGATGCTGGGAACTGGGCAGAGCCAGCTTCCGGAGCTGCTCTCCCTCCTTCGGATGAGGCATTCCATCCTCACCGAGGGAATCCTCACCGACTCAACGCTCATTGAAACCCTTACGTCTACGCAAAAGGTTCTGATTTTCGTGGATCAGAATTTTTCAGCAACAAAAGAGAAAATCCATTGATTTGCTGAAAATTTCCTGCTGTGTTGGGAGAGGTCTCTGCTGGAAACCTCCCAGGTCCCAGCAGAAACCACCCCCCCCCATTTCAGGGACCACAGCATCCACCAGAGGTGACCTAATTAATACCCTCATTAATATTTGGGGGGCTGCCTCCCTCTCCCAGCTCAGAGCTCCTGGGTGGCCAAGGGACAGCAATGTCAGCCTGAATGAGCATCTTCTGTGAGGGTCCAGGGACCACCTAGGGCTGTCCCCCCTTTAATCCCAGTCCAGGAAAGGGAGAGGCGGGCCAGGGATTGAATCTGCACACTCTGGGAAAATCAAAAGGGACAGAAGTGCCTCCCCACCAGATCTCCCCCCTTTCCTGCCCCGTCTGCAGCTGGGGAAACCTCTGCCATTCCAGTGGGCGCAGGCTTTGGGAACGTGCAATTCCATCCCCAGGCCTCCCTCCCCTCGTGGCTG
The DNA here is from genome assembly GCA_017589585.1 of Phylloscopus whistleri. Lineage (NCBI taxonomy): Eukaryota > Metazoa > Chordata > Aves > Passeriformes > Phylloscopidae > Phylloscopus > Phylloscopus whistleri. The sequence goes on from JADMLD010000294.1 coordinate 773,194, forward strand.
AGGCAGGTTTAAGGTTACAGCAGGCGCAGGAAATCTTGGCCATTTTCTCCCTTCTTTCTGAAATGATTTTTTCAAGGCATTCCCAGTAAAGCCAGTGAAGCCCTCCCCCAAACGAGGCTTTGATTAGGGGCCATGCTTTCACCCAGATTGCTTCTCCCGGGGCACAAAGATGCCAATTCCACAAAAATGGAATTTGCGTTTCTTTGTTTCGGTTTGTGTGAAGCCTCCAGCTGTTGCTGTGCTGGAGCTTTATATTCACATAACTGAAAGAAAAAAAAAAAAAGAATTTACCTTTCACCTTTAGTTTTTGGTGGTCACAAGCGACCCCCAACCAAACCCCACCCAAAGTCCTGCTGGGGGTTTATTTTCCTCTGCTGTGCTTCCACCACATCCCACTTTGTCCAATGACCCTGAGCCCTCCCTGCAGCATCCCATGGGCTCCCTCCAAGCCTCAGGATGGGGGCTCCAACCCTGGGACAGCCCCCACGTCCCACCTTCTCCATTCCCATGAGGCATATTGCCCCTGATCCCTTATTCCATCCAAGCTTCTGGGCTTTGAAGAGGTGGGAAATCCATCACCAACGGCTGCCACTGCCTCCTGCTTTGCAATAACACCATTGCTTTGGAAAATCTCAATGAGAATCATGCAAGTTTTATTAAAAAAGCAGAAAAAAAAAAACCCCCATAACAAGCTTCCCCTTTCCCCTCTCCCAGCTGTGGAGCAGCAGGTGTGTGTCACTGGGCCGGCCGCGGAGATTTACAGCCTGCTCCAGGATTTCTCGGCCAGCCTTTGGTGGTGGAAGTGTTTTCTGCTCCCAAACAAAGGAGCTGGAACGAGGGGCCCTGGGGGACACAACAGCCGGAGATGAAAACACAAACGCATCCTTCCCTGATGCCGTTAAAACAAAACAATCCAGTGAGGCAGCAGGGCTGGCTGGCCAAGGGAGGACTTGGAGTTCTCTGCTGCTTCTTCTCTTCACACCTGGCCCCCTCCCTCCGTCCTGGCCGGAGCAGGGGGTGCAGGAGGGGATGGAGTGGTCACATCCTGCCCACCACTTCTGGAGAAGCCTGGCCGAGCCCCTGGCCCCATCACCGGCCACTGCCAAGCACCATGACTCAATTCCCCGTGTTTCAGCAGCTTTCCTTAAAAATAGATCAAAGCTGCAGCCAAGGGAAAGCCACGGGAAGTGGCTTGGCCTGCCCTGGTCCTCACTCTCCACCCCACGGCTTAGTGCAGGCTGAGGACCAGCAGTTATTCCTGTTGTTTTCCATGTTTTCCATGGGGTGACTGTATCACTCCTCCACACCCACTCATGGCTCAGCCCTGTCACCACAACCCCTCTGGTGGGATCCCTGCCTTTTCTCTCCTGGTTTTGCTCTCCTGGCTTTGCTCTCACTCAGCCAGTTTTCAGGAGCAGATCTGGGCAGCATCTTTGATGCTTCCTTAGTGGGATCCTTCCACTGGGAGCAACTTGAAGCAAAGGAGAGGAAAAAAAATCCCAATCATTTGTTCCTCTGACACGGATCTCTGATTTCTGTGTGTGGCAGGAGGAGCAGGTCCAGGGCATGAGATGCCTCCCTGGAGAACTGGGAAGATCCTGAGGGGGAAGAGAGCAGAGGCCTGGAGGGCTCTGTGGATGGATGCTGCATCTCCTGGGACACCTGGATGATCTGCAGGACCTGATCCTCAGGGATGCTTCCCAGAGGCAGCCAGGCTCTGGAACAATACCTGCAACAGCCACGGAATGCAAGCTCTCCTGGTCCTCCGCAGGGGAGCCGCTTCCCACTGGAATCGTGGTTTGTGCTGGAGCTGAAGCTTGCTTGGAGCAGCAGCCTTGATTGCAGGATCATCCTGGCAGGGTCAGGGGCCGGGATTGGGGCACCAACCCCCCAAACCCTGCGGGGTGAGGGGGTGATCCCTGCTGCCTGCAGGTGCCTGCGGGAGGCAGAGCATTCCCACACGGAGCCGCAGGGCAAATCCAGAAGCACCAGGGCGAGAACGAGTTGGGGAAATCTCAGCTTACACAGCAGAACTGACGTCAGGGGGGATAATTAGGCTGGAGGTGCCTCTGCCAAAGGAAACACTGCGAGTCCCACTCGCCGAACTTGGCAGGGGAGGGGGTGAACTGGCGATGTGGTGCCTTGGCAGGGACCCCTGGCCGGCGGCAGCTCCGTCCCGACAGCTCTGCCACGGGGTGACAGCGGGGCCTGACGCGTTCCCTGGAAGCCATCCCTGCTCCCGGCCCGGCCTGGCACACACGGCAGCAGCGCCGGCCTCGGCAGGGGCCCGTGGTGTGTGCACAGCTGTGCACATCTGGAAGAGGCTCTGCCAGTGGGACTTCCTTGCCAAAAGCTTTGGGAAGAGCCCCGGTGGCGGCCGCTCCGGCCCGCGGCGCAGGGAAGGCCTGGCTGGAGGCCCTGGAGAGGGGCTGGCACCGAGGGAGCCCGAGCAGGGAGATCCCACAGCCCCCACAGCCCCTTCCCAGGAGCTATGGGATCAGCTCAGACCCCACTGCCACATGATCCCTATAAACAGAAAGGACAGGGAAGTTCCCTGGCCCTGGTGAGCCCCACTGGCCCCCAGGAACCCTTCCCAGCCCTCCTCAGCAGCAATCCCAGCTGCCGGGACTCCAGAGTGGAAGGAAGCACATGGCTGAGAGCTGGAGGAATCAACCAGGAGAGCTACTGCCAATCCAGGAGACAGAATTCCCATTTTCCTTATCAGCTAAGAAGGAGCACCCTGACCCCAGTCCCAACTTGGCCAACAGCACCAGAAGTGCCACAAGTGGAGCAGGGTGTCCCCAGGGTGTGACCTCAGGGAGGTTGTGGGCTCCCCATCCCTGGAAGTGTCCAAGGCCAGGTTGGACAGGACTTGGAGCCACCTGGGATAGTGGAAGGTGTCCCTGCCTTGGCAAGGGTGGGACCAAATGGGCTTTGAGCTCCCTCCCAGCCCAACCCATTCTGCGATTCCGCGATTTTGTGATGATCTCCGGAGGCGGTGGAAGAGGAGCCGGAGCCACCAGCACAGAAGTTCTCTGCTCTCCTTCCTCCGAGCCCAGCCCCATCCCCTGAACAAGCAGGGGCTTTGTCCAAGTGTTTACTGCAGGCAGGAGATGAAACCAAAGGAAACAAAGCGGCTCAAAGGCTTCAGGCCGGGCCTCCCGCTGAGCCCTTCCCGGGCCGCCCTCACTCGGCAGCCGCTGCGTCCCACATGAAAAATGGCGGAGTCCAAATAAATAAATAAAAGTCAATAAATTTCCCGCAGCAGAGCTGGTGAGTGATGAGGGAATAGAAAAACCTGTTCAAACACAGCGGCGTGTTCCCGGCACACAAAATCCAGCGTCACGTTCCGGAGCTGAGAGGGGACACTCTTGGAGGGAGGAAGAGAAATAAATACACGTTTCCCAACAACTGCCACGGCTTCCAGAAAGTATCAGCTGGTGCTGGTAAGGCTTGTGCTCAGGGGGGCCGAGGAGGGGGAGCCAGGCAGGCAGCAAGGAATGCTCAGGAGCTCTTGGACTGGAGGGATGAGAGGGTTCCCATCAAAGACTCTGGGAAGGTAAATCAGGTAGAACGGCAGGAGAGCCTCTGTGGGCTTCCATCAGAGAATCGTGGAATGCTTGTGGTTGGCAGACCTTTACAAACCATCCCATCCCATCCCATCCCATCCCATCCCATCCCATCCCATCCCATCCCATCCCATCCCATCCCATCCCATCCCATCCCATCCCATCTCCTGCCACAGGCAGGGACACCTTCCAGTCTCCCAGGTTGTTCCCAGCCCTGTCCAAGCTGGCCTCGAATCCTTGGCCTCCTGTGATATGGGAATACTTGGTGACCCCTGTGCTGTGCTTGGAGCTGTTTCCGCAGACCAGCAGAGTCACCAGGAATTTTAGGACACTCCTCTGTCCCTCTGGACCTTGGACACAGAGGGAGCCAGGCTCTCCAAGCTGGAATGGCAGCTGGCAGCCGGTCCAGCACGGATTGCTAAACAGGCACAGGATGAGGTGGAGTTGGTGATGGAGCTACCTTGCTACCAAGGGTTACATGGACAGAAACCTCATGCCGCAAATTCCCATAGGATATGTCCCACAGATCCCACTCCAGTTACCACCCCTCGTATGGAAGAGGAGGAGGAGCACACGGACGTTGGGATGAACGGACCCAAGGACCTGGGGCTGCTCTGCTGTTGAGCCTCGGATCTGGAAGCTGCTTTTTTCCCGGGGTGACTTTGTTCCTCCCCAGCCCTGGATCCGGCTGACAGTGGGAATTGTGGTGTCTGGAAGCAGGAGGGGAAGCGGCTCCCAGCAGAAGGAAGCGGTTGCAGCATTAATGCTCTAATGAGACAGCGCTGGGCTGGCCTGGCTGGTGCAGGAGGCTGGGCTGAGGAAGCCAATGGTCCCCTCGGCCTTGCAATTTGTGAAACTCTTCCATTCTGGGAGATACTTGGCTCTGGCTCTGAGTCATCCTCTGCAATCCAACAGCAAAGAGCTGGGAAAAACAAAGGCTTTTGGAAGGGCCCCAAGAAGCTGTTGGAGCGGTTTGTGATAACATCGCCAGCCCCCAGCCCGCTTGCTCTCAGCGAGGTTTGGTTCCAGCCTGGCTCCCTGCAAGCAGGGACTTCACCCCAGGGATCTGGGATCCGAGGGGAATTCCACGAGCCCCCCTCCTGTGATTCTGGATGGGTCACAGACTGGGCACAGGCGCTTTCCCTGCTTGAATCCAGCCCCGTTTCCCTGACAGTCAGAGGAGCAGAGTCCAAGCCTCAGCCCCCGGCCAGCCAAGAGCATTGTTTCAGGAGGATTGGCTGCTGGATGCAGCTCTTGGATGCATCTCCCCCGCTGACTGGAGAACAAAACCCCCTGGAAGCACCCAGGGCAGTGTGCGCCGGCTGGAAGGGCCCAAGACCTCGGAAGTGGCTCTTGATCAGCTCTGCTGGGCTCAGGATGCCTTGTTGGGGTGCCAAGACAAACAAATAAATCATATTCCAAGGCATCTGCCCACAGTAGTGCTGAAGTCAGGGAAACATGAAAGCGGGAGCTGGGAGCTGGGGCAGGATTCCTGTTGGAATCAGCAGCCTGGCTCGGGGTGTTCATTTGATTTTACTGCTGCTGCTGCTGCCGGTCGGACCAGAGGGATTATTGATTTTATAGCCTTGCCTTGGCCTGTTTTCCTGATAGGAATTTGGGAGATTCTGACACCATTCCCTGGCACGGTGGGATGATCTGCAGCCCCGCAGGGGAGCTCCCACCCCGCCCTACCAGGGAGGGGCACAACCTCCTGTCCCCATCTCCCAAACACCTTCCCTCCTGTTCCACTCCAAAGCTCCTCCTGGGGGTCGATCCAGCTGTCCCAGGAAGGCAGCCACTGCTATGAGAGAAATTTAAAAGCTTCTTGGAGCAGGATTGGAGGAAGAACACAAACTGCAGAGCTGGGCTTCTCTGGGGGCTGCTATTTTTACCCCAGGTAGGATTTAATGAGGGCACTCCAAGTGTCTTTCGCCTGGAGGATGAAAACATTTAAGTCTCTTTAAACCCTGTAAGTGGCAATTTGCCACCACCCGCTCTGCACGAGGAGCCTGGTTTGGTGTTAATGAGAGGGATCCCCAGCAGCTCAGGGAATTCTCTGGGAGTGTCTGATGCTCAGACTGGGTCCCACTCAGGCCCCACTGGCTGGTGGGGACAGGGAGACCCAGCCTTTGGGTGCTGCCAGAATTTGGGAAGGGCTTGGGGGAGGGGGTGTGGGGTGAGGGGGGCTCGAGCAGGCAGCTGTGGCAGCAGAGAGAAATCCAGCACGTCAGCTCCAGCCCCAGACTTCGGGTTTGCCAGAAGTTTTCTGCAAAGGACTGGAGGAAATGAGCTCGGAGCAATCAGCTCGGTCATTCCTCAGCCTCGGAGAGGCCAAAAGCACCTCATTGGGAACTGATCTCAGCTGTTTGTTTGCCAGGACTCTGACCAAAAAAAGCTCTGTCTGAATTAAAAGAGAAAAAAAAAAAAACCACCAGGAATTTCCTTCCCCTGATGGTTTGGATTGTTTCTTAATGTTGTTTTAATGTGGGGCTGTTTGGTGTTTATTTGGAGCTGGAGGTGGTGGAAAATCAGCTGTGGATGGAGCTAGGCATCTGCTGGGGATGCTGGATCCTCAGGAGATGGGAAAGGTGAATTACCTGAGCTTGCCATCCTCCCAGTTATTCACAGGCGTGGGATCTTTGGGAGGAAGAGCTCTTGTGAGGTGTTGGCTTTGTCTCCTGCTGCTCCCAGCACAGGGACCGTGTGCCCTCCTGGAGCATCCTGGCCTCCTCGGGAATACACAGGGATGAGCAAGGCCCTTGCCTTTCACTCCGAATTTTCAGGCAAATTATTACTCATGCAGGAATCTGACCGAGCCTGGGGACCTGTGACTGGTTTAATAAATCCCCAGGGATTGTCTGCCTCTTCACAAAGAGCAAGGAGCAGGATCCATAAATCAAGGCAAAACAAACTCAGCGCTTTGGGTCAGGAAAATATTGAGAAATCTGTGGGTTTTCTCTAATCCTCCCATGGCAGGGGCCCTGGAAATGCACTTTTTCGGGGAGGGGGTGGGGTTGGCATCCTTCTGGCTTTAAGACCAAATTCGTTTTCCAGCTGACATCCTGCCAGGCTCAGCAGTGTCCTGGGCATCCGAGGTCCAGCTCAGCGCTGCGGGAAGCGGGAGAACTCCCCAGGGATGTGATGAGCCTGGCACTTGTCCCAGCTGGAGAGGAGTTTGCCTGCAGGCTGGAGCTTCTGGGCTTCCACCAATCCCTGAGTGCTATGCAGCCTCCCAGACCCCCTCCAGAGTGTCCTGGAGCCAGGCAGGGATGTGGCTTTGGCTGGATGCTTTTCCCTGCTGGCATTCCGGGCTCACACCCTGAGCATGCCACCAGGACGTGTCCCTGCAGCTTCAGGCGAGGGGTTGGATCTTGAAGCTTTCACCTCTCTGCTGCATCCTTGCCTTGCAGACACACGAGGATCTGGGTGTGGGATTTTGGGAACAATCGGAGCGTGGAGTTGCTGGGCTTGAGGGTGGCCACGATCCTGTGGTGGCTCCTCAGGCCTGCGGCTACCACAGGCTGTCCTTGGCAAGCGTGGAGCAGTTCATGGCAGAGCCTGCCCGGCCCTGGATGGGTGGTCTGGACTCAGCAGCAGCCCAGCCCTGGACCTCCCACCTGCCAGGAACATCTGCCGGCCAGAGGAGCCGGGTCCTGGCAGCTGCAGGGGGACAGTGCCACCAGGAACGCAGCTCAGAGCACGGCAAGGAGGGATGGGACAGCCCAGAGCACGGCTGGAAAGGGGAGAGGAGGGACAGGAATGGGCAGTAAACCCTCCCTGGGCTCTGGAGTTCATCCTGCAAAGCCAAAGGGCTGAGGGGTCCTTCACAGCCAGGAAGGAACCAGGGGTGCAGAGTCAGGGGGATGTCTCCAGCACTCCTCTCCCACCCCATTCCTACCCTCTGGCACCCTCAGGATGTGCCTAAGGGAGAGGGACACAGCTGGGACACTGCCATCCCGATCCCAGCACACGGATGCCTTTTCCAATTCCATGGCCATCCTACTCCCAAGGCATGGCCACTCTTCTCCTGGGACGTGGCCACTCTTCTCCTGGGGTGTGGCCACCCTTCTCCTGAGCTGGGACTGAAACTCCTCTCCAGGGCTGTTTTTCTGGGCCAGACTTCTCCTTAGGAAAGGTTTCTGACCCAGGAGCAGGACTCTGGTGCAGGCTCTGACCCTGTCCCCATCCCCCAGCTCCCTCCCTGAGCCCTTTGGTCTCCCCTTGTGCACGAATCCATTGGTGACTTCAGCTGGAGTTGGCTGCAGTCTGGCATCAATAAACCGAAACATTTATTGCACCGTTTAAATCTAATGCAGATTATGGCAACCCAGCTCCGTTTAATGCCCGAGCCAGGAAGCAGCTCCACGAATTCCTGCTTCACAGGCTGCACGCTTTTCCCAACCCCTGGAACTCCATCCCAGCCTTTGGTCCGAGTGCCTGGTCCCCACCTCCTCCATCACCGTGGTCACTCTGTCACTTCTGGCCTCTCTCCGTCCATATCCTGTGCCCTGGGATGAATGGCCAAGCATCCCCATCCCCATCCCCAGCCATTCCCTCTGTGGAAAGGAGATTTCCTTAATCCCTGTGACATCCAAACCCTGCTGCGGAGCATAGGTGGGGGAGGAAGGTCGCTCCTTATCTCGGGATCTGGCCTGCAATCCCTGCCTCATTGGCCATGTCTGCCCCAGCCAGGAAATCTGATTTGCGATAATAGAATGTTCCTTTAAGTAACGTTTTGCTTAAAAGGCATCAGTGAAGTTTGAAGTAGGGGCCGGGCAGCAGGGAAGCTTTAATTCCACATTTTGCAATTATTTTCCCAGCTACTGTTGTTTAACCCTTGGGAGACTGGAGCCCAGCTCCTTTCTGGGCTGCGGTGATCCCCATGGCAGGGATGGGATCACCCAGGTGGGGCTCCAAAGACAGCTTCCAGCTCTTTTTTGCCCTGACCTTGGATTAAAAAATAGCTCACCTGGGAAGACCAAGGGAGTATCTCGGGTCCAGACCCAGCATTTTCCCAAGAGCACCGAGGTAAATCATGTGCAGAGCACAAACCCCGCCGCCTTTTAATGAACTCAGCGAGGTATAAATGGCAAATGCCTCGTTTGCTGCTGATTTACGCAGCGGGTCGGGAAGGCGCTTCCCTGGCATTTGGGGAAAAAAAAAAAAAAAAAGGGCAAAGCAGGCGTTGGGAGCTTTGCGAGCTCTGGAGCAGAGCCCACCCCGACCCCGCTCGGGGGAGGCCCGGCATGGATGGGGGCCAGGAGGAAAATGAGTTGGGAGCGATTGGGTTTCTCGCAGACACCCAGTCCCGCTGCCCCCGCTCCGCAGCTCCCGATCTGATTAAGGCTTCCCAGGATTGTCTGCCCGCTCCCGCATGCCAGGAATCGCTAACAGGGACCGGCTGCAGCCAAGGGGAGCCCTCGGTCCCCGCCCTCCCTTCGCCACGGTATTACTATCAGAAATATCAGACGTTTCGCCTCAAATTAAAGTCAGGTTAAATCTCTCAAACGCAAAAAAAAAAAAAAAAAAAAAAAAAAAATATCCCACACGGTTCCAGATGGGAAGTGGTTCCTCGCCTTCCCAGCGACCCAAAAAACTGAGGACCCTTTCAGCCCCGCGCACCCCGAGCCGGGGAGGGGCCGAACCTGAGAACTTTGAAGTCGTAATTGGGCCGGGATAATGCAAAGCATGACCCGCTGCCATGGGGGAGAGGAGCGGGTTCCTGCTCCGCCCGGTGGGAAATCCACGGGAATGATCCTTCCCAAAGCAGAACCATGTGTGGGGGAGCACACGGGTGACACTACCAGCTCCCTGGAAAACCCCCATACGGAGGAGCCCCAGAGCAGCATTTGGGCACAGCTGGCACCTGGGGCCACCAAGGAGCTCAGCGACAGGAGGGGAACAAGAGCTTTAAATATGGGGAGGAGGAGTTGATTTAGGAGGGGATCTTTAAACTTTCTTGTTGTTGTTGTTGTTGTTGTCCAAACACAGATATCCCCAGGGAACAAGGGAGGAAAAGGTGGATTTTGGCAGGATGTTCCCAGGACACTCAGCAAGCTCAGCCTCTCACCCCTCCCTGCTCGGGCCCAGTCCTCCAAGTTCAGATGTGTTCCAGATCCATCCCAAATCAGATGGAGACTATGGAGCTGGGGTTTGCCCTGTCTCTGCTGCTATGAGACCAGCAATCCCACAGGTGCCCTTGTTACCCAGCCTGGAATCCTCACAGGAAAGTTTGGATCCCCATGGCCAGGGAGAATCCAACCATCCCAGCACAGCAGCCCTTCTTATCTTGTCTCTCTCCTGTTTCTCCAGCTCCTTCACCTTCCTGTGGCATTCCTGACTTTGCTCCATGGTTTCCAGCTCTGCATCCACACCTGGCCAGGGCTGAGCTGTCCGTGTGTCCTGCTGCTCTTGGGCTGGGATTCTGACTTCCCTCTCCTGCCCTTCTGCCTTGGCTGAGCCCTGGCCTATCTCTCCTCGGGTTAATCAGTGGATTAACTGCAGCTCTCCCTCCCTCTCTCCTAAATCCTTATCCTTCATCACATATCTAGGAAACAAAACAGACCAGGTATTTTTCCATGCAGGCAGCCAAACTCTTCTCTCCTCTCAGCCAGCCTCTCCCACACCTTCTTCAGAACCTTTCTGACTCCAGGGACACCTCTGCCTCTGCACTGCCCTGCCTGCTGTAGGGATTCCGGCAAGGATGTCCTCCTGGGGACACCTGCAGAGACATCCCAGGGGCATGGAAAAGTCAGGACAGTACCCAGCCTTCCAAGATGTCACCCGAGTGACATTTTGCCTCAACTCATTTTGCCTCAACTGCCCATTCCCTGACTGCCCTGCCTCCTCTTCCTCTGGGACTCCTGGCCATTCCCTGTCCCTGAGCTCCTCCTGCCCAGGAAGCATCTCACACTCCTGACATCCTCCTTCCACCCTCACCCACCCTCTGCTCCCACAGTGCCATCATTGTCCTGCTGTCCCTTCATTCCTTCCCACTGGTCTCCCTCAGTTCTGAGGGCAGCTCCTCCCCCACTGAATATCCCCTTCCTCGGGCTCCAGCACTCAGCTCTGCCCCAGGAATGACCCTGGGATCCGGAATCTCTCAGGCCGGTGGGATCAGTCAGAGCCATCCATCTCCCAGCACGAGAGAGGGAGGAGCAGACAAGAAGCTGGGATGCACCTGAAGGTTTAAGACCCATCATATTTTCTGCTTTAATCAGCAGCTCCCAGTGCTGACTGAGGGTGAGATAAACTCTGTCAGCCCTTCTGCAGGTGGGAAACCGGAGTCTCAGGATAAAAAATGAAGCCAGGGTAGAAACGCGTCAGGATCCCAGGAAATGCCATTTCCTTGGACAGCTGTGCTAAATGGAGGGAGCAAATGCTTCTCGTGGACTCCATCCAAATGCTCTTGGTGCTAAAGAGCTGTTCCAAAGGGTTGGGGACCAGTCGGATGGATGGATGGATGGATGGATGGATGGATGGATGGATGGATGGATGGATGGGTGGATGGAGTTTTTATACTGGAAGGGAGGGGAGGGCCATGCTAGCCCCCCATTCAATAGCATGGCCTGGGAAGCTCCCAGTGCTGGGACTGTGCTCCTGGTTCCTCCATGGAATCCTGCAGCTCCCACACTGCTGGACACCTCCCTGCCTGCAGAGCAGGCGGCAGTGATGCTTTGGGGACATCAGTCCCCTTTGCCTCCTCTGAGCACCCCCATGGGCTCTGCTGGCCCCAGCCCTCCCTCCTGTCCCACCTCGGGGGTTCTCCTTCTGAGCCTGGAGAGTTCCAGTTCCTCCTGCCTGTGGATTAGGACCACACAGATGGAGAGGGCACTGGAGCAGCAAATCCCATTAGAGGGGGAAGATCATCCCAGGAAACCTCCTCGGGTGGTCGGGGCATTGGTGATCCAGGGGGAACCCACACCCGGGAGCGGGATGGGGAAGGAAGGACAGAGGGCTTCCCAGCCCCACCTGGGCGAGGGGAGCCTCGGTGCAGCCAAGCTGTGGGGAGGCCCAGGCTGGCCCCTCTCCCAGTGGGAAGCTGTGGGTGCCAGGCACAGGGGTGGGATTGCTCAGCAGCTCCCGGGAGCCAGCGGTGAGGGACGTTTGGGCTGCCAGCCAGCGCTGCATCAGCACCCGAAAACTGCGGCCTCTGGGGGCCCTGTGGGCTTGGAAGCTGCTCCTCTGATGTGGGGCAGCCCCAGAGCCCCCTCCCACCACAAGGAGCATCCCAGCTGTGGAGGGGAGCGGGCGAGGGAGGATCGGAGCCAGGCTGGGCCAGGGAGAGGGGCGTCATGTGAAAAAGCGATTCCGGCAGCTCGCGGCTCTGACCCAACTTTTCAGCTCAACCTCTCCTGCCAAGGCAGCAATTCCAGAGCTTCAGCTCCTGATAAAACCTAAAACCATTGCCCATAAATTGTATTAAATAAACAGCAGCTGCAGATCAAGGTATATCCATCAAGGGCTTCCTCTTTTTTTTTTTTTATGAATGGCTGAGGATTCGGGGATGCCGTTTGCCAATAGTCTGTCAGCAAAGCCTGCATTTAAAATCAATTTGGTAATTACAACTCTGACTCGGAGCCACAAATCAAAAGGGAAACTTCAGCCCTTCAGGATGTTTTGGCCCATTAGGGAGCTGGTAATTACGCACCCCAGCCGGGCATTAATTTAAGGCCCCGGTGGAAAAGCGCTGGTGTGAATTTGAGACAGGAAGCTGGCTGTGAGGAATTTCCAAGGTTGGCGTTGTGCTGTCAGTCTGTTTACAGCCACCTCCCTGGACATGCTGGAAATCTGAGGGAACACTTGCTGAACCCGCCGCCGCCATTGTGTCGGTTTATTTTTCCTGGGTAAAAGGGGCTGCTCTTCTGTCGGCGAGGGATAAATGAGGGAAATATCTGGACCCTGTGTTTACACAGGATCTGCAGTGTTTGCACGGGGCTGCTCCGGGGCACGGGGGATGCCGGGGTGATGGGCGGGGGGGGGGGGGGATGAACAGGGATGGATCCGGGTGTGCTGATGGAGAGGGCTCTGACAGCTCCAGCCACGGGAATGCCTTCCAGCGACTGTGACTGCAAAGCCATCCCTGCGGCCTCCCCTGGGGCATGTGAGGAGGAGTCAGGGGCTGGGCAGGGACCTGTGACTGCAAAGCACCCCTGTCCCCTCCCCTGGGACATGTGGGGAGGAGCTGGAGCTGAGGTTTCATCCCTGCAGGACATCCCTGACCACTCCATTTCCCAGGAGCCAGGGGAGCAAGAGGGTCCCCCCAGCCAGCCCAGCCCAGCCCTGCAGAGCCAGGCCTGGCTGTTCCTGTGGAGCTGGACAGTGTTCAGGAGCTGCAAATGTTATAAATAGTAATAAACTGCTCCAATTCCTCGAAATATCCCGTTACTGATTGTGCCCGGGCTCTCCCAGAGGCTGCTCCCACTGCCCCTTGTGTCTGGGCACTCCAAAGGATCAGGTCTCCATCAGGAGAGCTGCAGAGAGGGTTAAGCTCCAGGGAGCAGCAGGAGGATAAGCCTGGATTTGGGATACCGGGGAAGAAGAAGCCCCTGGCCATCCTGGCCCAGCCTGTTCCAGCCCGTTGGGGGCTGCAGAGGCTCCATCCCGTGGGATGAGCTGGGACTCTCCTGTGGCCTGTCTGAGCGAGGGACCCCAGCACCCTGTGAAAGGCTCAAAGATGCAACAATGAATGGACATCACTGGGCAGAAAGGCTCTGCTGCCCTGCTCCTCCTTGGCAGACATCCCTCAATTCCATAGAATGTGTGGAACTGCTCCCACCACTGTAAGGGCTTCACTGGGAACGACTGGGTGGATAAAATGCCCAAAAAGTAGGAATTTCTCATGATGGATTGACATTCTTCAGTTTCAAATCTCTAAGCACCCAGCAGAGCAGTGCCACAGGTCCCTGCAAGTCCAAGTTTTCCTTTGGAAAACACCCTGGAAAAATACAGCTATTTTCTATGAGGAACATGTAAGCGCTTGGTATTTTCTGGGACTGCCCCCACATCCCCCAGACAGAACCCGAATGCCATGGAAATACATATTGGAAGCAGAGACTCGGATTTATTCCAGGCCTTGTGCTGAATGGCAATTCCTGCGTTTCCTTTGAATCCACCCAGTGACAGTGACAGGCAGAAAGAGGCTGAACCAGGAGCAAGGGTAGGGAAAGGAAGGGAGTTCTGCTCTCCTTTCCATCTGTCCTCAGCCCCCTGCAGGAGGAGACACAGAGGGGTCCTGGACTGGGAGAGGCTGGGGAGGGACAGGGGTTGGGGGGCAGCGTTGGGGATGGATGCAGGGAATGGGGCTGGGGATGCAGGGGTTGGAGATAAGGAGGGAAAGAATGGGAAAGCTGGGGATGAGAAAGCAGGGGATGGGGATGGGGATGGGGATGGGGATGGGGATGGGGATGGGGATGGGGATGGGGATGGGGATGGAAAAGCAGGGAATGGGGATGGGGATGCAGGGGATGGGGATGCAGGGAATGGGGCTGCAGGGGGTGGGGATGCAGGGAATGGGGCTGCAGGGGGTGGGGATGCAGGGAATGGGGCTGCAGGGGATGGAGATGCAGGGAATGGGGCTGCAGGGAATGGGGATGGGGCTGCAGGGGATGGGGATGGGGCTGCTGGGAATGGGGCTGCAGGGGGTGGGGATGCAGGGATGGGGCTGCAGGGGATGGGGATGGGGCTGCAGGGGATGGGGCTGCAGGGGATGTGGATGGGCTGCAGGGGACGGAGCTGCCAGTTCCGAGGATGGGGGTGCAGGGGGTTGGGATGTAAGGGATGGAGATTCAGGGAATGCAGGGAATGGGGGTGGAAATGTCGGAGGTGGGGATGCAGGGAACGAGGACAGGGAGGCTGGGGGCTGAGACTGTTCCCACTCCTCCGGCACCAGGCTGAGCTGCCTGGGGGAAGGGCGTGGAGGGTTTGTCTCGGGGGTGGGGGCCAAGGGGAAGAAGCCACTGAGCTGTTCCCTGCGCAGCTCCTGCCACCCCGGCAGGCGCGGGCCCCGCGCGCAGAACAAAGCTTCGCATTTGCAAATCAATAAAAACAAACGCGGAGCGAGGACGCGGGAATATTTTACCATAAATCTCCATAAAACCTGGGCAGTGCCGAACGTGCCGGCGGCTCCGGAGCCTCTGCCCATCTCTGAGCAGGTGCTGGGGGTGGTGGGCGATGCTCCACGGATCCCACCAGGCCAGGGAGGGGCTGGGAATGGGGCGGGGGGAGCCTCCCAAACCGCATCTCAGCCCCAAAAGAGGCACCGCAAGTGGGTGGTTCTTGGATGTTGTCATCTGAATCCCAGAATTTTTCCACAGTGCAAAATGTGGTGCCATGAATGAAGGAATGACCAGAGAAAACACTCTGGTCTCTCCCAGGGCATTTCCAGCTGGGCATCCTCTTCCTCGCCAGGCTCAGCACCCTCCCTGCGTGGAACTGTGCTCCCTGAATGCCAGAGAGGAACGCTGGGCCAAAACCTGAGCTTTTCTTTGCTGGGAAATTCCAACATTTCCCGTTTTTCTTGGCTTCAGTTTCATTTTTAGTGCCACATCAGGACCAGAAACCCCCTTGAAATCATTTGGAAAACAAAATGCTCAGCAGTGGTTTCTGTTTCTTGCCTTGAAAGGGGCGAGACACCAGCAGAGGACATTGGGACAGCTGAACCCAAGGCTTCAATTTCCAACCTAAGCAGCTCTGGAATGGTCCTGTTAAAAGAGCAGCTGTCAGGATATTCCCAGAGAACATTCCCATATCCAGCTTTCTGCCAAACACCAACTCTGTTGCTGAGGTCACCTGTCCTCACCCCCAGTTCAGTGCTGGGAAACTGAGGCACGACACCATCGGCTCCGTCTGTGGTGCCAGATCCCACCCCTGGGCTGAAGGCCAGGCAGGGATACCGGGATCTGGGCAGGGATACCGGGATCTGGGCAGGGATACCGGGATCTGTGCTGGAGGAGAAGGAATGGCCTTGAGATGGGACATTCCCCTGGGCTGGGGGTGACACTCGCTCACTGCTCTCCCTCCTCTGCTCCCATTAATTGCCCTTCCTCTCCCTCTTCCCCCTTAATCAGGGCATCTGGCAGGGATCTGCTCTGGAACTGCAATTAGGGGATTTTACAGCAGAACTGCCCCTGGACAGGCACCCTCCAGTGTCACAGCAGAGATGTCCCCAAGGTGGCATCTTCACCAGCATTCCTGGACACCCCACAGAGACCAGAGATGCCCAGGGGGGCTCAGGCTGGGGCTGGGCTGGGCAGAGCTGGGCCCTTCCCACACCTCCAGAACCCCAATTCCCGTCTCCCTCCCGGCTGAGAGAGACAACCTCCCTGGAAAAAGCTGCAAGCAAAACTCCGAACCTTTTAATCAGGCTCCTTCCTCGCTGCTCCTCCGCTCCTCGGCTGGAAATGACCCCAGAGGGAATTGAAACATTTTGTTTCATTTTGAGCAAAGCCTTAGTTTGATCTGAAGGAACAGGGGCTTGGGGGAAGTAGAAGGGGTCACTCCAGCAGGCGGGAAACAGGTCCTGGCAGCTCCAATCAACTCGGTTCTGTCCCTGGGTTTTCTGCCAGGGTTGGACGCAGCAGGAGAGTCAGAGAGGGGGGGATGCCCACCTGGAGCATCCCAGGATGGGGTGAGGAGTTGTTCTGCTCCAGGAAGGATGCACAGCTCTGCTTCCAGCTGCGCCCCGTGCCCAGCTTTGGGGGTTTTCTGGGCTCGGTGGGATTCGTCCTTAGGTAAGAAGGACCCAACCAGGATCCTCCAGCACTGGGTAAGGTGACTTCGCCCACAGTGCCCCTCTGTGTGTCCCTGGGCTCTCCTGCCAGGCTGGAGCCATGCTTGGCAAACCCGGGGGCAGGTCAGGAAGGACACCAAAGCCACGTGTCCCAGAGCTCAGTCGCTCTCCCTCTTCCCACAGCTCCCGTGTCCCCAGCTCTCTGTGCAGCCCTGGGGGCTGGGTGGGTGCTGGGGGTCCCTGTGGGGGCTGGGTGGGTGCTGGGGGTCCCTGTGGGGGCTGGGTGGGTGCTGGGGGTCCCTGTGGGGGCTGGGTGGGTGCTGGGGGCCCGGGAGGGAGCAGCCACAGCCCTCCCTCCTCTCCCGCTGGGCCCCGGGCCAGGCGCTTGTGAGTGATGGGCAGCAGAGCCTTTATCAGCCCAACTTTGTCCTCTCTTCCGGTCCAGGAATTGCTCATGAGCTATTTGTGAAGTTTTTGACTTTAATTGTTATCCTAAATTATTCATCAAATCATTTCAATAGCCGGCTCTCGGGCCAGATTCCATTTTCTAGGAGCTGTTTCCGGGCCTGCTCCTGGCAGGGAGCTCACGGCTAAGCAGCCACGGAGAGGGAATGCAAGCAGGGACGTGAAGCACCGGGAAACAACTGCCTGGAGCAGGGAGGGAGGTGTCAGGCTGAGCTGCTCCACGCTGTGGCAGTGCCCAGCCCGTGTGGTCACCCTGCCCAGCACCTCCCAGCCCCACCACTGCAGCCGAGGGATCAAAGCAGATCCCTCCCTTCGGGCTCCAGGAGTCAGGGAATTGGAGCAGGAACCAGCTGAGCTCCAACCCAGAGCATTCCATGATTCTGATGGAGCCCACCCGAGGTCCCACAGGCACAAACTCAGGCCGTGGCCGTGACAGAGCCAAGGTGAGCCTGGGGAGGAGGCCAAGGCCTCACCCCGTCTGCTCCTGGGATAATTTATCTCCCAAAGCCCGCTCAGGTTTCCTGGCTTCAGCGCCACTCTTGAAAATTTATGGGTTGAGAAAGTTCTTGGAGCCTAAATCCCTCGCCCTGTCACCTCTTCAACCTCGTGTTTATCAAGACATGAGTTCCTCTTCCTCCCAGCCTTTGTTTCAGCTCTTGGAGTGCAGAGCTTGGTCCTGGCCATGCCCGGGCCATGTGAAAGTGGGATAAATCCTCCCTGTCCCCTCTTGTCCCCACTCCTCTCTTTTTGTCTCTGTTTTCCTTCCTCTGGCGTGACATCCTTCTCTTTGCCACCTCCACATCTTCTCCCTCTTTTCCCTGCTCCATTTCACTCCCTTGTCTTGGCAAAAGGGACATCTTTGAGCCCGGGGGTTGCCACGGCGACAGGAAAACCGTGGTGACATCGGGATGGGAGCTGGATTGGTGTCCTGCACATCACCCATCTACACCTGGGATGTTCCAAGGCTCTCGGGGCAGGGAATGGCCGTGGGGAATGACAGGCTCAGGGAGGGCATCCCCCGCCACAGGAGAGGAGTTTCCCCCTCTTCCATGTGTCATTGTTTTCACTGAGAAAAAACATGTCCAGGTTCCTTTCCAAGGAGTTTCACTGCCTCACGGATTTTCAGTCACCTGTGGAGTAAGAAGCAATTTAGTGGGATCAGCAGGGAGCCTTCCAGGCTTGAGCAGCAGGAAACAGAGGAGGGCAGCAAGGTCCCTGCTGGGAGAGGAGGCAGTTTCAGGACTTGGATGAGGATTGGAGGGAATGTCCAACCCCGAGCGTGAGGGGAGCCCAGGTGAGGGGGTGGGAGACACTCAAGTGCCAGGGATTTGTGACGGAGGCTTATAAAAATGCTGGAAGTAATGAAAGGGGAGAAGAATGACCAGGAGAGCAGAGCAGTTTATTCCAGGAGGAGCGCCATGGCTGCGGAGGAAGGAGAGGAGGAAATCTGAGAGAGTTCAATAAAACCGTGGACAATCGAGGCGAGGTGAATTAGAAGAAAATATTCCCATTGTCTCGGAACACAACCCCCCCTCCAGGACATCCCATAAAGTGACGCAGCAGCAGATTTCAATCAAGCCAGAGGAAGTCTTTTATCGCAGGGCCCAGATGCCGAGGACAAGGCCCCAGAACAACAGCAGGAGAAGGGCTCCTGCAAACAGCGACCCTGGTAAACCCCCTGGCTCGGGAAATCCCTGGATCTGGCAGCTGCCAGGGGTTGGAAGGGCTCACAGGGGAGGTGGGTGCCTGGGCACACCCCATTCCTGATGCTGCGCCCTGGCAAACATCACCTGCTGCTCCTGAGGAGACACCTCTGGCCCAGGTGTGTGAGGCCAGTGAACCACCTGAAAAAAAAGAGGAAGGACAAACAAAATCCAACCCCAAATGCCAAGAGCTTTGCCAAGCCAAGGGAGAGCTGCTCAGTAACTCCAGGAGACCGAGCACACTCACCCTGGGACAAGACCCTGCTGCTCAGCCAGGGATGGATGGGGGGGTGGGGAAAGAGGCAGCCTGAAGTCTCTCCTTTCCCAGAGAAGGGGAAGGAAACAAGACCCAAGAGGGTGGGTCTGGAAAGGGAAAGACACATCTGCCGTGGATGGTTTTGCTCCAGCTGGGCTCACAGCAGAGGACACACCAGGCAGTTCTCAGCAGTTATTAACACTGGATAAAAATCCCTCCCGTTAATTCTGCTGGCAGAAAGCTCCGTATCGATGCACGGAGCTGGCCCTGCTTGTTTATTTATTTACTCCCAGCTTGGGCCTTGGCTGCACAATGATGGAAATCGGGGCATGCCGGGGAGGAGAAGCTTTTGGGGGGAAGAGGTGGCTTGGGATGCAGAGCAAGGAGTGGGGATCACCCCAGTGACAGGCAGCTGGCCCATTCCTGAACTCGCCAGGTTCAGGCTTCCTCCAGGGACCAGTTTGTGGTCCTGACGGAATTTGTGCTTGGGAGAACACAGAAGACCTCACCACAGCCAGGTCGGTTTCCCAGCCCAGCCTGTCCCCAAATGCCACCTCCCTCCTGCTCTCCCTGCACCCCGCCACCACCATCCCGAGCCACGGCCAGGCATCCCAGAGGGATGCACAGAGCCAGCCACACTCAGCTCCTTCCCACGCAGTTTCAGAGCCTCTCTGCTGGAGTTTCCCGAGCTTTATTTAGCTCTGCCAGGCTGCTTTTGTGGAGTTGAGTAATTGCTGTTTGTTTATCGTGGACTGGGTGTCGATAGCTGGGTCACACCCCGAGTGCTCCCGCTCCAAAGGAGCCGTCTGATCCACTCAATTGAAATTTCTCCTGATGCTTTCATCGTTTCAGGATTTTCTCCTTCCCAGGGAGGTTTCTTGCACCTTTAGGAGCACAGACCTGCAAAGGAGGTGGGTGAGGCTCAGGCCATGCCACCAAAAACAGCAAAACTCATTTCTGCACCCCTGGTCTTGTTGGCCCTTGAGGAAGTGACCTTGGGGAACTGGTTGGTGGTGGTGGGTCCACAGTTGGACTCAATGATTTCAGAGCTCTTTACATGATTCCAGGAACTCTGGGATTCTGCACAGCCCCATCCAGTCCAGCCTGGAAATCCCTGGATCCCCTCAAAGGGTGGACTCGATGATACCTGAGGTCTTTTTCAGCCTAAACGATTCTGTAACATTCTGTAATATTCTGTAACGTTCCCACCCTGGAGGAATTCGAGCAAACCCTGCCGGCAATAGGAAAAGCACAGAGTGCTCCAGCAGAGCCAAGACTCGGAGATGGGAAAAGCCCTTTCCCCAAGGCAGCTCACCTGACACCACCCTGACACCGCCTGCTCCACGGCCGGAGCCAACAATAACTCCATCGGATAAACCTCGGCTCCTGATGGCTAAAGCAGCATCCCAGCTCAGCTTGGGAAGTGGCGAAATGAGGGATGAGTCCGTCAGGGAGCAGGGTTTGGGGGAAAAAAAAAAGGGAAGGAAAACTCATTCTGCAGCCATTCGGTGGAGGGAGCAGCTGTCCCTGCGCTCGGGGGAAGCCAAGCACCAGCTCCACTCGCTGGCACATCCCGCCGGCTCCAGTCACTCATTCCAGCCTTTCCCACTGACAAGGCTGTGGAACAGATTGCTGTCACCAGCTCGGAGCTGAAGGGTGGGGGGAGCCATGCGGGGAGCAGGTTGGAAGAGAAAAAGCCATCAAAAAATCCGTGTAAACCAAAAAAAAAAAAACCCCACAACCACAAAAAAGCCTTTCCCTCAGCCAGGGCCCTGCGGGTGGGCTCTGGGTGTGGGTGGGCTCCGGGTGCCAGGGTGTGGAGGAGCACGGGCAGGATGAGGAGCAGATGGGTGCAGAGCAGAGGCTCTGGAAGGGCTGATGGGTGCCTGGGCAGAGCCTCCCAGCACCAGCCTGGCCGAGCAGCAGCCAGAGCTGTGGCAGCCCAGGTTCGAGTGACGCTGGGCTGCTGTGACACCTCCCCTTGTGCCCGCACAGAGGGACCAGATCCCAGCAGGGCAGCAGCAGGACAAGGCAGGAACACCCTGTACCCACGTGAGCAGCACAGAGAAAGCCATGACCACGACCATGACCATGTCCAAGACCATGTCCATGTCCAAGACCATGTCCATGTTGGTCATGTCCACCACAGCCACCACCACCATGACCACCACCACGCTGTGCAGAGCCCTGATGTGCTGAGATCCAGCTTCTACCACCTGGGAACCTAATTAGGTCCATTAATTAAACTCATTCTCCCACCTCCTCATCCGGCCAGCATGTGGAATGTTGGAGGGAGCGTGGGGCAGGACCCTGTCCCTCAGCTCCCGTGGGTGCTGCAGACTGTCCCTGGTCCCAGAGGTGTCCCAGGCAGTTCAGAACGGGGGGCTCTGGTGAAGGACCCTTCCCAAACCTCTGGGAAGGGATGCTCCCTACTCATCCCAGTCCCTGCAGCTCATCCATGTGGTTCTTTTATCCCTTTATCCCAGGAAAACCAGGCCTGGCACCTCGACTGTCCCTGCAGTGCCCGGCTCCTACAGGACATCCTGGATTTTGTTTATGTTCAGATTACTTTGTTCTTTATTCTCTCTAAAATCTGGGCCATTTGTTTGAGATAAACCCAGTGATTTAACATGGGAACAAAATCCCAACCCCTGTGGCATCGAGTTTCAAAACATTTGGGTTATTTGAACGTTTCTGTCACTTTCCAGCAGGGTAGGAACTGCTGGAATTTAACTCACACTCACTAATGGGTTTATTTCTCTCTTTGTGTGTTTCTGGGTAAATTTGGTACTGGGGACATAAAACTTGTCAAGCTTGATCTGACACTCTCCAATCCCAAAATTCCCCTGGGATTGGCTGGGTGGCCACACATCACCTCCACAGGGACAGGAGGACTCCGGCCGGAATCCCAGGCTGGTGGCAACATCTCTGCTCCCAGCTGGCACAGCTCAGCATTCCTGGGATGAGGGTGCCGGGATGAAGGACCCCAGGGCACAGCTGGCAGCCCACCACCCTCGTTCCAGGGAATCTGTGGATGTTTACCTCCCGTGGCACCTTCCCTCGGAGGTGGCTTTACTGCAGCTCCGTGTCCGGATTTGGGATTGCTGGAAAGGTCAGCCGGATCAGTGGTGATTAGCTGGAAAGGACCTACAGAGCCCGTTGTTTGCTCTGGATTAACGATCCGGCTGCTGAGCCAAGACTCCCTTGAACCACTTGAGAAATGAAAGGACAAGCACCCGGCGCTGGGATTAGAGCGGGAATCCCGACACATGCCGGAATCCCAGCACCTGTGGGAAGGCAGCAGTGCCAGGCTGGCCCGTGGTGCTGTGGCTGAGATCCATCTGCCAGCAGGAAAAGAGGGAAGAGAGAGAAAAGGGGAGCTGGGCACAGGAAGGAAAAAATGGGAACAAGGCCCAACAAAACCATGCTGCAGGAGGGGAGGCAGTGACGGGAGCGGGAATTCTGACATTCCTCTGGAGGACAGAAGGAACACTTCCCAGGGGTTATTTTAATGTGGAGCATCTGAGGAACAGCTTGAATGGCCCCAAGCTGCACCAAGGGAGGTTTAGAGTGGTTTTGGGAACGTTTTCTCCACATGAAGTGTTGCAAAGCTTTGGACCAGGCTGCCCAGGCCAATGGTGGGATCACCGTCCCTGGAAGTGTCCAAAAACCCTGTGGATGTGGCACTGGAGGACATGGGTTAGTGACGACCATGTGGGGCTGGGGTGCTGGGGTCATGGTTGGATTTAGTGATCTTAAAGGTCTTTTCCTCATCCATGAATCCATAAATCCACTTTCCCAGGCGTGTGGGTGACACCCTGCACTGAACATGGAGCACATTGGGATTTGGGATGGACAAGGACATCCCAGGGATCCTGCAGGGCTGAGATCCCAGGACTGTCTCAGCTTCATTCCTTAAACTCCGTGGGGGTGCAGGGGCTGGGTTTGAACAATTCCCAGGCAGCCCCATCCTCCTCATGGGTAGGAGATCAGTAATTCATCCTGAGCACAGGGTGAGGATTCTCCCAAACCCACCAGCGGGATTTCAGCTGTCACCCAGACATCACCTGTGGCATCTTCCCACCTCTCCTTTCAGGTGTCCTTTAAAAGCTCCACGTAGATGGAAAACGGCACTTTCAGCACATTAATTAAGTCCTAACTGCTGATTAGAAACATATTTACTGAGGTCTAACAAGTATGGAACAAGTGATGTCTTACTCCTCCCCCCCGTTCCCAGGATTCAGACCTGCAGAGAGGCTGTTCCAGCGAGGAGCTGGCGTGTGGATGATGTGCAGGCAGCAGGCACGGAGGAGCCGCTCTCCCAAATGGGAGCAGACAGCTCGTTATGTTAATGAGATGCCGGCTGATGATGAGGAACACATTGATAAGGTTTGGGACTGATAGGGATCTCCTGTGCTCAGTAGCTGTGAAACCTCAATCAATGTGTTTCTCATCAGCAGCCGCCATCCCCTGCACATAAATAACGTTCCCCGATGTGGAGAAGAGCCCGCGCTTCCCAGAAGTTAAACGCGGAATCCCACCTCCCATCCCGGTCCCCGCCGCAGGGATGGGGCTTTGCCGCTCTCCCGCCGCCCACGTCGGTGCTGCAGGGCCCTGCAGCGAGCTGGCCCCGCTCCTGGGGCAGCCCGAGAAGAGCTCGGGGCCGCTCGGACTCCCTGAGCTCTGTATCCCATGAACGCCAAAATTCCACAAACCCCCACGCTGTTGTTTCGAGGTCTGAGAGCCCCAAGGCTCTCAGGACAGTCTTGCTGGAGGACGTCCCTCTCTCCTGACTTCCAGTGACACCTATCCACGGTTTTCCGAGCTGGAGAAGGCAGGGATGTGCCCAGTGCCTGGGTGGCTGCAGGATGGGGAGCAGGTGGCTTTTTCACCTCTGCCTCAAGCTGTTCTCTGCCACTCTGTGTCCTCAGCCTGGCCAGGCACTGATTTCTCCTGGAAATCCCTCACCTTCTCTCGCCAGTTTTCCAAACTTCAAGGCTTCCCATCTGTCTCCATTACCATCAATTCCCCATCTACCCTGCCAGCTGTTTCCTCCTCCTGGGGGTTTGTGCTCAGCTCTGACCATCGTTAAAATATATACATATATGTAAATAGATGGACATTTGACCAAAATTATTGCCTTAAGAAGGAGCAGCTTTTTGGCTGATTCATACATTTTGATTGAAGAATTTCCTCGTTTCATTCTCACTCCTCCACCTGGTTCCTCCTCAGCAGCCTCGGGGCCATCAGCCTTTCCCCAGCAACAAAGATTCCCCTTCGTTAGCAAGAAACCTCATTTAGCCTCATCAAGTGCTGCTTCAGCACAGCAGTTAAATCTTTAGGCAATGCTACATCTCTGCCAGAATTTCATTCCCAAAAATAAAAGAGTTCAGAGGAAAATTTCTTCCCTGGGAGAAACCCTCTGCTCGGGGTGATGGGTGCTTGAGGGGACGGGGAGAGGGGACAAGGGGGAGGCCGGTGCCAAAGGCAGGCAGAGGAGGAGCAGATGAGGATGAAGTCAGGGAGAAAGAAGAGGCCAAAAAGGCCTTTTTTTGGGGGGAGAAAAGGAAATCAAGAGGGCTGAGAGTGGAGCGGGTGACACAGGGTGCTCAGCCCACACCTCGTGAATGCCACAGAGGGGCAGGCAGGGAATTGCTTTATTATTGTTTTTCCTTTCAGCTTTCTTCCCTCCTTTTATCTTTGATTGTGAAACAAGCTGATTTTAATTAAAAAGCCTTCCAATTAATGCTGCCCTGGAGTTTTCATTTCCTGGGCTTGGGTAATTTGCCAGCCCAGGTCCGGGAGGTTTTGTGTTCCTTCTGGGGAAATAAATAACAACAAGCAGGATGAGTCGGGAAGAGGAGCAGGATGAGCTGGGAAGGGCAGCTGAGGGGAGGAGAGGGGTGGCTGTGCAGAGGGGACCCCTGTCCCTGTTTGGGGACACAGAGGCACCAGGGGACGAGGGGATCACTCCCTGTTCGGGCTGAGGTCGCTGCCACGCCTGGCACTGCCACCCTCGCTGGGCTTTGCAGGCACAAAAACGACAGAGGCTTCCCAATGACTCCATCAGAACATGCCCCGCTGCCCACTGATTTCCCACTGCCTGCTCAGGAGAGAGGAGCAGCAGGAACTGCCCAGGTTTTGGGGCTCCAGCCCTTCCCTGGAACATCCCTCATCCCCTCTTTGCTGGCCCAGGCAGCAGTGGGGTGAGTTCTCTTTTTCCCTGAGATGAAGCAGCAGGAATCATCCAGGATTTGGGGGTTCTATCCTGTCCCCTGATCCAACCACCATCCCCTCTTTGCTGAGCAGGCACCTCTGGGCGAGAGCAGGGTGAGTTCTCCTTCCCCGGAGCTCCAGAGGCGGCAGAGGGAGCCCAGCCTGAGCTCCTGGGACACCGGCAGAGGCCGGAGGGGACCCCCGGACCCCTCGGGCACATCCCTATCTCTCAGACACATGCCCACAGCTGCACGTGGACAAAAGCCCCAGGAAAAGAAAAAAGGGGGGGGGGAAAAAAAAAAATCTTGTGGAAAGCCTTTATTATCCTCAATCCCATCTATTGTTAATGGGATCGTGAGCAGGGAGAGTTTGGAGAATCCGTTTGTGATAAATATTTATACCCCGTGTTTTTGGGCTGTTATCTGCAAGAGCCCGCCTGTTTGATCTGGTGTCGGGCTTTCTCGGGGTCATTTACATCCCCTTTCGCAGCGGCGCTTGTCCGATAGCAGCTATCACATAATTAAGTTTCTTTTGCTTATCCCTAATCCTGTCAAACCACCTACTTATCTCTAATTTCCCGTCCATTACCCTCCTTGGGGGAGCTTAGATCTCTAAGGCAGGGCAGGGACGGCTCCGAGGGCACCGCCGGAGCCCCAGGAATGGGCTGGCAGCTCCCAAACGAGCTGTGACCAACCCTGCTGGGGACATTTCTCATGCTGGGGACGAGCCACAGGCTGAGCCCGCAGAGCTCAGAGAGAGAGAGCCCGGGGCTGAGCCGGGCAGCGATCTCGGGATGACTGAAAAATAAAAGGCTGCAGCAAAGCCGCGGGGTTTTTTTGAAATCCTTCCTTAGTTTTATGTCCCTCCTGCCGGGCTTGGGATGGGGCACAGCCTGGCCGCTGTTTCCCGGCTGGAAATCTGAGCTCCCGGAGTGTTGCTCCGCAGGCAGCTCCCCGTAAATGCCTGTCGGACACGGGTCAGGGGACAGGAGCTGACACAGCAGAGCCAGGCAGGGCTGGGCTCGGCCCCTGAGAAGGATTAAATCTGATCTGAGAGAGCGAGATCCCAGCAAGGGGGGACCCGCGTGAGGAATTCGTGCTCCGTGCCCATCGGGATGACAAAAACCCGGCTGGCCCCAGGCTGCTGAAAATGGCCAAGCCCACCCGCCTTTTGTGCCTCGGAAATCTGCTGGACAGCTTCCCTGGGCGCTCCCAGAGAGGGCACAGCTCCTCCGTGGCCTCCGCGCTGAGGAGTCACCGTCCCACGGGAGCGACACTCGGCCAGGCTGAGACCGAGCCCTTCCCCTGGCCCTGCCTAAAATCCACCGCTTCCTGCCGGGCTTTTTCCCAGCTATTTATAGAGCAGGCCTGACAAGGTGCCCCGACGAGGAGCTTTCCCTTGGGAAAGAACTGCCTCCGTGCCTTGCCAAGGCATTGCTGGGACAAACACCGTCCCAGATGTCCCAGAGCCGCAGCCCAGCCCTGCCCGGCTGTGCGAGGGGTCCCTGGCGCTGCCCACCAGCACTGCCCACCCTGGCACTGCCCACCCTGCACTGCCCACCCTGCACTGCCCACTCTGGCACTGTCCACCCTGGCACTGCCCACCCTGTACTGCCCACCCTGGCACTGCCCACCCTGTACTGCCCACCTGGCACTGCCCACTCTGGCACTGCCCACCCTGCACTGCCCACCCTGCACTGCCCACTCTGGCACTGTCCACCCTGTACTGCCCACCCTGCACTGCCCACCCTGCACTGCCCACTCTGGCACTGTCCACCCTGTACTGCCCACCCTGTACTGCCCACCCTTGCACTGCCCACACTGGCACTGCCCACCCTGCACTGCCCACCCCGGCACTGCCCACCCCAACCCACCCTGGCACTGCCCACTCTGGTACTGCCCACCCTGCACTGCCCACCCCAACCCACCCTGGCACTGCCCACCTGGCACTGCCCACCCTGCACTGCCCACTCTGGCACTGCCCACCCTGTACTGCCCACCCTGGCACTGTCCACCCTGGCAGTGTCCACCCTGGCGCTGCCCACCAGCACTGTCCATCCTGTACTGCCCACCCTGTACTGCCCACCCTGGTACTGCCCACTCTGGCACTGCCCACCCTGCACTGCCCACCCTGGCACTGCCCACCCTGTACCGCCCACTCTGGCACTGCCCACCCTGCACTGCCCACCCTGGCACTGTCCACCCTGGCACTGTCCACCCTGGCGCTGCCCACCAGCACTGTCCACCCTGTACTGCCCACCCTGTACCGCCCACGCTGTACTGCCCACCCTGGCACTGCCCACCCTGGCACTGCCCACCCTGCACTGTCCACCCTGCACTGCCCACCCTGTACTGTCCACCCTGGCACTGCCCACCCTGCACTGCCCACCCTGCACTGCCCACCCTGTACTGCCCACCCTCTATTGCCCACCTTGTACTGCCCACCTGGCACTGTCCACCCCAGCCCACCCTGGCACTGCCCACCCTGTACTGCCCACCCTGTACTGCCCACCTGGCACTGCCCACCCTGTACTGCCCACCCTGTACTGCCCACCCTGGCACTGTCCACCCTGTACTGTCCACCCTGCACTGCCCACTCCGTACTGCCCACCCTCTATTGCCCACCTTGTACTGCCCACCTGGCACTGTCCACCCCAGCCCACACTGGCACTGCTCACCCTGTACTGCCCACTCTGTACTGCCCACCCTGTACTACCCACCCAGTACTGCCCATCCTGTACTGCTCACCCGGCAATGCCCACCCTGTACTGCCCACCCCTGCCCACCCCAGCCCACCCCAGCCTTTGCACCCTTTCCAAACCGGCCCCAGGGACTGGTCCCAGTCCAAACCCCGGGGCAGAGGCATGGGCAGGGCAGCTCCCGCCAGGCTTTTACCAGGAATTTTGGTGATGAGACGTTGATTAATGTCCCAGGCTTCGGCACTTCCCAAACCTGGTGAGAATCGTCCCCACAGCGTGGCGGGGACAGAAGTCACCCAGCACGTTGAGGGCAGCCAGGTCCCTGCCTGGTCACCCCTGGGAAGGATCCAGGTGCTCACTTTTAGGGATGCCACTCCTTTCCCCTGCTCTCCTGCCCACACACCAACTCCAACTTCCCCGGCAGCCCCACCTCCCTCCTCTGGCAAAAGCATCCTGGGAGCTGGCCAAAAGTGGGAGTGTGCAGGGCCAGGTTGGATGGGGCTTGGAGCAACCTGGGATAGTGGAAGGTGTCCCAGCCCATGGGATGAGCTTTAAGGCCCCTTCCAATCCAAACCATTCCAGGAATAAAAGCAGATTTCTCACCACGAGCAGCAGCTCCCCTCAACACCTTCAGTGTCCCTGCCCTTCCCCAGGAACGAGGACTGTCCCCGAGGCAGGGATGGCACAGGTGGCCTGTCCCACCCTACCCAGATCCAAAGGATTTTCTCCCAGGGATGCTTACAACATCCCCATGAAGCCAGGGTCTGCCAGGATCTCTGGGAGGGATGCAGCCTCCTCGGCTCCAGTCCCAGCTGCATCTGTCAGGGGCCAAGTTTGGCCTCATGGGAGGAGCTCCGGGTGTCTGGATGCAGGCTGGGATTAGGTGGGATTCATGCCGGGGCTTTACCTGGCCACTGCTCCCCAGAGCTGTCAACTCCTTCAGCAGCACTAAAATCCAATTAGTTAAAACAACAACAACAACAACAACCGTGGCTCCAGGCAGTTTGTGCCTCACGAGTTTGATCCCTTTTATTGCTCAGCCCTGCTCCGAACCCCGCCAGCAACATCCGAGCTGACTCCCACCAGTTCCCTGGTTTATTCTACCAGGATTAAAGGCAACCCCACGGTCTCCAGCTGTTCTGTGGTCGGGCCTGGATACATCTCTATATTCCAGCTTCGTTATTAAGTGGAAAGTGGCCAAATTGACGGAGCTGCTTCAGGGAAGACAAGGCCATTGAGGTCAGTGGCGGTCCTGCCAGCTGGAGGGACGCTGGGGACTCATGATTTGCTCACAAAGCTCTGGCCTGTTGTCTTAGCCTGACTTGATGTCCCCGAGGGGGCTCCCGTGAAAGGCCTGACTCCAGCAGGAATGTTTGATTTCTTGGCAGAGAGATGCAGCAATCTGTCCTGGAGAACTGCAGGGGAGATTTTTGTCTTCACCCGGGGTTGTCCACCGCATCCCTTCGTCACCCGATGTGGCTTTCCCAAATGGAATCTCCCCTGGACACTGCTGCGGCCTCAGGCAGCAGGATGGGGGCTAAATACAGAGCCACACTCTTCAGCTGTTGGGAATCACCCTGCTGGGAGCAGGGAATTGGTGAGGCCACACCAGGAGCCCAGCCCTGCCCTCCCGGCTCACCAGAGGTGTGATGGCACCAGCTGGGCTGGGGGGTGGTGACGCCCTGCCATGGATATGACATCATAAAAGGTGATATGACGTGATAAGAAGTGATAAGATGTGACAGTCACCCATCAGCCATGCTGGTGTGTCCAGCCAGGGATGCTCCAGGAGTGTGACCCCAGTGGGACAGCCAGGGCCTGCCTGGAGCAGGGTTTTTCCTGAGCCAAGTGGGATGAGTCAGGAGGAGAGTTCCTTAGATAAACACGGGTTTGCTCCCAGGTTAACACACCCTTTGTGTTGGCAATGAGGAGCAGCAGAAGGGTCATGCAAAGAAAGGGATGAAAGCTCCATCCATCCCTTCCTTAGAAATCTGTGTGATTTATGGAACTCCCCTGCACATCAGGGGCTGTGTGGAGCTCAGGGGCTGTCCCCAGAAACCATCAGCATTCAGGTCCATTGTCCACACGAGCCAGGGATAACGAGGTCACCCTTTGCTGCTGGAGGGTGGGAGAAGGTTTCCAGCCTGGCATTGCCTGGGAGGCAGCAGCTGGATTCCCCTGGCAGCCTGAGGAGCTGCCTGAAATCGGGATTCCCGGAAGGGGTTGGGCTGGAAAACCATCTCACTCCAACCCTTTCCCACGGTCAGGGACACCCCCTCTACCCCAGGTTGCTCCAAGCTCCGTCCAACCTGGCCTGGGGTTCGAGGGATGGGGCAGCCACAGCTCCTCTGGGCACCCTGTGCCAGACCCTCCTCACCCTCACAGGGAAGAATTCCTTCCCAATATCCCATCTAACCCTGCCCTCTGGCAGTGGGAAGCCATTCCCTGTGTCCTGTCTCTCCTTGTCCCAAGCCCCTCTCCAGCTCTCCTGGAGCCACTTTAGGCACTGAAGGGGCTCTGAGGTGGAGCCTTCTCTCCAGGCTGAACACCCCCAGTCCCCTCACATCTCATCCAAGCGCAATTTCTCTCCCCTGTGTGACACATCCTGGTGTCTCCTGCCCTCTCCCAGAGCTTCTGCTCTCCCAGTGCAGGGTGAGGGCAGCTCCAAAGGCTTTTCCCGGCAGCAGCTGGGGCTGGAGCACCTTTACCTCGGGAACTCTGCACAGCTGCTTCTCCTGCACTCCAACAATGCCACTGCCATGTGTGACTCATACTTTTCCCCCTGCCTTGATCTCCCAGTTTTCCTAATCGCTGCGAGCTCTGTGGCTGGGGATGTGGAACGTTCCAGCACTGTGTGTGTGATTCACCTAGCAAGGAGTACTCCCAGCCAAAAGGGACTCAGAGCTGTTCTGGCATCAGCCTGTGACCTGGAGAGCAGCCAGAAAATCTCACCAAGGTCATTTCTTCCTTTCCCTTCCTCCTCGGGCTCCTTTCTTTCCCTCAGCCCCTCTGCTCCCTCCCCTCTTTACTCCCAACAAGGGTCAGCAGCATCTTTTTATAACTCATCAACATTTTTGCTATAAAACCTCCCAGAAATCCCCACCCTGCTGCAGCTCCAGCCCTGCCAGAATGTGGTCTCTGGGAGCCACCCCCACCCAGAGCCATTGGCTTGGCAGGGGCTTGGCAGGGGCAACATTCTCTGGGAGACACCAACCTCCCCTGGGACACACCAATCTTCCCTGGGACATGATCAGATATCCTTGCCGTGATTTAGGAACTTCATTTCCAAAGGGATTCATGTAGAGAGTTGCAAATTCCTGTAAAAGTTGTGTGTGTGTGTGTCCATCCATCCGTGTGTGTCCATCCAGCTGCAGCTCCCACATCCAGAGGGAAGGAGGCCCCCCAGGGTGGGATCCTGCCCCCATTTATCCCCTTATCCCTGTGCCTGGCCCAGGCAGTGGTGGCACTGGTGGGAATGGAGAGGGAAGGAGCTCTGCAGGGGCAGCCAGAGAGCTCCTGATGTGCATGGAAATAATCCAGCATCCCACGAATTTCTCTGGAAGCAGGGGCAGCAACCCCGGGGCTGCTATCAGCTGTAACAGGCTAGTGTTAGGCTCAACAGCCAGAGGGGAGGGAGCAGGGAGAGCAGGACACAGCCTTGGCAAAGCCAGGTGGCAGCCCCACGGGACGGAGTGTCCCACGGGGAATGCCCCTCCTCTCCCAATGTCCCCTCTGGGCACAGGGCAGGATGCTCCAAACCCTTCTCTGTGTCCACACAAGTCCCCAAAGCACCCAGGCAGCCCGGAGGGAGGAGCCACCAGGGCCCCTCAGCGGTGTCACCCTCCTACTGACAGTGTCACACTCCCACTCACGGTGTCACCCTCTCACCCACGGTGTCACACTGCCACTCCCACGGTGGCTGCAGCCCCATCCTGCAGACGGGGATGAGGAGGCACCATCCAGCAGCACTCTCACTCCAGAGGTGGCACAGGCCACCCCAGAAACCCCTTCAGATCCCAGTGTTGGCTCGTGCATTCCCAGCCCTCTCCTGCCTTTCCCTTGCCTTGCACACAGGCGATGCTCTCCTGGTGCTCCAGCAGCCTCCTTGTCCCTGCTGAAGCTCAGGGTTCGTTGTCCTGGTGGCCCTGGCAGGGCACTGAGGAGCAGGATGGGCCACAGCAGAGGTCACAGAGGGTGGGACACCCCCGTGGCGTTACAGAGGCTGCACAGCCGGGTGTGAAGCTTTTCCATCCCAAACCAGGCGTCCTGGGCCAGGTTGTGAGTGAGATCACAGCCCTCAGACCTTCCCTCCCAAAACAGCCGGGCAGCATCACCCCCTCGCTGTGTCCTGAGGGGCCGAGGTGACAACTGTGCAGCCTGCAGGGCTGAGGTGGCAGTTCTGCAGTGTTTGGCACAGGGACACGCTCAGCCAAGCAGCGAGTGCCGAGGGCAGGGGAGCGCAGGCGGTGTGAGCACAGGGGATGCTCTGGACCCTATCCCTGAGCAGCATTTCCCTGAATTCCTCATCCATGAGATCACGGATCAAGGCAGAGCTGGAAGCAGTGGCCAGATCCCTCTTTTCACGGCCCTCGAACAAATTCCCTAAAAAGCTTCCCCTGTGTGTGCACGGATTAAGTCGTTAATGAATATTTTTGCTAAGCATCAGAAATCTGGCTGGCGCTGGAGCTCGGCTCCGCCGAGGCCTTGGAGGTTTGGCTGGAAGGATTCGGCAGCAACCAGCAACGGAGCCAGGAGCCTCCAGAGCTGTGGAGACACTGCATCGTCCTGCCACTGCTCAGGGGTCACTGGGAGGTTGTCCCTCTACTGTCCTGGCAGGAATGTGCCAGGGAGGGGGTGACAGCCAGGGCTGGCTCCTCCAGGAAAAAGGGGAGGACCTGCAGGGATGCTCAGCCCAAGGACAGGCACCAGCCAGGCTCCCAGGTGGAGAAAGGAGGGATCCAGGTCACTGCACACCCGGCAGGAGATCCCAAGGCTGGGCTGTGATGAGCAGCTGGGACACATCTGTGGGGCTCCAGGTGTGCCTGTGCCATACGGTGTGGCTACAGCCCCGTGCCAGAGCCACCGGGGTGTGGCACTTCCCCAGGTGACCCCGACCCACCTCGGACCCAGCCCTTGCTGCTCCCCACCTGCTGCTCTGTCCCATGTCCTGAGCAGCCACTCCAGCAGCTCCACAAATGCTCCAGGTTGGCAGGGATGGGCTGGAATGTCAGGATAGGACAGACTGGAATGTCAGGATGGCACAGACCGGGCTGTGGGAATGTCAGGCACAGGCTGGGCTGTCTGGAAAAGAAGGGGCCTGCAAAGGAGGAAAAGAAAAGAGAATAAAACAACCTTGGCAGGACAGGGAGTTGCTCCAGATCACATTTTCCAGGCACGATCTCAGGCAGCTTCAAGGATGTTAATTAAGACTTCTGCCCTTCCCGGGGGATGCACTGAGGTACTACAAATAATGGTATTACCAGGAGCACGGGTACAGATAAATTAATTAGGGGCAATATTTGAGAGGAGGAAAGCTGTTGGCACACGGAGCAGGAGGCGGTGGATGAACCTGCTCACCCACACCACGCCACAGTTCAGCCAGGCCACTGCGGGCTTCTGTGGACTCACCCTGACTTATCCTGCCTCAGAACCAAAGCCTAATCCAAAGCCAAGCAGCTGCTCCATGGAAAAGCTGGAAATAAAACCCAGCTTCCGTAGCTGCAGGGAGGAGAGGGAACCCCAGTGCCACAGCCCTGGGCACAGGGGTACAGACCCTACAGACCCCCCTGAGCCTGAAGGATCCCTACTGGGTCTGGGCAAAGGAGCAGCAGCTCTGCCAGAGGCTCCAGGCTGGTGTTTTATGACCTGAGTGCTTTCAGCCTCTGCAGGGGGAGGATGTGGCCGCGCTGACCGTGAACGGTCCAGCAATGGTCGCACTCACGGCTATTTCGGGAGAGAACTGCGTCCAAAAAGGGCCACCAAGGACGGTGGGGAGAAGAGCACAGCCCTGAGCTGTGCTGCAGCTGAAGGTCGGATACGATCTGCTCCGATTTCCTGCGATTCTCTCCGTGTGGATCCCGGGCCAAGAGCAGCGGCCGGAGCACCGAACAATGGCCGGAGCGCCCGTCCCGCCAGCCCCGAGCCCTATCAGATCCTGCGGGGACACCGGGGCCTGGCCGGGCTCCTGCCGCTCACAGATAGGGCCCTGCATTGTCTGCAGAGTTTATTTCCATCCACTTTTGGCAGCCCAGGGCCTGGGGACGTTGGGTGAGGCAGCTCCTGTTTTGTTGGACTTCCACGTCCCTTCCTGCTCTTCCTTCTAAACAAAGCTGTTATCAGTGCCCTGATCTCACTGGGGGACAGGGCGAGGGACGCTGTGGGACGCTGCCTGCAGAGCCCTTCCCAGCCTCCTCAGCCCCTCCATCCATCACCTGATGCTTGGATGAGGCCTCTGTCCATCACCTGGGAGTCATGACAGGAGCTCTCCGTCCATCACCTGGACACAGTGACAGAGCCCCTCTGTCCATCATCTGGACACAGTGACAGGGCCCCTCTGTCCATCACCTGGACACAGTGACAGAGCCCCTCTGTCCATCACCTGGACACAGTGACAGGAACCCTCTGTCCATCACCTGGACACAGTGACAGAGCCCCTCTGTCCATCACCTGGACACAGTGACAGGGCCCCTCTGTCCATCACCTGGACACAGTGACAGAGCCCCTCTGTCCATCACCTGGACACAGTGACAGGGCCCCTCTGTCCATCACCTGGACACAGTGACAGAGTCCCACTGTCCATTACCTGGACACAGTGACAGGGCCCCTCTGTCCATCACCTGGACACAGTGACAGGGCCCCTCTGTCCATCAGCTGGACACAGTGACGGGGCCCCTCTGTCCATCACCTGGACACAGTGACAGGAACCCTCTGTCCATCACCTGGACACAGTGACAGAGTCCCACTGTCCATCACCTGGACACAGTGACAGGGCCCCTCTGTCCATCACCTGGACACAGTGACAGGAACCCTCTGTCCATCACCTGGACACAGTGACAGAGCCCCTCTGCCTATCACCTGGACACAGTGACAGAGTCCCACTGTCCATCACCTGGACACAGTGACAGGGCCCCTCTGTCCATAACCTGGACACAGTGACAGGAACCCTCTGTCCATCACCTGGACACAGTGACAGGAACTCTCCGTCCATCACCTGCACACAGTGACAGGAACCCTCTGTCCATAACCTGGACACAGTGACAGGAACTCTCCGTCCATCACCTGGACACAGTGATGGGGCCCCTCCATTCATCCTTGGGATGCTGTGGCAGGTGGAGGCCATTCAGCTGAATTCTCGGAGCATTTCCTGCCTCCTCCAGAAAGATCAAAAAGAACAAAACGATTCCAGCACAGCAAAGCCCTGGCTACGACTGGACAGACAACAGGCCCGTGGTCTGCACAGATCTGGGAGGCGGGGAAGGAGGGAAGGAATATGGGTCTCCAGCCACCAGAGCAAGGCTGGAATGCTCTGGCTGGGGGCACCTGGAGGACACTGAGCAGAGGAAAATTTAACGGGAGCTCTGGGTCACCTCTCCAGCAGGTCAGCTCCTCCAGGCAGGAGCAGCATCGCTGGAGGGATGTGAGAACAGCCTTGGACAGAGCCCAAGGACAGAGCCTTTCCAGACCCCTGATCCAGCATCAGAGCGTGAGCTAAATACCACTCGGAGCAGGGAGGCTTTCAGGAATGCGCTCCTGCACGGGGAATTGGTGCCGGCAGCTCCCGGGAGCGAGGTGCTCGTTATCCAGAGCAGGCACCCGCGCCCGGCCGCAGAGCACAGGCCGTCCCACTTTTCCATCCTAACCCCCCCCCAGATGCTCTGGCTCATCTGGAGCTGCTGTTTTGTTCATCACTCCCATTCCAGCGCGTTCCCAGGGCTCAGCCCGCGCTAATTGCAGCTGGAGAGGCAGGGATGGGAGCGCGGAGCGGCCGCCTGGATGCTGGGAGTCAGGGAGCGCTCCCTGCCAAGGCTCCACATGTGCTTTTGTACTCACTCATGGCTTGGCTGTGCTGGTTTTTCCCAAGGAGTTGAGCAGATGGATGGGAGCGCTCCCTGGATGTGCCCACCGTCACACGGGGCCCTAAAATTCCGCTCGGGATGGGAGCTCCTGGGAGAAGCAGGGGCGGGAGGGTCTTGCAAGAAATGGGGAGGGAGCTGGGATGCAGGACAGCCAAGCAGGAGAGTGGTGGTCTCTGCCTGATGCAAGCCACAAAGTCCAGGAAAACCAAATGTATGTCCTGGTTGGGATAAATCCTGATGCCTCTGGAGAGAAGCTGCAGCCGTGTCCTGGGAATTCACTTTGCACAGGATTCTCTTGTGCTCCCAGGTGAGATCATCAGTGAGGCACAGGATGGGCTTCAGCACAGAGCTTCTGGATGTGGCTCATCACAGCCTCAGTCTCCCTTCCTGGTGGCCTTCTCCTGCAGGAGCATCCCTGGATTCCCTGAGCTGTTGGAATGCCAATCTCCCCCAGGGGCAGTGATGCCCTGGTCACCTTGGCAGACCCTGAGCCTCAGCCCACGCCCCAGAGCAGCTTGGCCTCCCCTCTGGAGTCCCCACACGGTTCTGTGAGGGATCCCAGTGTCCCCTCCTCCTGGGAGGGGACATTCCAGGTCACAGGGCTCTTCTCTCCATGCCAGTGGTGGGCAGGAAGGGTTTGGGTCACCAGCTCCCCCAGAGCAGGTGAAGAGAGGGAGAAAAGGCCCATGACACCCCCAAAAAATCACCCCAAGGGGTTGTTTGGTGCCTCCTCTGCAAAAGCCATTGCAGGGCAGTGCCCACCCTGAGTGAGATCCCTGACGTGATCCAAGTGCTGATGGTGGTGCTCCAAGGGCACAGGAGGAGGGAACTGGAGCTGCAGGAGATGGAGAAATTGGGGCTGAGAGCAGCTGGAGCAGAACAGCCACCTCAGAGGGGATCAGTGTCTGCTTTAATGCAGGAAATTCCTGCCTCACAAGCCTCCCCTCAGTTCAGGTGGGCACCAGGATGATGGGGTGGTTCTGGAGGTTCATGGGAAGTAGCTGGATGCAGGCAGCACTCCCAGGTAACATTTCTGAGAGCTCTGGAAAACTCTTTAACAGGCTGGAATGAAAAGCCACATTTTCCTCGGAGTGAGGGAATCCTGGAGATATCAACACTCCCTTATCACTGCGGTGGCTGCAGAAGCAGGGGCACCTCATCATCTGCAGCCCTCCAGGGAGAGGACAGCCCATTTTCCCACATTCCATGTCAGTGAAGCCAGCTCCCACCATCCCACATGGATTAAACAGGTGGAGAGGGGAGCCAAGGAGCAGAGACAGCATCGGGCTCGGGGAGGGGCAGGTGCTCGGCCACAAGTGGGTGTGTGAAATAATCTCCCATTGTCCCTGGTTTTCTGCCCATCCCATTCCTGGTTTCTCTGGGAAAAGGCTTCAGCCCACCCAGAGTGCAGAGGCAGCGCAGGGGCAGCTGGAGGGATCCCATCCAAGCTGGAGGATTTGCTGACAGTGGGTAGGAACCAAGCCTCTGTTTCTTCCAAGCTGCTTGGAAAAAATCTTGCTCTGTCTCTGCAGCTCAGCTCAGCTGATCCAGGCTGGGAGCCTTTGCTTTGCTCTCCTTTGGGAGGGCAGGTCCAAGAGCCAATCCCTGTTCCCACCTCAGGGATAGCAGCCTTTGTCCTGCTCCCGAAAGAGCCAGGAATCCCAGAAATCCCAGGGCAAGGGAGACTTTTCAAACTTACCCAGACCAATCTTCAAAGATCTGTGCAATAGCTGGGCTGAGCTGCCTGAGCTCTCCCAGAAAAAGTCTCGGTGCCAAGCTGCAGGGCCCAGAAAAAAACACTTCTGGAAATGATCCCAAATACCCCAGTACATCCCAGTTCCAACTGCTTCCCAGTTCCAACCACTTCCCACTTCTCCTGCCACAGGCTGCTCAGCCGCTCTCTGCACAGAGTATCCTACATGAGCTCAGCCTCCAAACTCCAAACTTCACCACACAGAACTGCTGGAAATTCACGGGATCGTCTGGGTGGCTTAGCTCTGTAGCCCCAAGAAAAGGGTGTGAATTTTCCTTCGGCTGGAAAGGCTGGATGCAGTGGGAGAGTGTCGTAATACAACACAAATGAACGACCCTCAGGCACTGAGATGTCCAAGGTAAAAAAGGGGCAGTTTATTTACAGACCTCGACATTTATAGAATTCCAACAGTGACCATGGGTTGGAGGAAGAAAACTGTCCTCTCCAACCACACTGGTCAACCCATCAGTCCATCAATTCTCTCCTCCTCCAGAAAGAAATGCAAAACAATCATTATTTACATGAGAAGTGGGTGAGAAACTCCATTGCAAAAATGTAAACACAGAAGGCTGAAAAAAACAGGGCGACAGGAGAAGGCCATGGGCCATCAGAGGAGCTCAGAAGAGCCTTGGGCACAACCTGTTTGCCTGTGAGGCTGGTGGATCCCACTCACGCCCTAAGGTGCCCTGGGGGCCTCCCTGGAGGGCACAACTCGCTGGCCACACATCTCCCGATCATCCAGGAAAAGACGGCGGGCAAGCTGGAATGAAAGCAGCTTTAGGAAAGTTGTGGGGAGACAACAGGAGATGCTGCTGAAGGCAGTCTTCCCCGTGATAGGTTACAACTGTGTTAATTATCCTAGAGTAGAAGCAGCCTTGCCCTCACAGCCATGGGTGTGGTAAAGAGTGAGTGAGCTGGTATAGGGTTCAGTTGGAGTCTGCTGGCCGTGCTGTGAAGAGCTGGGGACAGGAGGTTGTGCTAAGGGACAGAAAAGGTGAGATATTGTACTTAGGACAGACAGGGTGAGGTGGCCGTGCTGGGGACAGGAAGGAGCTGAGCCAGAACTGAGGAAGAAAGAGAGACAGAGCCAGGGCTGTGTGGAGCTGCTCTTAGAACGTACAGAAGAAAGATATGGGAGACTTTTGAATAACACGATGCTGATATTTGAAGGCTTCTGATGATTCTAATAAAGCACCTCAAGTGCAGTGTCCATGTCGACTTCCACATATCGACTGAGACAGAAAGTGTCCCGGAAAAACGCAGGGAAAGGCGAAATGCCTGGGAAGGGGCTGAAGGAGCCAGCGCTCCCCGTGCCCCCGGGGGGATGGAAGAGCGGGACCTGGCGAGCTGCTCCAGCTGCAGTTCCTCCTTTTTGAATGAAAAAACCAGGAGAAGGCAAATGCCCAGGAATGCGGGATGCAGCCCCAGAGCTGTTTGCAAACAGGATGCTCTTAAAGCCTCGCAGGAGGGCTGTGCTGGGGCTTTAATCCCCGGCAGTTCATTTGTACCTCCTCACGTTTTACTGCTGCCCCATTACCTCAGGGTCGGAGCGGGGCTGGGGGAAACTCAGGAAGCTGGGAATTTCGGGGAGACGGAGTGGAAGGGTTCTGTAGATCCTCTCTGTCACCAGCGCCGCTTTGGGGAGAACCCTCAGAGGCTTGAACGCTTCTCCAAACTCGCGCAGCCCCTCAGGCCAAGAAAATCGGGTGGAGATGCTGAGCAGAAGCTCTTCGGAGACCTCGTCCCATTCCTGCTGTCAGGAAGGCCAAAAATCCCAACAGACAAGCTGAAAATAGCCCAAAAATAAAAGGTTAAATAGACTTTCCTCGGCTGCCCAAACGTTTGGGGTCTGCAGCTGAGTGTCTCGGGGGGCTTGGAGGGGCTCACCTTTCCCCACGTCCGGATTCCCAGCCCCTGCTCCAGGGATCCTGCCCAAAAAAACGGAGCCGCAGCCACACTCAGCCAAACCTCCGGCACAGTCAAGGGGTAATGAGCGGTTTAAATGTCATTAGGAAAGAAATTCCTCTGGGAAGTGCGTCGGGACTGTCACACGAGTCCCACTCATGGCTCATTGACCCCGATGGGGTGAAGGACATCCCTGCTGAGGGCACAGCGCGCTGGGAGGAGGAGGGAAACTCCCTTGGAAATGCAAATTTTTGTCTTTTGTTGGAGTAATTGGTGCGATCAGAGCGGGCGGAGTGTGAAGAGCAGCCGGGCAGGAGGATCAGCCATAGTTATTCCGAACAAAACCTTTGGGAAGCCTCGTGTCCCAAAAGGGACGAGCTCTCATCCCAGTGGAGGACACAGGCAGGATATCCTTCCAAAAAGGGGTCAAATTCAAATTAGAGGGAATTTCCAGAATATTTATAATTTCCCCTAAATAAATCAGACTCTGCTTATCCCCATTCCTGCACCTCCTGGGTGAGGATCAGCACTGAGGTGTCATCCTGGAGAGAGGACAACCAGGCTGCTGGGAAAATGGGAATGGGCTTTGGGTACAGGAATAAACACAGAAAAAAGGGGAGAGGGTGTGAGAAGGATGTACAGAAAAACTCAGAGAGAATGGAGAGCGAAAAAGGAATGGGATAAAGCTGGGAATGGGAGGAAGGACAGAGAGGAGGAAAGAACCAGAGGCAGAAGTGGAGAGACAGCGTGGGCCAGGCTGAGCCCCTCACAGGGATCAGCTGCCCCCAGCCCAGCAGCCCTGCTCAGCCATCCCTTCCCCCGTGCAGAGGAGCTGGAATACCTTTCCCCACCAGCACCATTTTGTTCTGCCCTGGTTTTCCCTCGCCTGCTTTGTTCTTTCCCCTTCCAAGCTCTCGCTGAGGGGAAGTGTTAATTCTTTCCAGGTGCTGTGTCTCGCCATCCTGCCGTTCCCTGCTCTCCCACTCGGTGTTCTCCAGGCAGGCTCTGCTCCATCTCCCCCCGGGGCAGCACCCTGGGAGCCCTGAAAACAGGCAGCTCTTCCCAGCCCTGAAAAAAAAAATCAGACCCGAGGCTGCAGCCTCAGCTTTGCTGCCGTTCCTTTGCCATGTGCTCAGAACTGAGGGGACACCAGCCACCGGCGGGGACACGCAGACTCCCTGCCCACCATCCCAAAGTGCTCAGAAAATCCCAGTGGGGTGAGGGACAGGATGGGGAAGGCCACCTGACCCTCCAGGGCTTCCTGCCCTGCGCCTGTTGGGGAGGCAAGCCCAATAAAAGAGCACTTAACCGAGCTCAGAGCCCGGCAGGAGCTGCCAGCGCCTCGGAGCTGGATGTGTTTGCAATCCCTCGGCCTCCTGCCTCGCTCCTCCAAGCTGCCAGGATCCGAAGGTGAAATCCCTGCAGCTGCTCCGTGCAGACATTCCTGGCTCTCGGCACGTAAAGCAGCTCCGTGTTCCAGGGCAGCAGTGCCACGGCAGGGACACTTTACGATGTGTGAGCCTGACTCCAGGTCTGGGGTGGGGAGAGGGAGCAGAGCCTCCTTCCAACGCAGGTGAGCCCTTGGCTTTATTCCCCTCTCCAGCAGGCACCATCAAAGGGGAGGACGGCTCTTGGCTCCCTCCTGCAATCCCAGATGGAAATTCATGTGGGGTCAGGCTCGGTGCAGGAGAGAAAAGCCCAGATGGATCTGGCTGCCAGGACCTTCCCATCCCACCCTGGCCCGTGGACACCCCCAAAGCACCACAGATTCCAGCCTGAGCAACCCCCTCCCCCACTGAGGGCCCATTCCCAGCAAAAAGAGGATCACAGGAAGCCTGGAGAGGGGAGAGCTGGCAGCAAGGGCTGCTCCATGGCAGCACCACCCAGCCAGCACTGGCCCCCAGGCTGGAAGAGCCACCAGCTCCAGGAGAAGTGCCAGCAGGAGCTTTCCCTGGAATGCCAGCAGATCCATCTCCCACACACCAGAGCTCCCAGGGACATGGTGGTTTTCCATGCTTTGGGGGTTTCAGTGGGTTTTGAAAGCCTGACCTCACTTGGAGAACACGTGTGAAAGTCCAGCCACAGCTGCTCAGAGCAGCATCCAGGAATTCCGCAGCTGGTGCCTCCCAGGCTGGCTCTGGCACAGCCTCTCCCCCTGCCCCAGGCCCCTGGCAGCCCCCACGGCCCATGGCTGACCACAGCCAGGGTCATTTATTAATGCATTAATTAATTCATTGCAGTAGCACCTGCAGGGGGGTCCCCGGACATCTGAGTGCTCCCAGCCAGGTCAGCTCACTTGGCTCCTGGTGATCCAGGACATGGAGCTTCCGGGGGCTTTTCCCTCTGGAAACACTTTCCAATCCCTCTTGCAGGGATGAATGACATGGAAGAGACAGGTTTGAATCCCCAGGCTGGGAACAAGGTGGTGAAGAGATGGGAACTGTCTCTGGTCCAGAGGGTGAGGCATGACCAGGTCTGGTGGTAAATATTGGGATGCAGAGGAATATATATCCTATATATAGGAATATATCCATAAAAATATCCCAAAGCAAGAGCCTGGCTCCTCCTGCTCCTCTTGCCAGGAGTTATTTCACCAGCTGCTGCCTCCCATGTCCCAGGGCATCCAGAGGGGTGGTGAAGATAAGAGCCATGAGAAGGAGAAACCCCCAGGGACAATCCTGAGGATTCCAGGTTCCTGGAAGCAGCGAGCCAGGCTTCCTTCCCCAGCCTGTTTTCCATTTCCTCCCCCTCCTCTGAAATTATCATGGAGAATTTTTTTTTCTCCCTCCTCTTCAGTGCCCAGTCTCTAATTGGGAACGCAGCTCTGGAGCCCGTGGAGGTGTTATTTTCGGCACAGGGAATGGAGATATCTCCCAGCAGCTGTCAATCCCGCTGACCTGAGCTTCTGTGCAGCCGGCTTGCCTTTTTTTTTTTTCTTTTTTTTTTTTTTTTCTTTTTTTTTTGCTTTTTTTTTTTTTCCCCATCTCTTTCCAATGTTTTTTTTTTTTTTTTCCGCTCCCTTTTTTTTCCTGCAGCCAAGTTACTGTTTCATTGCTCTCCGCTGGGACTCTGACAAGCGCCGAGCTCCTCGCAGATGACACAGAATAATTGAGATGTCCTTCTGCTGACCTTCAGCGCCTGCCAGCGCTGGCGTCCCTGCTGGGGACGAGGTGACAGCCAAGTGGCACCGTGTGCTCCGTGCCCGTGCGAAGGAGGGACACCCCTGTCCTGGGGGGGGAAGGGGAAAGGGGAAAAATACCCCCCAGGAATGCAGCAGGAGGGCAGGGAAGGCAGGAAGGGCAGCACCAGGGGCAGCCCCAGTGCCAGGCACAAGCGTGGACACATGTGTGTCCCCAGCCACCAGTCACATATGTCCATATCCACCTGTCACACGTGTGTCCCCAGCCACCTGTCACACATGTGTCCCCAGCCACCTGTCACATGTG
The DNA here is from genome assembly GCA_017589585.1 of Phylloscopus whistleri. NCBI lineage: Eukaryota > Metazoa > Chordata > Aves > Passeriformes > Phylloscopidae > Phylloscopus > Phylloscopus whistleri. Next base: position 816,010 of record JADMLD010000294.1, read on the forward strand.
TCCATATCCACCTGTCACACATGTGTCCCCAGCCACCTGTCACATGTGTCCACATCCACCTGTCACATGTGTGTCCACATCCACCTGCCACACGTGTCCATATCCACCTGTAACACGTCCCCATCCACTTGTCACATGTGTGTCCCCAACCACCTGTCACACACATGTCCATATCCACCTGTCACATGTGTGTCCCCATCCACCTGTCACACACATGTCCATATCCACCTGTCACACATGTCCCCATCCATCTGTCACATGTGTCCCCATCCATCTGTCACACACGTGTCTGTATCCACCAGTCCCATGCATGTCCCCATCCACCTGTCACACATACATGTCCCCAGCCAGCTGTCACACATGTGTGTCCACATCCACCTGTCACACACGTGTCCCCATCCACCTGTCACACGTGTCCCCATCCACCTGTCACACGTGTCCCCATCCATCTGTCACACATGTGTGTCCCCATCCACCTGTCACACGTGTGTCCCCAGCCACCTGTCATACACACGTGTCCCCATCCACCTGTCACATGTGTGTCCCTATCCACCTGTCACACACATATCCCCATCCACCTGTCACACACATGTGTCCATATCCACCTGTCACACACATGTCCATATCCACTTGTCACACACGTGTGTCCCCATCCCCACCCACCTGCCACACACGTGTGTCCCCATCTACCTGTCACACGTGTCCAGCACAAACACAGCCAGGGAGGCCCCCCAAGCCCAGGGGCAGCAGCGCAGTGACCCCCTTGGTGCAGGTGCTGAAGGGGGTGGAGGCAGAGGAGCAGGGGATCAGACAACCAAGGAACCCCAGAACCTCTGGAGCTGCACAGGACCCACCTGAACCATCGATCCTACTCCTGATCCTACACCACCCTGGGCCTGAGAGTGTCATCCCAATGCTCCTGGGGCTCTGGCAGCCTTGGGGCTGTGCCCATCCCCTGGGGAGCCTGGGCAGTGCCCAGCACACTCTGAGGGAGGAATCTTTCCTGATCCCCACCTAAATTTCCCTGACACAGCTGCAGCCATTCCCTGGATCCTGTCCCTGGTCACGAGGAGCAGAGATTGGTGCTGCCCCTCTGCTTCAGGGGTGCTCCATGGATATCCAAAGGGAAGATGCAGGATTCCTAGAGGGTGGGAAGCAGACTCTGCTCCCTAGATTGTGCCTTGCCTGGATTTCCAAGGCTGGAGGCTGCTGGGATGGGAACATGCAGCCCCTGTGCCATGCTGGGAAGATCCTGGTGCCTCCTTCCCAGGGCAGGTCCCTGTCCTGGTGTTAAAAATTACCTCAAACCAAGGATGGAGGAATTCTTTCTTCCACATCCACTGTGTTTGCAAGGGAATCTCCCAGAAACTCAGCACCAGGCATTTCCTTCAGTTCCAGGGGAGCTGCAGAAGATGAATCCAAGTGCAGGTACAACGTTGGCCACTCCCAGCCCGGGAGCTGCTCCCGAGGAAGGAAGAGGAGAGAGAGGCTGGTTTAGATTATGGAAACATTGCAAGGAGCCGGTGCTGTAAGCAAAGAGGGTTGGTGGTTGTTGTTATCACCGTGCCCAGAGATAAGCCAGGAGTGGGGACAGGGCTTCCAAACAAATGCAAGGAGAGCCGAGTCACTCCTGGAGAGGTTTATGGTGGGAATAAACACAGTGGGCAAGGGCTGGGGGAGGGAGATAAGGCTGGATTGGGAGCAGCTCCACCACATCCCCACCACAGAGCCAGGGATGGGCTCCCCACCATGGGCTTTATCCTGGGATCCTGCAGCCAAGAGGGAAAAGGGAGGAAGGAATCGTGTCCATGAGCCCAGGCTCCACATCCAGCCCAGAGGAGAGCTTGGGTTGCCTGTTTAAATCTCCGCTCAAGCCCCAGCAGATTTCTCGGTGTCCCTTCAAAACAAAAACAAATTCACTGCAGAAAATACTACGATGAAAGGTTTTGAGTTTTCCGGGGAATTTTTTTTTCCCTTAATTTTTTTTCCAGTCTCCCCCATTCATCCGATTTGGCACTAAGTCCCTGCTAGCTGTGCTTGTCCCCACAGCAATTTGTGGGAAATAACCCATTGTCCCCCCTTGCTCCCCAGCCTGGCCATGCCAACTTCCATTGTGCTGACAATTGATTCCAGGTGGCTTTTGCTCCTTTTTTTTTCTTTTTTTAATTTTTTTTTCCCTCAGCATATGAAAATGCCTGTACAGAGTAAATCCTGGTGACTGGGATGGAGAAACCACCTCTCAGAGCTGTGCTGGCCAGCGGAGCCAAGAGCATTCCCAGGAGTGCTGAGGAGCAGGACAGATTGATGGGAACCTTCCGGAATCCATTAGCTCCAAAACAAACTCCGAGAGACTGACAAGTCCTGCTCGGGACTGGGAGAGTCAGATGCTGGAAGCTGGAACTGGAGCACAATGGGAAGAGAATTCCAGAAATCCCCACTCCCCCCACCCCAGCCTAGTCCTGGGGAGCAGGCGCAGGAATCCCCAGCAGGGACACCCCGAGCTGGGAACAGCCACAAGTCATTTTAAAAGCAGTGTCACTCCATAACTCCCTGATCCTAAATGCAGGTGCTGGACCTGTGCTGATCCCAAAAACCTGAGGGACAAGGAGCACTCTGACCCAGCAGTTCCTGGCTCGGGCTCTGCACGAGCGACTTTTAATTCCATTTGTGCTCTGGGGCTGGCCCTGAGATATTCCAAGGAATATCTGTAATGGTTTAAAGGCATTACAAGGTGCTGGAAGTTAAAATGGGAAATGTCTCAATTTTGGCTGGGGACCTTAAAAATACAAGGAAGGGCTTATGTGGGACTCAAGCGTGGAATGGGAAATCTGCTGCCTAAAAAACCAGCCAAAAATGGGCTCAGCAGAGGTGGAATGGAACGGCTTTTACTGGGAAAAAAGATCCTTTCTTTGTCATTCCAGAGGGAAATGTCAATGCCACCATGGAAATACATACAGGAATTTATAGCAAGGAATTATTTGGCAAATTGTATCAATGGGTGGTCAACGGTTGGGATAATGGCTGCAAAATGCCACTGGAAAAAGGGATGGGAGAGGCACCTGTGTGGTGGGAAACACTAAGATCCAACCTGTTCTCCTGAAATAACGAGGAGAGTAAAGATCTTTCACTTCAGGGACGATGAGTGTCAGGAAGGGCAGATTTTTTCCATGGAAAGGGTGTACAGGCATTGGAAGGGGCTGCCCAGAGAGGTTTGGAGTCCCCATCCCTGGAGGTTTCCAAGAATGCCTGGAGGTGGCACTCAGTGCTGTGGGCTGGTGGCAAGGTGGGGATCAGGCACAGGCTGGAGTGAATGACCTTGGAGGGCTTTTCCAACCTCGGTGATTTGGGGATTCTGGGATTTCACTGCCCTGAGCATCTCGGGAGTCTTTCTGCATGGTTTCTCCTCCTACCCCACCTCCTGCAGAAAGGGAGGGCACATCCACAGGGATAGAGGAGTTCATGGAGAGCCCTTATCCCACTCCTGATGTTCCCAACCCGGTCTGGCCATGCAGCAAGGAATGGTGATTACCCTGAGCTGACATTTATCTGGAATTTTCTGGCTCACGAGCAGTAAATCAGCCATTGCCAGGAGCATGACCCATCCTGGGAGGAGAGCTGGGAATCTGCTGGGGACTGAGGGAGAAAGAGAAGGAAATGGCCAAATTCCACCCCTTTTTGGGGAGTGTAACAGCACCAGCTGGGACCTGGGGTCACCCCAACGTGACTCCAACAGCCCCTGCAGGCTCCTTGGGTCGGAGGAGGTGGGAGCAGGCCCCCTCCCCACGCTGAGTCTTTATCAGCACTTAATTAAAACCTGACAAGAAGATTAACACACAGAGGGCAGTTTTAATTAACTTAAAATGGAGTTCCATTTTCCGATTGGCCGCAGGTCAGAGCCACCTGCAGGTCCCACTGCAAAACCCAAATGGGGAGGTGGGAAGGGGAGAGGGGGAGGATCCCAACCTCTCCAGCACCTCCTGCTGCTCCGCCCTGCCCGTGCTCAACCTCCTCTCTCCCAGACAGGTATGCAGGTGCCAGAGGCCACTGCTCCCTCTGGGCCCATCGGAGCAACTTAAAGGTGATTTCTTTCCCAACTGCGTTTATTTGTTTTGAGCTTAATTTATTGAAACTCTGTTCCCGAGGACTCACAAAGCCAAAACCAGTTTCTGCCCTTTTTCCCGTGGGAAAAGGCTGGGACAAGGTCCAGGAGTAGGGTGCTGGATAGCTGGGGCTTAATGCTGGAAGCACACGTTGTCCACCCATCTGTCCATCCACCCGTCTGTCCATCTGTCCATCTCCGTTCAGGGATGGAGGCAGGGAAGGCGTCCATCAAATCCATCCCTGTCCCGCTCCTCCTGCCTGTTCCAGAGCACACAGCTGGAGCAGGATGCCCCTCCCTAGGAGAGGCACAGGGAAAAGGGGGAGTCCAGCTGCGACACGAAACAGGTGAAGGGAAGGCAGGGAGAGAAAAGGGCATGGGGATTGGGAATACTGCCCTTCCCTCCTCGCTTCCACTGCTTTCACTTAGCTGCCGTGGAACGATGGGCCCCAAGTTTGGGAGATGCCAGGAGCCTGGGCCGTCCCCTGTCGGAGCTGCACCTTCTGCTGCCTCACCTCTGGATGGTGATGGGGAGGGACCAGCTAAGAACAGCTCTGAGTGCCCTTTAGCTCCAGGTTCCTGCTGCATGGGGCAGCTGGGAAGCCCTGGATCACTGGGAATCCCTGCACAGTCAGTGCAGGGGCACAGGGACACCTGGGATGCGCTCAGGAACTGCCCAAAGCACCACCCTGAACCTCCAACCCTCCCACCAGGAACAGCCTCCACACGCCAGCCCAGGGTCATTGTGAACTTTCTCCTCCCATTGTTTGTGCCGTGTCCCCTCCTGCCTCTTCCCACTGATTTCCTGACAACCTTGGGAGGAACAATGCAGCCACTGAGTATTTTTTCCTCTGGATTTTTACAGTCGAGGAGGGATGAGAAATGAGGGTGCCCTGCTCCAGCTCCAGCTCCCAGCTCCCAGCACAGCTCTGAGCACTCACAGAGCTGCCAGGTCCACCCACAGGGTTCATCCAGGTCTGCTGATTCCAGTGGGAAGAGCAAGACTTGTTTAGATTCCATCCATTTCTTCGGAGCATATTCTTTATGAGGTGAGGACGAGGTATCTCAGCTCCAGTGGGATAATCTCATCCATGCTGCAGAGCTCTCAAAGGCAGGCTCTGCTGGACAACCCCTTTGTCTCACTGTTTATTTTTTGCCTGCCTTTATATTTTTTGGTGCTCTGAATTCAGTCAGATGTGATTTAATGACCTGCTGCAGTCCAGTTTTCCAGGGAGAGGTTTGGTCGGGGAAGGACGAGGAAACGTCCTCCCAGCATCCTTACAGATGAGGAGAGTTGGACATCAGCAGCTGGGTGGGATGAGCCCTCTGAGTCCCTTCCAGCTCAGGATATTCTGTGATAAAAAAGATGGGCCTGGATGGAGGAGCAGGGGGAGGGAAGGAGCTTTCCATGAGGCAGCTGATTCCTCTGCCCCCTCCATGAGCCAGCTCCTCCATCCCCTCCAGAGCAGCGACCAAGGGAGCAGCAGCACCGATCCCAAAACTCCCTTCCCAGCTGTTTTCCTTCCTGGCAGGCAGCAAGGGGAGGTCAGGCAGCACCAGCCATCCTCCCCTTGACCTCCCTGCTGAAGTTCCCAACAGAGGAGGAAAACTCCCCATCCAACGCTGCGTTTTGGGACATAACCAGCCCCTTTCTCCCTCCTCCTCCACTTGAGCACACACTGGCACAAGGCTGTGACTGACACCAGCCCTTGTCACCTCTACCCTATGCCCTAAATCCTTTCATCATCCCCTGGGAACCTCCCATCCCCAGCCCATTGCCACCAGGAGCGGAAGGACGGGAGGCCATGTGGGAGATGGACAAGCATTTAAAATGTTTAATGGACAGAAACAGCCCATCCCGAGCAGGGGTCCCAACCTCTCGGAATGTTTCAGAGGGAAAAGAGAGCCAGCCCCTCCTCCCCCACCTTGTTCCAATCTGGTGTAGGGTTTAAAGGAGGCTCCCCATAGCGAGGAGCTTCAAAGCCTCTGCAGCCCCTCCCTCCGAGTGTCCTCCTGCTTCGGTTCCACCCTCCGCATTTCAGGGCCTTTCATCCTTCCTCTTCTTCGTCCTCATCATTAGGAGGTCCCTTCCCCCCCTTCCCGCCCACTCCCACCCTTGCTGGAGACTGCCTTTGGTCAGGAGCCCAATGGGAACCAGCTGTCAGGCGGAGCTGGGATATCCTGGAGAAAACAGCTTGGAAATGCCTCCCCGCCGCTTCCCCCCTCCACGGCAGAGACAAAACTCCCGCTGCAGGACAGCCCTGCAGATGGAAAAGGCATCCTGCAGGCCACCCTGCCCCTGACCCGCGTGGGTCCCCCGCTGGCGGGGCACCAGGAGCTCCTGGCTCCCTTTGGAATCACCAGCCCATCCTGTTTGTCCTCCTGCTGCCAGCGGGACCCTGCTGACCCCGCAGCAGGAGCGCAGGGCCCTTGTGCCGGAGCGTTCCGTGTTAATCCTCCTTTCTGGACTCCTCGCACCTCGCTCCAGCATTGTTCCTCTGAGATGTTCCTGCCCCTCGCCGGCCTGGGGGTGGTTGTTGTTTAAACAGCAGCAGCAGCCACACAAGCTGCTGCCTGTCCTGCCTTTCCAGGGTGGTCTGTAATTGCTTCCTGTCCTCTCCAGCAACTGCCTTCATTTGTTTGAGCCTCTGCCTAATCTCAGGACTGGGGGAGTTGGGAACGAGAGAACCTTGGTCCAGGCTCAGGGGTGTTTCCCTGAGCTGGGATGAGCTGAGCCAGTTTTGGAGCTCCTGGTAAAGTCACAGTCCCACAGCCAGGAGAAAAGGCTGAACTTAAAATAACCCAGGCAAGGGAATGCCCAGCCTGGCCTCGGCAAAGCTGGAGCCCTGGTTAATTAATGGCTGTGGTGATACCAGTGGTCCTGTGGTCCTTGGATGTGGTGTCTGGAGCCCAGGTATGTCCTGGTAGGAGCAGGAGAGGAAAAAGCAACGGGGGAATGGGGGGAGAAATGAAATGTTATTCCTCAGACTTCAGAGCTCTGCTTTTCTTGGTTGTGTGACGGCCTGGGCTGTGCTTGGCGTGGATTTTATCCAAGGCGGTTCGCACACATCCCGCTGATTTCCCAGCGTGCTGATTCCCTGTCTCTGCGCTGGCCTCTCAGCTCCCATTATCCTGGAGCAGGAAAAGGGATGCTGGGGGCCAGCCCTGAGCAAAGCTGTGCTGTTCAACAGGCTCCAGACCAAACACTCCAACTTTGTGTTTTTCCCCTCGCTCCAAACAGGCGAACTTTGGCTTTTTGCTGAAATGGGACATGCTGTGGATAATGGCCACTTCCAACAGCAGTTTCCTCACGGATAAACTAAAGCTTTTAAAGGAAAATGCTCCAGAGGATGTTTCCAGAAATAAGAAGCATCTTCCAGCATTAACCTGCACGGTTTGTCTGGAGAAGGAAACTGGATGGGCTTTCTCCTGGGGTCTGGTTTGTGGCTGAGGCAAGAGGACAGGAATGAGTGGAAGAAGGTGCAGGAATAACCTGCCTTCCAGCCCACATCCAACCCTGGCATGTCCCCAGGCTGTGCCACCTCCCCCTCCGCTCCAGCTGTGCCAGCTGGGTCTCAGTGTCACCTGGCACCCATCAGTGACAAGTGTCCTCATTGTCCATAGGGTCACCGCTCTGTGCTGGGCTCTCCAGGACAGACAGCCTGGAGTTAAAGCAGCCACGAAAACAAGGACAGAACCGGCCCATTCCCACCCTGAACTCCTGTAAATACTTCCCTGAATGGCTTTTCAAGCTTTTCCTGTGCAGGAGCCTCTCACACACACATTGCACATCTCTGTGCCTGCTCTGAACGTGCAGGACATGGCACGGCACGGATTGGGAATCTCTCAGCCTCCTGGCTCTTGGGGACTGCCCGAACAGGACATGTTAGGTCCCATTTTCTCTGTGTCTGCACACCCTTCAGATGAATGTATGGACACTCCAAGAGGGGATGGCTGTTTAAAGCCTCTGGCTGCACCAGGGGCTCTTCCAAGTGCTTCCAACACATCCCACAGGTGCTGTTCCAAGCACTTCGAACACATCCCGCGGGTGCAGCTGCCTTTTGGGGATGCACTGGGGATGGCCTTTCCCATGCCAGAGCCAAGAGCGATTCCCTGGCCCAGCCTGGCTGGGCTTCACCTTGCAGGGCTGGATCCAGCTCGGAGGCACCTCTTTTACCCCTTCTGAGGTGCCCAGGGTGCGATGCTCGCTCTGCTGCAGCCTCTCCAACACAGCCTGAACCCCTCCTCTGCTTCCAGCTTTAGGATCCCGCTCCAACAGCTCTAAGCCCTGCAGGCTTTCTCCCCTTTCCTGCCCTCCTCATGCTTCCAGCAGCTCAGGCCCGCTCCTGCAGAGCTCCAGGTCTGTCCCTTCACAGGGAACACTGACCAGCAAGGATGACACAGGCTCCACGTGGGCTGTTCCCTGCGATGCACAAAGAGAAACAAAGCAGGAGCCTCTGCTGGGTGTCCCCACCTTGAGATCCTGGAACACAACATGTTTCCAGCTCCATCCCAGCTCTGCTTCTGCTCAGTTTCCTGCTTTCTGGCACCAGGCAGCACCAACATCCCTTCCCTTTCCTCTTATCCCCACCTTTGCTCCTTCCCTGACTGCACTCAGCCTTTAACAGCGCTCTGTTCTCTTTCCTGGCCTCTCCTGCTTCCCTCACAATCCCGGCTGTCAAGAGCTATCTGTTCCCAGAGGGACAGCTCTGAGCTGGGATGTGCAAAGCAGGGAGGAGCTGGGCTTGGGGGAGAGCTCTCTGGCAGTGGAGTGCAGCTGGGCCGCCGGGGACAATGGGAATGACCATGGGAATTCCTGCTGTCCTTGTCCGGGATCACCTGGGTGTGACCTCAGCTCCGTGTTCCAGGTGGAGCCCAGCGCTCAGTGCCGGCCCTTCCCCTCACAGATGTCCCCATCCGCTGTGGCACAACCAGGACAATGCCCCTCAGGGACAAAGGAAGGGGAAGCTGCAGCCCTGGATTGAGGGAAAAGGACAGAACAAGGACAGAACAGAACAGAACATTCCTGACAGACAAGGACCGTGTTGCTTTTCTTCCCGCCGTGGTTCTCTGGCCAGGAATGCTGAGGGCTGGCTTGGAGCAGGATCCCAAAGGGCTCCAGCCCTGCCAAGCCTTTGACGTTGGTGGTCAAGGAATTAGCGTGGACTTTCTGAACCAACAGAGAGCTAGAATCTGATGGGTACCAGAAAGAGATGGGGGAGAGGAAAACAATCCTGGTTCTGATTACCTGGCTTCAAACCCATGGCAATAAACCCAAATTTGGGAAGCAATTAGAAGGGAAGAAGAAGAGCAAGAAGGAAAGGGGGAATGAAAGAGTCGCCTGGTGGTCTCAAGGCAGCCTTTCAAGGATCAGCACCTGGATGAAAGCCAACATATCAGCTCTAATCTTTGGCTTTTTGTTGGACTTAACAAGGACTTTAAAATGAATCCAGTCGCAACTGACGGGCCCCATATGGATCCTGGTTTGAAATCTCCTTTCCAGCTCAGAATCAAATAGGCTGGGACCACAGAGAGCTGGACAGGAGATTTCAAAGGCAAAACCAAAGGCAGGAACACAGACATGGCCTCCCACCCGTGCATGGTGCCCACTCCCACCCAGGGCTGGGCAGGAGGACACCGGGCTCGGTGTCAGCACAGAGTGACCGCACACAAGTGGCTTTGTGGCTCCAGAGAGGGGCTGTCTGTGACCGTGACAGGGACATTTCCCTTGATGCCACCCAGCTTCCCAGCCTCGCCCTGGCTTCAATTCCATCTGCATCTGGAGGCTGCCTTCCTTTGCTGCCTCCTCTTTCGAACCTGGATAAAACAAGTGTGCACGCAGCTCTTTGCCTCCACATCTGAGGGACAATTAAAACCCCATCCCCGCCTGCTCGCGCTCCGGCGGCTGGCGCATCTCATCTCCCTAAGCTGCACCGGGATGCGAGAACAAAGGCATCTGACCTGTAGCCATGGCAACCCTCAAATTCTACACCTTTGCCTTTTGTACCAAGCTGCCCCTCCCTGCTCTGTGCACTCACAGGTCTGTGCATGCTCCTGTTTCCTACACACTCGCAGGCGTGTGTGCAGCTCACGCTGGAGAGGGGTGTGAAAATGCTGTTCCTGACCCTTCCAAGTGCCCCACGTGCCTTTGCCCCACACGCCAAGTGGATTCCCACTCCTCCCTCGGTGGCATTTGCCTCTCAGGTGCCGGCAGGGTTAACTAAAAATCCACTGCTGGCCGCAAGGTAGCACTGGGTTCAAGGGAGAACAGCAAGTGTTGAGAGCCGAGGGAATGAGTGCAATGAGGGATTATTGGATAACACTGGGCATGCCAGGGCTGGGACAGCTGCCTTTTCCTAGCCACTGCCACCATCCAAAGGGGCAGCCACCTCCTGAATCCATCCATCAGCACCAGGGGGGAGGCACCACCTCCCTGAGGAAAGGAACACCAGCAAGCCTCCAAGCTGATGATTGTGATTGTTCCATGGCACTGCTGGGTCATGTTTGTAGCACCTGGCTCCTGCTGGCATCGCACCTGGAGCAGCTCCTGTTTGCACAGGGCTTGTCCTGTGCCAGCCACGAGCACAGCTGTGGATCTGGGCTCCGTGTGCCTTGGAAGGAGTCAGCTCTGGGTGTGGAGGGTGGCACAGAGAGCACGGAGAGCAGGAGAGGAGGGGAGGATCCCTGCAGAAGGCAGCAGCCCCAGGGTCTCCCCCAGTTTGAGGCTTAGCTGGGCCCTGGAGTCACCACCAGGCACACAGAGAGGCCTCAGGGAGCAGCTGCTGGGCAGCCTCTTGTCCTCTCCAAAGGCTGCTTCCCAAGGGCTTTTCTTTGGGAAAGGCTGGCACCACCCACTGCGCCAGACCCAAAATGCTGCCGTTCCTCCAGCTCTTGGAGGAGACTGAAATGTGCACAGAAACCAGCCCTGGATTTGTGGTGACCCTGCAGAAGAGAGAACACATCACCAGGAGCTGGAGGTCCTTCTGAGGGGCAGCTCCAATCTCTGTGACCAGGAACAGGACCCAAGGAACACCTGGAGCTGTGCCAGGGCAGGTTTAGGTTGGATTTTAGGGAAGGGCTCTTCCCCCAGAGGGTGGTGGGGCACTGAACAGGCTCCCAGGGAATGGGCACAGCCCTGAGGTTGCCAGAGCTCCAGGAGGGTTTGGACAACGCTCCCAAGGGATGCACAGGGTGGGACTGTTGGGGTGTCTGTGCAGGAGCTGGGCTGGATGATCCTTGTGGGTCCCTTCCAGCTCAGGAATTCCATGAAGTGCATCAAACAGCCTTGTCTGGGTCCCATCAGTGCCTTCTGCTCCAGGGAGGAAATGACTGGGGGCTTTAACCCACTTCTCCCTGTATCCACCACCACTGTGGATCCCTGGGCAAAAGGGAAGGAATTCTGCAGAGAGGCAGCTCAGCTTTGCTCCAGGCAGTGCCCAGACCTCCCTGGGGTCAGGCTGGGGCTGGGTACCACCCTTGGGCAGAGAGGGCAGAGCCAAAGCTCTCCCCTCCCTCCTTTTAAACACTTCCAGCCGCCAGTGTGGCGGTGGCAGCCCGGCTGAGCTGTGGTTGCAGGCGGGGGCCGGTGCAGCCCAGCCCCTCCCGCAGACAGGGAAGGGTTTCTGCTCATTCCCTGCAGCAGGAGGCCCCTGGGCACGGGAGAGGCTCCAGCTCATTGACGTCAGCACAAAGGCTCCCTTGCATTCAATGGGCTTGCACTGGGACCATCATTCCCTGGGAGAAGCCAGGCACTGGGAAACCAAGGCAGGACCCAAAGGTTGGACAGGCTTGGTGCTCCGCAGTGCAGAGCCATGGCCATGGAGACTGCATTTCCCAGCATTCCCACTCCATCCCGGCCAGCAGCAGCAACCTGGAATGTTGCATCCATCCCTGGAGAGGGCTGATCCTTGATGCTCTTCCAGCTCACCAGGAACGGGAATGTCTGAAATCCTCAGCAGGCCATTCACTGCTCGTTGCCAGGCCAAGTTTTCCCCAGACTGGCCAAACTCCCAGGGCAAGTGTGGAATGGCTGGGAAGCAGGACAGCTGTTCCTGCCAACCTCCACCTTCCCTGTGCCTCAGTTTCCCTGTCAGAGAAGGACATCCCTGCAGGGACATGGGATATCCCATTTCTGCACTGACAAGGCACCCTGGTCTGGTGGGGGTGTCCTTGTCCATGAGGGGGATATCCAACCCAAACCAGTCTGGAATGGTGGGGTTCTGTGAAAAGCTCCCATTAGGGTGTTACTGGGACTCCCAGAGCTCGTGGTGTGGATTTACTGGAGGCACAGTGTGACTCAGCAGAGGGTCCTGGATAGGCAGACACAGCTCCCAAGCCAAACCCCAGGGATTGCCTCACCCTCTGGCATAAGCCTGCTCCAGCCCCCAGAGCAGGGCCATCCACAGGTATTCCTGCTGGATTCTCATCCCTTTCTGGGAAGCTTTTCCCTCTGTGGCCAAACACCTTCCATAATCCAAGCACCCTGTGTGAGTTCAGACTGAAATGGTGCCTGCATTCCCTGGGACGGCTCCCCACTCCTTAACTTACCCACCCAGGAATGGCTGAGGACAATTCCACCCCCCCCAGGCTCTCCTGACTTGCACCCCCAGGGCACCGGCTCAAGGCACCTCTGAACTTTTCCTCAGGATTTTACATCCCGAAAGATGCTTGTGGGATTTGGGCCTGCAGTTCAAATTCCTCGGCCTCCGGAATCAAAGCTTCCAAGCTGTTTGACACATGGGATGAAAGGGGAAGCTGGGAACACAAAATAAAAGGCCCAGCACACCCGGTTGCTCTCCTCAGCTGAGAGGCTTTGGACACGCCAGGAGAACAGAGGAGCTGTCTTCTCCCTGCCCTCTGCTCCATGACCCGGATTCCTCCACCCCTCCAGCCTCCTCCTCTCCGTGGGGAGCGGGTCCGGAGTGAGGAGCATTCCAAACACCCCGCTGGTGCCATGTTTATCCAGCGTGTCCTCCTCACTGAGCTGCCCCAAACCAGCCCCAGAATAAAAGAAAAAAAAAAAAAAAAAAAAAAAAAAAAAAAAAAAAGAAAGAGGGGAAAACAAAGAGAGGGAAGAAATGAACAGCTCGGGCTTTTTGGCCAGAAAAGAGCATTTCTTGTTTGTTTTCCTAGCAAAAAAAATAAAAAAATAAAAAAAAAAAAATAAAGGAATCCTGCCAGGGATTCCCAGAGTTTAAGGTGTATCTTGAACTAAAGACAGGGAACTGGATATATTTGGCTTATTCCCTTTTCCTAATTAAATAAGACCTGCAAGGCCTGAATTTTTTTGGTTGGAATAATCCTTTCTTTATCACTGCTCCGGGTCAGAAAAGGAGCAGGATCCATATGCTGGAGTTCCAAAATCCAGGAGCAAACAATAGAGATGTTCATTTATGGACCCTGAAGTTGTGCTGCGAGGCCTGAGCTCGGCTCCTCTTGGCTGTTGTCTTCCTTTGAAATCCCAGTCCCCAGAGGATGCTGGAAGTTGCTGCTCCCAGTGCTCCAAAGGCAGCAGCAGGCACAGCCAGAGCCGTCTCCTCAGGCACTCCAACAAACCGGGATAGCACATGGATTGCTGGAGCCCTTCTGGGTGTGAAACAGCCACGGCTTTCCAGGAAGCGCAGGAAAACTGCTGCTGTGCCAACAAACCCATGGACAACATCCACGGCTCCCAGCATTCACCATTGTCAGGGACTCAGAAGGAACACTCGAACCCGAAACACTCCAGACACAAGAGATGGAGGTGCCACTTTTTGCTGTATCCATGGGAGTCTCGAGCTTCCAAGCAACTCTCCAAGCCAAATTCCCACACCGCGTTGCCAAAAATACTTTTTGGAGTGTGTCTCACTGATGTGAAACATTTCTCTGGTATGTTTCCTCCCAACATCTCCATTCTTTGTTGCCAAACGAGGAAGGAACAGAGTCCAGAGACCCTCATTTCCTCCCCAGGGTTGGAGAGGGGCCACTCTCCAGGAAACACAGCTTGGGTTTATCCACGGAGCGGGAGGAGGATCATCCACACCCTAAGAACATTCCCATGGCTGAGACCAGGGGAAGCTGCTCCTGAAGCACCATGGGGCAGACCCAAGGGAAGACCTGGAGCTGTGTGAGGGCAGGTTCAGGTTGGATTTTAGGAAAAAGGTTCTTCCCCCAGAGGGTGTTCTGGCACTGTCCAGGCTCCCCAGGGAATGGTCACGGCCTCAAGGCTCCCAGAGCTCCAGGCATTTGGACAACGCTCCCAGGGATGCACAGGGTGGGATTGTTGGGGTGTCTGTGCAGGGACAGGAGCTGGATTCTGATCCTGGTGGGTCAGGCCTTGCAGCTCAGGAGATTCCCTGGCTCTGTGGCCCCATGAACCCTGCTGGGGTGGTTCCAGAGAGCGTCACAGTCCGAAGGCCAGCGCCGTGTGCCCGTCCCTCCCTCGCCTTTCCCAGGCAGTGAACCAGACAGCTGTCCCAGTGATTTACCCTGGGATCATCTCTCCCCTGCTTCCTTTCTCTGCCGGTTCTCAGTCAGGCACGACAAGGGTTAATTAACTGCAGGGTGTGGAGAGGCAGGGCAGGAGGGAGCGCCCTGCTCCTGTCACCCTGGGAGGCACGGGAACCTCTCCTGACTCCCGGGGTGATCCCTGCTGGAAGTGCAGGTCGGGGCTGTGCTCTCCCCTGCAGACCCCGGGGGTGTGAATCCGAGTGCCAAGCCGGATTATGTTGCTAAGCAAAGGGCTGGGAGTGCCAGCCAAGGAGTGGGAAGATGTCAGGGAAGCTTCTCCCAGCTGTCCCCGGTCCTGCGTTCCCGTCCCTCAACACACCCTCCCCACATCTGATCCTCAGCATCCACAAAGCTCTGCTCACCTTTCCCTGGGACAGAGCAGTCCCTTCCCACTTTCTGGCTTGGCTGTGTCCCTGGAATGTGTGTCTGTGTCTCCTGCCATCCTGCAGCCCCTTCCCAGTCTGCCCACTGGGGCTTTTACTGGGACGGTGTGAGAGACCTGCAGGAAAACAAAGCTCCTGTCCAGTGCCACCCACTTTTCCACCCAATTTCACACAGGGTTTTTCCCATTGCCTGTGTTCAAAAATACCTTTCTCCAGAAAATTTCTGGGTCCATTAATTCCAGAGGCAGGATACCAACCAGTGGGATGAACGACTTCATCCCTGGAGGCTCCATTTGGATTTGCTTTGCCTTGGCAGAGGAAGGCCAACCTCATCTGCCCCCTATTACCCACACCAAAACCATGTGTGAGCTTTTCTTCACTTTATAGGAGCCAAACAGCTTGGAAAGGGGTTTGGAGTTTTATTCATTCACAATATTCCTCCTTCATAATTATCCATGGAATTGCACCACACCAGGCCCTAAACTGATGTTTAGTTTCTCTTCCAATGGACCTGTAGCACATCCCTGAGATGCAAATCCCTGCTCCCTGGTTTGGCTGTCCACTGCCTCCCTTCATCTCCTGGGATCTGAAGCCTTCTTGCTGCTGCTGGATCCACCACAATTCCCTGGGAGGGAGCTGCCACTTCCCCTTTTTCCTCGCCAGTGTTTGGGGCTGGGAACAAACCTCCCATTTATTGCAGGCTGGATATATCCTGGCATGTAAGGGGAATGTGGTTGTCTGGGCAAGATCATAGCTCTGTCCTGCAGTATCCTGGCATCAGAGGCATTCCCAGGACCACTGAGCAATGACAGGAGCAGCAGGAGCACTGCTGGTCCTTTTCCACCAGGGAAGGCACCTCCAAAAGGACGTAATTTATCCAGGCTGAGCATTCCTCTGGAAATGGGGCAGTTTAGGTGGCAGCAGTCACCCCCCCCCTCCAGGTTCAGGTGTCACTCCAGCTTCTGGAATGTGCCAAGGAATGGGCTGCATCCAGCACACATCAGCCTTGGTTGTCTTTACAAGGTCCTGCCACTTCCCTGGATGTCTGACCCTGCTCCACGTCCTTCCTTCCTTCCCACAAGGACATTGAGCAGGTCCGAGGGACACGGAGGACCCCAGATCACCCTCTTTGGCAGTGAGAGTTGGCAGTGGGTGACAATGGTTGGGTTGCTGGAGTTAAAAAAAAAAAAATGCTTGTTCTCCCTCCCTGCCCAGGATTGTCAGGGAAAGCAGGAAAGTCCGGAAAAATCAGCTGAGAAAAACCCGTTAACAGCAAGATTTGCCAAATAAGTGAGCGCATCCAGTGGCCTGGAAAATGAGCCGGCGAGTGATGGAAGAGCCCTTTCCCAGCTCTGCACACTCAAGGAAACATTTAATACATCTGGAAGGGAAAAAATCTGCCTTGGCTCCTGCTGCCGGCGTAAATATTTGTGTTCGCAAGTGTTGGCAAATATTTGAGCCATCCATGTTGTTTAACCAAGAGCTTTGTCTCGCTGAGTCCCTCTCTTCCTGCTCGGGCTCCCTTGGAATCACATCAGCCAGCGGAGTGGAGTCCTCCTGGGGTTTATGAAGGATGGGATCAGATCCTTTCCCTTTGTGGGTTAAAGACCAGGCAGGAGCTCATGGAGGTGACCAGCAAAGAGCGTCGGAAATGCTGACAAAGGTCGTGCCCCACATCCGACTGCTCTCGGCACAGATTCCTCTGGGAGATGGGGAACTCAGCCTGAATCTGCAGGCACAGAGCTGTGCTGAAGGGTTTTCCTCGCCTCTCCAGTAATTCCTAAGTTTTTATTTGCCGTATTCCACGGGAAGGGAGAAAGGAAAGGCAATTTGCCTCCGGCCACGGCCGTGGTTGGTCAGGTCAGATGTGGGAAGACTTGGTGCCCCTCTGTAAAAAAAAAACTACTCCTGGACAAGAGTTTGATGCCTCCACAGCTTTTGAGGGTAAAGAAGCAAAGTGCAAGGGCAGCAGGAATTGGTAGCCTGGTGATGGAGAGGAGGGGCCTTGGCCTCTGGAGCAGGACCGTGACCACAGCTTGGATCTTCTTGGATCTTCTGGGCATGGAACTGGGTGTGTCCCATGTCTGGTTTTTGTCTTCCTTCAAGGACAAGTTGTGGACTTCCCATTCCTGGGAATGTCCAAGGTAGGTTGCACAGGGCTTGGAGAAACCTGGGATAGTGGAAGGTGGCCCTGGCCGTGGTAAGGGGTGGGACTGGATGGGATTTTAGGTCTCTTCCAACCCAAACCATTCTGGGAATCTGATTATGCTCCATAAGCACTCCTTACTAACACACACAGACCTTGCTAACGTTGCCCTGAAGCTGACAGAGAGAATTCCCAGCTGTAATCCCAGCTCAGTGGTGGATGGCAACATCTAAATCCATGACAGCTGTTTCTACAGTGACTTTGTGACTTGGCTCTGGGACCTGTCCCCCCCTGCGCCCACTGTCAGTGACAGCATCGCTGAGAAATTGTCCCGCTGACAAACAATTAGCAAGAAACTCCCAAAAATTGCCAGAGCAGTTTCTTGAGGAGCTTGAGGGGTGCCTTAAAACGCCTTCAAAGCCTTTTGAGCTTCAGCCTGGGTCTAGAGAACACACTACAAATGTTGAACTGGAAAAAAGAGTTGCAAACACATCCTGACAGGGCCAAACAAAAATTGCCATTTCAGACAGATGAGAGCCAGCACGGGGGAATCCCAGATGAGTAAGTGTGGAGTTGAACAGCCCTGAAACCACCTCAGCCTCACCCACCCTGGTGAGGACCACAGCAGGGGTGACTTTACAGGATGAAGGTGACTTTAAAGGATGAGGACCACACCTGGATTTTTCAGGAGCGAACATAGAGAGCAATACAGGACAACACTCCAGGCTCTTCCTGCTGTTTATTCAGTGGGAGATGTTCCAGTAAAATGCCCTCACCTGCACTTCTGGCTGCTCACCTGATCCAGGGCTGTGCCAGGTGAGGCAGCAGGGCCAGCACAGGAGCTGCTGTCGCCTGCCCTGGCTGGCAGCTGCCTCCCAGTTGCTGCATTAACCTCTGAATAAACAAACCTCTGCAAAGGCCCTTCCTAACCCAGCCAAGTCCAAACACAGCCCGCATTCCTCTGACTGTAAACCCCGAGTGCAGGACACGCTCCTGGGAAGGAGCTGGCTGTGTTTCCCCTTTGATTCCAGCCTCTCGGGAAGATTAAACAGTGTCACCGGCAGGTTAATGCCGAGTGACCTCCGCGGCTCCCAACATCATTGCCTTGCAAATGGCACCGGCATTTCCATATCCCTGCCTTGCCCAAGGGTACAGCAGCCACGTTCCAGGTGCTGCACCGGGAGCGCGCTGGAAGGAAGGAGCGCAGGGAAGGGAAAGGGCTGGGATTTCAGCACTTAGGGCTGGGAGGAGGCAGGAAGCTCCCTAAGGAGGCAGCCCCAGCCCTCCGGCCAGCCCAGCCAGCTGCTGTCAGTCAGCAGGGAGCTAGAATCCATCCTCCCTGTGCCAGGCTCCAGGGAAGAGATGTCTCCCTCTCCTCCTGCTCAGGCTCCTGTGAAAGAGCAGCAGGATCCCAGCTCGTTTCCTGAGCCAGGTCTGGAGGATGAGCCTCTGACCAGAGTTTTGTGTCCCAGCTCACAGCTGAGTGGCCTGAAAGGAACTGTGTGTGCCTGGCTGGAATGTGATGACACCAGGGCCTGGTGGCAATGGAGAGACTTCCCAGGGGATCATTGGCACCTCCCTGAGCTCAGGTGGGGAGAGAAGCACAGAGGTGTGATGGGGTGGTGGAGAGGGGAAGGACAGGGGTGAGGAGCAGCAGGGAGAGCTCAGGGCAGCAGTGCAGGGACAGTCAGTGTCTGTGCTACACCTGCCCCATGTTCTCCTATCACTGCAGCAGCACCAGCCCCCTCAGGCTGAGGAAAACCAGGCTGAGCCCCAAATCCTCATCCAGTTTTCCCTGTAGGTGGGCAGACCCTTCCCCACAGCCCTCTGCCCCCTGTTTCCCAAAGCCTGACTGTCTCCCTGTGGAGATGAACTTCCATAGATTTTTCTCTGGTTCTGCAGTGAGGTCTTCCACGATCTAAGCCCTCATCCTCCCATGGACTGCTCTCCCTCGCTCCTCCCATGCCAAGCCCAGAGGCCTGGCTGGATCCTGGCAGAGCTCCCGCATTCCCGGGAGCCCTGTGGGCCACCAGTGCCTGGGCTGGGCAGGACAAAGCTGCAGGAGCCCCTCTGTTGGTGCCAAACCCAGCCCAGGGGCTCTGGCAGAGCTCCCTGCTGCTCATCCCTAGGCACTGACAGGGATGAGTGTTTCCAGCTCACAATTCCCTCTCCTGGTCACAGCACCAGGGCTTTTTCCTGCCCCCAGGAGAGTTTTGTTGCCCTTTCAGGACGCTGTGAGATGGTACAGCACCTCACCATGGGTCCAGTCATTCCCTGACAAATCCCCTGGGATATTCCTGCTCAGGAGCACCCTGGGCTGAGTTCTGCCACCCCTGTGTCACCTCCTCTGGGGGAGGGCCACACCAGCACGGCCTCCCAGGGGCACAGAGAGCCCTCAGACCTGCTGGGAGAGGTGACACCCCCCATCCACATCCTGTGTGTCTGGGGCAGTCCCTCATCCCCCTCCTGCCCCTCCTGGGATGGGGACAGGGCCACGCTGGAGCTCCTGAGCAGGAACCCAAGGACAGAGAACTGAATTCCAGCTCTTCCCTCAGCCCACAAATCCTGCAGTGCTCTGACTTTTCTGAGGAATGGTGCCTCAGGGAGGGTCTGTGTGGTCCAGAAAAACAAAAGCAACTTAAACCACGCTTGAAATGCCCAAAGCCTGCTCATCAGCCTCCCCAGCATCCCACAGGCCCAGATCCCAGTGGTTTGAGGGCTCAGCTCTCTGGGATTTGGGATAAGAGCTGGCAGAGATGGTCCCTGCTTGGCAAGAGGGTTCACAGGGGTTCCTTGGGCCTGGCATCAGCTGGGACACGTGTCCCCAAATCTGGTTGTGATCTCCCCGTGGTGCAGGAGGCCCGTGACAGTCCCACGCACTGCCAAGGCTGGGAAGGGACTCTTGGGAGCACAGGAACGGCCCTGGCTGCCTGGCATCCTGCAGAATCCCAGAATCATCAAAGCTGGAAGAGACCCTCAGCATCACAGAGCCCAACCACCACCACCCAGCCCCACAGTCAGCACCCCTAAACCCCGAGGGCCACATCCAGACACCTCTTGATAACTTCCAGAGGCAGTGACTCCACCACCTCCCTGAGGAACTCATTCCAAGGGCTGACCACTCTCCCAGGTAAAACATTTTTCCTAATATCCAATCTGAATCTCCCCCGTGTGGCTTGAGGCAGTGACCTGGACTGCACTGACCTGGAGAGGGGAAGGACAGGGATAAGGAGCAGCAGAGAAAGCTCAGGGCAGCAGTGCAGGGACAGTCAGTGTCTGTGCTACACCTGCCCCATGTTCTCCTATCACTGCAGCAGCACCAGACCCTTCAGGCTGAGGAAAACCAGGCTGAGCCCCAAATCCTCATCCAGTTTTCTCTCTAGGTGGGCAGACCCTTCCCCACAGCCCTCTGCCCTGTTTCCCAAAGCCTGACTGTCTCCATGTGAAGATGAACCTTCACAGATTTTTCTCTGCTTCTGCAGTGAGGTCTTCTAAGCCCTCATCCTCCCATGGAGGGAGGGAGGCCACCTGGCCACCCACAGCCCCGGCTGGCCAGGAATCCAGGGATCCAGGGATCCAGGGATCCAGGGATCCAGGAATCCAGGCTCCCACCTGGCCAGAGCTCTGCCAGAAGAGTCGCTCCCATCGCCAGCAGGTCACCGCCCCCTCCCCTGCATCTCCCTCCTCCTCTGCTCGCCCTGGAACCAGCTGACTTTTTTTTTTCACAACCAGGAAACAATCAAACAACCTCTCGAGCTGCTCCTCCCTCCTGCCAGCACCGCCATCTCCCCGAGCAAGGGATGCTGTCAGTATTCCCAAGGCCTGATGCTTGCTCCAGTGCTGTTATTCCACCCTCCCGGTGGGGAAAACCCTCCGGGCTGTAAATACCTGGGTTTCGTTAAGTAAATAATCACACACGATAAAACATCCAGCGGCTCGTGGGATGGAGGGAGGCGGGGGGGGGGGGGGAGCAGGAATGCAGGAATGCTGCCCGGGGATGCAGCCTCCGGGTGGATGAGGTGCTGGCAGTCCCAGCACGCTCCAGTAGGTAACTGGGAATGCTGGCAGCGCTGGAGAGCAGCTAATGGGAAGATTTTGGGGGTGTCTGCGGGGGGAGCATTCCGTTTGCCTGTTTAAAGGAGCTTTCAGAAGGAGCAGAGATGGGAAGTGCATCCAGCACAACTCACCCGGCCTCCTTGGGAAAGGCTTGGAAACTGCCCAGCTGTTCCAGGCTCCCAGGGGGGCGAGGAAGAGGAAGGTGGGTGATCCCAGAGGAAGGAGGGAGGGCTGTTCCTGAAGCTCTGGGGGAGTTCCTGTGCCCCACTGGGTGCTGGGACCTTCAGAAATGGTGTGAAGGGCACACTTCACACTTTATTCCCAGGCGTCCCCTGGATTTTCCCTGTCTGTGTGATCTCCTCTTGCTGGAGCCTGACCTGGAACTCAGCTCAGGGCCCCTCAAAAACCACCCCAGCCCTGCCTAAAAAAGGAGCAGGAGCACCCACAGAGCCCCAAGCCAGTGATCCAGCCTCACCAGGAGGCTGGAATCGCATCCATCAGGAGTGAGGAGCTGTGGGATTAACCAGGGCCACCGAGGGAGTTTCCTGCTGGATCCAGGCTGTGATCCCCCATGTCCTGCCTTGCTGCCTGCCCCAGCTACGGGCGCGTGGTGCTGCTGCCTCCCTGCAAAGAGCTCTCCAGCTTTTTATGGCTCACCTGTGTGGGGGATTTCACACGTTCAGAACCGAGGCTTAAAAACCTGTGGAGAGCAGGGAGGGAGGGAAAAGGGGAAAGAGGAGTTCAGCCAGGAGTGAAATACTCAGGAGGTGTTGGAGCCTTGGGCTGGGCCCCCTCAAGGTTATCCAGGTCCATCCCAGGCTATGGAAAGGCAGCTGGGGGGTTTGCCCTGGCCAGGATCACGGGGAGGGAGGTGTGGGGTAACCTGTGGGGCTCCTGGGAAGGCCAGGAGGAGCGGAGTGGGATCAGGAAAGGCTGGTGCCAGGCGCAGGTGGGCCTGATGGACAGCTTAGAGCAGCGCCTGGGATTGTGAGCTGGAGGTGGAAGCAGGGCTGAGAGGCTCCTGGAGTCATTTCTCAGTCATTTATTCATCTGTAATTGCCTGTCTGCCTGTCTCGGAGCTAATGACTGGCTGGGAAGATTTGCAGTTGGGTTTGCAGGAGGTAATTACATCCCAATCTCGCTGGATGGCTGTGCCTCCAATGAAGATAAACTCCTTGGAGTGGGGCTGCACATGGCAGGGATCAGTTGTATTCCAGAGCCCAGGCATGGCAGGGCAGATAAGGAATGTTTGCGCTGCTATTCTTTATCTGCTGACCTATTAAAAGCTTTTCTGTCTGAAGGGAGTGAGGAGCCACCAAGGGGGTTAATCCCACAGCTCCTCACTCCTGATGGATGCGATTCCAGCCTCCTGGTGAGGCTGGATCACTGGCTTGGGGCTCTGTGGGTGCTCCTGCTCCTTTTTTAGGCAGGGCTGGGGTGGTTTTTGAGGGGCCCCGAGCTGAGCTCCAGGTCAGACTCCAGCAAGAGGAGATTACACAGACAGGGAAAATCCAGCTGATGCCTGGGAATAAAGCCCTGTCCTGGGGGGCCAGAGAAGGGGCTGCAGCAGCAGGACAAGAGTGGGTGCAAGGCTGATGTTGGGACAAACCCTCTTTCCTGCTCAGGAGGCCTTTGCTTATTCCAGCACTGCAGCACGAGGACACAGGAGTTTCTCTCTGTCCCCCTCCCCTAGGTAAAGCATCACTTGAGTGCATCATTTGCCACCAGCTTTGTCACCTGGGGACACTTCTGGAACATTGGATGGCCTTGTGCAGTCCCAGCCCTGCAGCAGGTCCTGGCAGTGCCTCAGGAGCACTGGCTGTGCCATGGGGACATCCCAGGGGACAGGGGGAGGCACCTTTGCCCTCCTCAGGCCTCTCCTGGCATGTGACTTTAAACCCCAGCCCAGCTCAGAGAAGGAGCCAAAGCTCTGAGGACACTTCTGGAATATTGGATGACCTCGTGAAATCCCAGTCCTGCTGCGGGATGTCCTGGCTGTGCCTTGGGGACATCCCAGGGGACAGGAGGAGGCACCTTTGCCCTCCTCAGGCCTCTCCTGGTGTGTGACTTTGTTGTGTTGCACTAAGCAGTTTTGTTATATTTGCACTGGGTGTTTTGGGTTATATATATATAAAAATATATATTCACACAAAATGTTGTACAGCACTGGCTGTGCCAGGAACCCCTGCACGCCCCTCACCTGACACCACCTGTGCCTCACCTCCCCCTGGGTCAGCCCCATTGACCCCTCACCTCCCCCCTCCCCTTCCCAAAGAACACAAAACCACTCTGAGCCACCTGCTCTGGCTCTTACTCTCTTCAGGACTCCAAGGTGTAGGTTCTGCATTAAACTGTGGGACTGTTCCAGAGGCTAAGAGTCCCTTTTGTCTTTTGTCTTCGTCCTGGCCTCAGTTTCCCCTCTGAGGATGCAGTGCCAGCTGACTTTAAACCCCAGCCCAGCTCAGAGAAGGAGCCAAAGCCCTGAGGACACTCCTGGAACACTGGATGGCCTCGTGAAGCCCCAGTCCTGCTGCAGGACGTCCTGGCTGTGCCTTGGGGACATCCCAGGGGACAGGAGGAGGCACCTTTGCCCTCCTCAGGCCTCTCCTGGTGTGTGACTTTGTTGTGTTGCACTAAGCAGTTTTGTTATATTTGCACTGGGTGTTTTGGTTATATATATATATATATATATATATATATTCACACAAAATGTTGTACAGCACTGCCTGTGCCAGGAACCCCTGTGTCCCCCTCACCTGACACCACCTGTGCCTCACCTCCCCCTGGGTCAGCCCCATTGACCCCACACCTCCCCCCTCCCCTTCCCAAAGAACACAAAACCACTCTGAGCCACCTGCTCTGGCTCTTACTCTCTTCAGGACTCCAAGGTGCAGGTTCTGCATTCAACTGTGGGGCTGTTCCTGAGACTCAGGGCGCCTTTTGTCTTTTGTCTTCGTCCTGGCCTCAGTTTCCCCTCTGAGGATGCAGTGCCAGCTGATTTTAAACCCCAGCCCAGCTCAGAGAAGGAGCCAAAGCCCTGAGGACACTCCTGGAACACTGGATGGCCTCGTGAAGCCCCAGTCCTGCTGCAGGACGTCCTGGCTGTGCCGTGGGGACATCCCAGGGGACAGCAGGAGCCACCTTCTCTCTCCTCAGGCCTCTCCTGGTGTGTGACTTTAAAGCCCCAGCCCCGCTTGGAGCACGAGCCAAAGCTCTGAGCTCATCCCTGTCCCAGGGAGCTGCTAAACCCCCTCAAATCTTTCTTGTTCAGCAGCACTTCATATAAATCCCGTAATGTGCGGATCACTCCGGCTGCCAGCGGCTCTGGGGCCGGGTGGGGGGGATGTTGGGGGGGATTATTGCAGTCCCTGCTCCATTCCCAAGGGTTCCCAGGAAACCACGGGCTGCCAGCAAATCTCTGCAGGGTGGAGGCAGGCTGGGACCCCCGGGAGTCGGCTGGCAAGTGGGATGCAGTGGGTAGGGATTAACAACCCATTAGGGCAGAGGCTCAGGGCTGCCTTACCCAAATCCCCCCCTCCGGAATGCCGGGATTCCTGCCTTCCATCCCGGGGCTCCACGCAGGAACCTCGGCCCCTGGAGCATCCCTGAGGGCTCAAGGGCACTGTCCACCCCTTCCCAAAGGGAGGGCAGGGATCTCCTGAGGGGAACCTGTGGGGAGACAAAAGGAGATGCTGCTGAAGGCAGTCTCCCTCCTGATATGTCACAGCTGTGTTAATTATCCTAGAGTGGGAGCAGCCTTGCCCTCACAGCCATCCATGGGTGTGATAAAGAGCGAGTGTAGTGGTTTAAGGCAAATTTGGGAGGAGGACTCCTAGGGAAACCCTCCCTCCCCTCCCCCAACTGGGTCAGGAGAATCCTCCTCAGAGAGAAGTGGAAAGAAAAACCTGTTTACTAAACTGGCAAAGCACTGCCCAGGACAATGAATTGAACAATACCAGATGACAAGAACCTCGTGCCGCTCTGGAGAGATGACAAATTAGGAAAAGTCCCTCCTGTAGGTGGTGGCTCTGCTCTCAGTCCCTCTGGTGCTGGTGGAAGTTGCTGTGCAGGGTAGATCTTGGTGGGTCCCAGAGCTCCCCGGGTCATCAGTGTGGGGAGGTTTGAACAGTTCCAAAGAAAGGCCAAAAAAGGGAAAAAAAGAAAAAAAGAGGAGAAAAAAAGAAATACCAAGCTTCTCAGCCTTAACTAACCCACACTAACTAACTACAAAGCAAAGGCGAAAGTGCCAGCCAAGGAAAGAAAAAAAACCCTCTCTGTCTGTGTGTTGTTGACTCCCACTCTCTTCAAGGCCGGTCCGACAGGGAGAGAGGTTTCTGAAAACAAACTGTGCACTTCTCCCCTCCTTTTCACTCTCAGATCCAAATTAAAGGTACAGAGTGTAATATCCAGCATAAACCCAACAGAGGATTGGGGATACATGGTAATGTCACTCCAGGACAGTGAGTGAGCTGGTACAGGGTTCAGTTGGAGTCTGCTGGCTGTGCTGTGAAGAGCTGGGGACAGGAGGTTGTGCTAAGGGATAGAAAAGGTGAGATGCTGTACGTAGGACAGACAGGGTGAGGTGGCCGTGCTGGGGACAGGAAGGAGCTGAGCCAGAACTGAGGAAGAAAGAGAGACAGAGCCAGGGCTGTGTGGAGCTGCCCTAAGAAGATAGAGAGAAAAGGTATGGGAGACTTTTGAACATCAAAGTGCTCATACTTGAAGGCTTCTGATGGTTCTAATGAAGCACCTCAAGTGCAGTGTCCGTGTCGAATGCCACACATCGACTGAGACATGAACCCACCAGATCTGCTCCGTGCCGCTGTTGCTGAGTGTGGATGTGGCCAAAGGAACTCCTGGGAACACGCAGGTATGTCCCAAACCTGCTGCTGGAGGAGCTGCAGCCGTGCAGGAAGAGCCTCTGGCTATGACTGGACGCAATGTCCTGCCTGCTTTTTCCCCTTTTCCAGGGAATCGCTGCCCAAGAGGCTTCCAGGAGCAGCATGACCCCAGTTCCCTCCATCCTGCTGCACCAGGGAGTTCGTCCTGGTGGCCAAGGAATGACTTTTAATCTGATTTTTCTCTCTCCAGAAATAATCACCTAGAATTGGTGACAAAGCCCACCCTGGGGGGAGGCATTCTGTCCCTGAGGGCCACTGGATCCCTGCTGGGATCCTGACCTGGTTATTGGAGGTGACTGAGAAAGTCATATTCCGAAATGGGATATTGGAATCATCAGTGGAATCCTTCTTCCCACCAGGGAAAATCAAAGAGGCCTGGAAGTTCGTGCTCAAAGTGAGAGATTTCTGGCTGCAGAGGTCACCTCTGCCATGGGATTCTGGACTTAAATTTGGGACAGTCCCATCATATTCCCCTCAGTCCCTGGGTTTGCACAGCTCAGGTCCCAAATCCTTCGGGAATTTCATGTGGAGAGTTTTGCAATGGGAAGAACTCCCTGTTGCCACTTACTTGGATGCAGATTGGCAGCAATCCATTTTGAATCCAGTTCAGAATTCCAGGAATGGGCTGTGTTGGGATGGAAAAGAGCAGGAGGGTAAGGGAAAGCGCTGCTGTGATGATGCCATGGAATGCTCAAATAGATCCCTGGCACTCAGGCATTGGGATCAGCCCAGCTACAAGGGATTGAGAAAGTTGTAATGACATTTTGTGCTTCCTGGAAAAGATGGCTTCATCCAAAATAAAACCTTTGCAAAAGGGGGAAAAAATGAAGATAAAAATAACCCAATGAATCAGCACAGCAGGAAAATTCCGAGCTGGTCATGGAATGAGCGTCAGCATTCCCTGTTTGTGAGTTCCTCACTCAAAGTGGGTTTTGTTACAATATTGGAATGAAATAAACTCACTACGAAATGTTGCTTTTTGAGAGCTCTTTGCAGCGCCGGTATAAAGCAGAGGCTTCCTGCTGAAACTAAAATCCAAACTCTGGGAGCTTTCTGGATCTGTGTGGCTTTTAGGGGCATGGCAGCAAGACCAGAAATCCCAGAGAAAATGGGAATCTTCCTGCCTGAGAAGGCAGTGGATATTAGGCCTGTCCATCTCCTCCATTTCTTGAATTATTCCTGCATTTCCCTCATTCTTTGGGCAGGTGAGGCAGTGAAGGAGGTTCCTGCTCCTCCTAGAACCGTGGGAATTGAGCCTTGATTCCTTCCTGGCAAACCCTGCCTGCTCCAGCCACACAGCCTCCTGGGAATGCTCCCCATCCCGGTGGCAAAGCCAGTCCTGAACCTCACACTAAGGGAAGCCCAAGACTGGCACTTGAGATTAAACTCAGCTGGGAGGTCCTGCCTCCCGTACACGTGCCAAGCTCCCATTCCAAGGGAGCTGCTCCGAGTGTCGGGGTGGGCAGGGAGTGGAGAAAAGGCAGAGACCTGAGCTGTTTTCTTGTTCTTCTGCAAGATTTTATTGCTCTTTTTCACATGATCTTCTCCATTATTTTCTTTTCCCGAGGGGAATGTTGTTCGTTTTTTGATGAGCTGACCTGGAAAGGGCGAGGATGATCCGGAGGTTTCGGCCCCCCTGACCTGCTGGACGCTGCTGGTGCCTCAGCTCCCACAGATCCACAGTGTCCAGTCCCATGGAGGCAGGACAGGGAGCAGGGGGTGGCACAGGAGGCTGTGGGAAGCTTTAATTACCCCCATTGTCCCCAGCGACTGAGATCCTAATTGCTAATAAATGTTCCTGCTGAGTAGCTTTTATTTTTCCAGGGCGATGGAATAACAGGGAAAATATGTGAAAGTCCCTGGATTTCTAGAGTGTGTTTTCCTTTCATTTATATTTCCCTAATTATGCTGTCAGGGGCTGCTGAAAATTGGACCTCCCCTCCCCTTCTTCCCTTCCCAAAAATGACCAAATAAACAGAGCAGTGACAACCTAGCTGGGATAAAGGAGAGGTGGAAGGGGTGGTTCTGTATCCCACTGCAGCTCCGTGGGGCAGTCAGCCCCAGAACTCACAGCTGCTGCCTCTGCCCCAGAATCCTGGGATCATGGAATCACAGTGGTGATGTGGGCTGTCATTCCCAGGTGGGATCTTCAGTGGAGGTGCTCTGGGACAGGCTGGGCCTCTTTCCAGAGGGATGTGGATGAGGTGAAGCTCAGATGGAGGGTGGCAAGCTAGGCACTCTCCTCTCCTCTCCTCTCCTCTCCTCTCCTCTCCTCTCCTCTCCTCTCCTCTCCTCTCCTCTCCTCTCCTCTCCTCTCCTCTCCTCTCCTCTCCTCTCCTCTCCTCTCCTCTCCTCTCCTCTCCTCTCCTCTCCTCTCCTTCCCTTGCCTTTTCCCTGACCTCTTCCCTTCCCTTTTCTCTCACTTCTTTCCCCACTTCTTCTCTCTCCTCTTCCCTCTCCTTTAGGACACACTCTTGCCGTGGAAAAGCGCTTCCCCCTCCAATCCTGGGGTACTGTCAGCACACCCTGAGCTGCTCTGCACGTTTTAAATAACATTTCACTGAGCTGAGTGTGTGGTACAGAAACCACAAGTGTGAGGATCCCACAGTCCATAAATATAAAGGAGTGTACAGAGAGAGAGGAGACTCCAGAGGGGGAACACAACCAGCAGTGGGATCACACCTCAAATCCAGTGTGCTGCAATCCATGCAAACCACAAAGTGCAAAGGAGGTACCACAAACACAAGTCAGGCAGCACAGAGCTCCAGGAAGCCTTTTCCAGGTTTTGGTGTGCCAGGAGCTGAGGCAGGAGCTGAGACTTTAGGTCTCCAAAACTCCTGGCTCTTTCTCCCACGTGCAGAAGGCCTGGCACTGGATTGGGTTACTAAAGCATTCCAGCCCCATTCCCACTCACAGAAATCTCTGCTTCCCTGAAAAAACCATTTTATTTCTCCTCTTTCCTTCCCCATCCCCTGGATGGGCTCTGCCACAGGCCAGGTGGGTTTGTAGCCCATTAGCCAAAGTGCTGAGGTGCAGAGGCAAATTCCAGAAGGCAAATTCCCCCCAAAGAATCAGGAATGATGGTGCCAGGAACCTCTCAGGGCTCCTGGACCTGCTCAGGACAGGGTGACAGAACCATGACCTGTGGCCATTCGGGAGACCCTGTGAAAACCCCTGGCACAGGTTCCCCAAGAAATCTGTGGCTGCCCCATCCCTGGAAATGTCCCAGGCTGGGCTGGAAATGTCCAAGGCAACCAGGGACTGTGGAAGATGCCCCTGCCCATGGCAGGAGTGGGACTGGATGGGATTTAAGACCACTTCCAACCCAAACCATTCCATGATATTCAGGCCCAAACAGCTTCTGTGACCTCATCCCTCTCCTTGCCCTCCACCTCTCCCATTCACTCCCCTCTCTCCTCCATGATCCTCTCTGGGAAGGTGCTGTGCAGATTTTCCTGCAGAGCTATTAAGCTCTCGCAGTTTCCCTGTGGATCCTATTAGCCAAAGAATTTGCTCCTTTTCCAGAGCTCTTTTTTACTCTTTTAAATGAAAACACTTCAAAATATGTCTATGTACACCTTGGCTTGGAGATGGAATTTCAGAGCTGAGGCCGTGCACGCACATTTTCTGCCTCTTTCTACCTCAAATGTTTTCTTATTTCCACAAATGTATGAAAAACCCATTAGAGAATTGGATTCCCTCAGTGCACTGGGCTCCCTGAGCAGGCTGCAGCTCTTTCCCAGCTCCAGGAGCCTGAGTTCCTGCTGATCCTGCCATCCCTGACATTTCTGCCCAGCCCTGGGTGTGCAGCCCTGCCTGCCACTGCTCCCTGCCCAGCTGAGGGGCCAGACACGCTGGGATCTAAAGCATGGACAGATTTATTTCCGTGGCTCCAAGCTCAGCCTGTGTCACTGGATGAACTCCAGACCCTGACATCCTCCTGTCCTGTGCCCAGAGCTGTGATCCAGTCTGTCCCATTGCCATTGGATCCCAGGATGGTTTGGGATGGAAGGGACCTCAGAGCTCATCTCATACCACCCCCTGCCATGGGCAGGGACATCTTCCACCAGCCCAGGCTTCTCCAAGTCTGATCCAACCTGGACTTGGGAACTTCCAGGGATGAATTGACCTGGAAAGGGCGAGGATGATCCGGAGGTTTTGGCCCCACTGACCTGCTGAACGCTGTTGGTGCCTCAGCTCCCACAGATCCGCAGTGTCCAGTCCCATGGAGGCAGGACAGGGAGCAGGGGGTGGCACAGGAGGCTCTTCCAGGGATCCAGGGGCAGCCACAGCTTCTCTGGAAAACCAGTGCCAAGGCCTCCCCACCCTCACAGGGCGGAATTCCTTCCCAATATCCCATCCAACCCTGCCCTCTGGCAGTGGGGAGCCATTCCCCCCTACAGCCCCCTGTGTCATTACACCACCTCTCTCCATCCCAAGCCCTTCCTCACACAATGGCCCACGGATACCCCCATCCCTCGTGTCCCATCCCCTCCGTATCCCTTCCCCTCTCCTCCTCCTCCCCTCCGGCGCTGCCGAGGCTCCGCGGATCGGGCTGTGCCGGCAAGGCCGCCTGCTGCCGCCCGTCCCCGGCAAGAAAGCGCTGCCTGTGGTGCCTCACAAAGCTCCCTTTGAGCCCCGAGTGGCGGCGGGGGGAGGCCCTTGTGGCTGGGGCTGGCGAGTGGCTGCAGAAAGGACTCCGTGAGAGGCGCTGAGAGGTGCCAGGAATCTCATTACAGCCCCTGACTGACGGCCGTGCCGGGATGGGATCCCCGAACACCGCAGGCTCGGAGCTGAGGGAGCTCCCGAGGGGCTGGAGGAGACCTCCAGAGGTTTGGAATCCCAAACCTCTCAAGTCAGGAACCCACCCGTGCCGGTTTTTGTGCGGGCTGGGAGAGCAGGGCAGGAGCGGAGCCAAGGCAGAGCCCAGCTCATCCCTAACGCTCCCTCGGTTTCTCTGTCTGGATTGAAGGAATTTCCACACGGTCAAACCCGGCTGGGCCACTAAGGGTTAATGCCGGGGCCAGGCAGAGAATCCATCTCCATTTCAATGCTTCGTTAGGAGTTCTGTGGTGAAACAAAGCAAAGCCATCCAAGTTTGGTGACAATTTTCCCACAGTCATCCGCGGCTCTGATTCATTTTCAGCCCCAGATTGGAGTGGTAATGGCCCGACCACAGAACATTTCCTGGGGATTAATCACGGCTGGGAAAGGGCTGCAGCTCCGAACTGCGCTCCAGGTGCCCCCAGATCGTCCTTCTGTGTCAGGAATTAGCGGCTGCTGAGGTCACCCCCGCTCCGCAGCCGCTGGTGCAATTACAACCCAATTCCCGCTAATTACCGGCAGGTTCAGACATCAAGGTGCCGGGAGCTCGCAGCAAAGCCCGGCTCCCTGCCCTGTCATTCCCGGCCAGCTGCTGCTTCCAGGGCATTGGCAGGCACGGAGATCCGTGGGGAATCTCTGCGGTGCTTCCCTGTGGTCCCTCTCTTTGTGCTTTGTGACACCTGGGCTCTCAGGTGACCGATGGATGGATGGGTGGATGGATGGATGGAGGGATGGATGGATGGATGGATGGATGGATGGATGGATGGAGGGATGGATGGATGGAGGGATGGATGGATGGATGGACGGATGGATGGATGGAGGGAGGGATGGATGGATGGAGGGAGGGATGGATGGATGGAGGGATGGATGGATCAGATTTCTTTCTTCCCAAAGCCTGCAGAACATCCCCAGGTTTCAGACACCCCACTTTCCTTCCAGGGAGTGGAAAGGGATCTGTTCTGGGATCTGCTTTTGCAGGGAGTCTAGCCTGCAAAAGCAGATCCCAGAACATCATTCAAGCAAAAGCCTTTTCTTCCACGCACGACCAAGGAAGGAATTCCTGGTCGGAGCCGGCATGGGAAGGGCTGGCTCCAAGGGGTGGCTCCCGGTCACCCCGCTGGATGTGAGGCCCCGTTTTCCACTGTTCCTCCAGCTCAGGGAAATATTCACCCGGGTTCCATCCTGCTCCTGATGGGAAGAGCAGCCTCTGGCACGGGAGATGCCTGTCACTCCTGGGAGCTGTGGGAGCCCTGGCAGCCACCTCCCCACGCTGGGGTGCTCCGGGGCCCTGGGGAAGGGGAGGGTTCTCCACTCGGCCTCTTCTGCCTCCACCTGCGTGCAACGGGAAAAATATCCCAGGAAAGGGTCCCCACCACAGGGTGATCCTCAGCTGCTTCAGGCTCGTTTGAGAAAGGCAAATTCCAGGGGGGAAAGAGAATTTGTGCCTGTCCCAGCTGAGCACCAGCACTGGGAAAAGCACCAGAACCAGCTCCAGCACCAACACCAGCACCAGGACCAACAGCAAAATCAGCACCAGAACCAGCTCCAGCACCAGAATCAGCACCAGAACCAGCTCCAACACCAGCACCAGAACCAGCTCCAGCACCAACACCAGCACCAGCACCAGGACCAATGCCAGAATCAGAACCAGAACCAGCTCCAGCACCAGAATCAGCACCAGAACCAACACCAGAACCAGCTCCAGCACGAACACCAGAATCAGCACCAGAACCAGCTCCAGCACCAACTCCACCACCAAGACCAACAGCAGAATCAGCACCAGAACTAGGTCCAGCACCAGCTCCAGCACCACCACCAGAATCAACACCAGAACCAGCACCAGAACCAGCTCCAGCACCAGAATCAGCACCAGAACCAGCTCCAGCACCAATACCAGCACCAACATCAACACCAGAATCAGCACCAGAACCAGCTCCAACACCAGCACCAGAACCAGCTCCAGCACCAACACCAGAACCAACACCAACACCAGAATCAGCTCCAACACCAGCACCAGAACCAGCACTATCATCAGAACCAACACCAGCACCAGCCTCAGAACCAGCTGTGGGTCCAGCCCCAGCTGCAGCCCTGCTCCGTGGGCACAGCTGGCTCTGGCTGTGGGTGCCACTGCTGTCCCCACCCCCCTGCCACATGTCTGCCACTGGCTGCTAGATGCAGCCAAGTTTCCAAGCCTGGCTTTGCCAAGGAGCTGGAAAAGGGGGGAGCCAGCACATCCCCCTTCCCCCAGCCTCCAGCCCTGCCTGGGCACTGTGTCTGCACAGCGAGGAGGTTTTGGGGCTCTAATGGCTGTTTGCTGCCTTGTTTTGTGCAAGAATTAAACACCTGCCTTTTGAAGGCTCCCTCTCGTTGCTGGGAACATTCCCCAGTGCTGTGTCCCCCTTTAATTTCCTCCGGCAGCGCTGCCTCCCGTCACCCTTCCCATTTCCACGGCGTCGCAGCACACCGGTACCTGCATCCACCTCTTGTGCCGGGGCTTTGAAGTTGAAATTCCATCTCCCTGCATGATCAATTCTTTGATTTCTGATTAAAGCTGTCAAAGAAACAGTTTCCTGCCTGCTGAAAAATTCAGATTTCAAATAAAATAAAAAAAGGACGCAATCTGCATTGGGCTAAGACATAAAAATACCTTTTCCATGGAGCTAAGAAAGGAAAACGGCGTCAGCACAGGTTGGTCCCAGCGTTTTATCTCGGCTGCAGCCTTTGCTTTCCCTCCTTCCACTTCTTTTGTTATGATTGGCATATTTTTGGAAATATGAGCCCGTGTTAAGTGAGAAGACAAGGAAATTTTCACTTTCGGAGCAGCAAAACAAAATCATCCTGAAAAATGTGTGGGCAGGCTTGGTGGTTTGTTGTTTGTTTTTTTTTCTTTACCCCCAACTTTTGGAATTGAAATTGTCCCAGATCAAAACCTGTCCTAAAAGGAATGAGTGAGTCAATAAATAAATAAATGTTTGATCAAGCAAGAGCAAGAACAGTTATTAAATTCCCTGATTGACACCTCCCCTCCCACCTGGCACGTCCTTCCCAGCACAAACAATGGGCCCAAAAGGAAAAAAGGGAAGAGGCCGGGTTCAAAAATCCAGCTGGGAGCTTAAACGAGAGGCCTGACACTGTAAGCACAGCCTAGATGGAAAAAAGAAAAAACCCTTTTCCATGGCATGGAATGAGTTCCTTCATCAGGAGGCTGCACACGTGTGGGAAGTGAATGTGTGGATGAGGGAAGTGCTTGGATAACAGATCCCGCTGTGCCAGAGAGGGTCTGCATTGGGAAGGCTGGCAGATCCAGTGCTGGGATCTTATGGATTGTTGCTTCCCATGTCTTAAATCTCTGGTGTGGGAGCAGCCAGCCCAGGAAGGAATGTTTGTAGCCAGCCCTGGTATGGGAATGAGGAGGATGAATCCAAGGGTTTGAGGGATAAGTGCTTCTCAGGGGGGTCAAAGACAGGGGGATTATCCAATGATGCCTGGGATGGACAGCTCTGGCAGTTATGGGATGGGGATGGGTGGCAGTGCTCTGTGAGCAGAGGGGCTGTCACTGCTCCTTCAGGACATTCTGCTGTCCTCCCACCATCCTGGGGCATAGGGACAGCCTGGCAAAGCCATTCCTCTGTCCCCTGCAGCCACTGGGACTGAGCAGGGGGAGGAAAGCAAAGGAAAATCCAAAGGCATCCAGACACTCCAGATCTGGGGCTTCAAGTGGGTAAGAAATCCTCTCCCAGTCTTTGGGCATAGAACTGGGACACAAACCCTTTCTCCAGTCTTTGGGAGCAGAACTGGCAGGCAAACCCTTTATCCAAATCTTTGGGAACAGAATTAGGAGAAAAACCCCCTTTTCCAATATTTGGGTGTAAAGTTGGGAGGCAAACCCCTTCTCCAGTCTTTGGGAGTAGAACCAGGACACAAACCCTTTCCCCACCCTTGGCACCCTCCCCACCTCCCCCGTCCCCGTCAGGCTCTGTGGCCCAGGTGCCCACGGGGCTGCGTTCCCAACTCCTGGGTTTAATCTCCACATTTATGGGCCATGTGCATTTATTTAACAGGTCTGGCCCGAGCAGCAGCGTGTGCCAAGAAGGAACAATCATCCCTCATTTCCCAGCTGTGACATCATCAGCTCATATTTCACGGATATGATGTCACTGCTGCGCAATAGGACTCGGGATTTTCAAAAGGTTTTTATTAATGCTGAGGCTTTTTTGGGGTGGGTTTTCTTTTCTTTTTTTTTTTTTTTTCCTCTGGTCTGGCCAGAACATCTGGAGCTGGGAAACTTCAGAGTCCGGAATATTCAGGAGTTGGAGCAGACAGAATTCCAACCCGCAGGACTTCTGGGAGTAGAGGAGGACAGATAAAGATGTGGGGCTCCAGGAGTCACAACCAATTTCGGGAAAAATCAAAGAGCAGCAGGAAGGGGGGTGAGGCAGCAGGGGTGGGGGACTGGGGACGTGTCCTCACCATCCATGAGCAGGCTGGGGACACCAGGCTGGGGAAGGGGCACCACAGAGCCACACCTGGGATGGTGGCAGAGGATGAGAGACACTTCCAGGGTGGAGAGACATCCATCCCTCTGCTTTTCCAGAATAAAGAAATTTTTACAGCCTCATAGAAACCCTGGGAAGCTGGGAAGGAGAGAGGGAGAGGAGAGGATTCTGGGGGAGAGGATCTGCTGGTTAGGCAGCACGAAATGGGGAGAGGGGACAGAAGCTTTGAGAAGGTGCAGCAGGAATTGGGGAGTGGGACAGAAGCCCTGGGACAGGGCTGTGTATCCAACGTTGCCCTGCAGGATTGGGAAGCACCCCCTGTGGCACCTGGCGGTGAGATGAGCATCCCTTGGGATGCTTGGCAGCCTCCCAGGATCCCATCCTTCACCCTGCATCTCACAGGGCCTCAGGTGCCTCTCTCCCCCTCCTGAAAGCTGTGGGACACCTGGAGCTGGAACAAGGTGCTAAAAGGACTGGGGTGACCATTCCTTGGAATCCCTAATTAATCCATCCCAGCTGCATCCCTTTGGGGTTCCCTTCCCAGCAGCCCTCGTGCAAGAGAGCCAGAAGAAGCCCCAGACAATGGAAATGCTTTTTCCATGAGCCCTTCGCAGCAGCAGCAGCCGGAATGTCAAACACGGCTGTCCGGAGAATCCCACGGAACTGATGTCACCACGCTGCAAGCAGTGGGTCCCCTGCCACGTGCCAATCCCAAAAAATGTCATTCCGTGGTCCTGAGTGAGGAAAGGCCTGGAAATGGCAGGAATTCTGCTGCTCGGATCCCTCTTGCTGCATCTGTTGTAAGCAACTTCTGGGGCTGCACCAGCGGACTGCGAGCTTTTGTAAATCCCTTGGGAACTCCCTGCGAGCCTGGAGCCTCTTCCAAGGGAGCCCAGGCAGCTCTGGTGGCTGCACCGAGGAGAGAAAGGTTGGAGAATGAAGGCTGACAAGCTGATGAGATAAACTGGTCAGATCAAAGGCTGACAGCAATAATTGTACACGGCGTTGCTGTGCAAAGCTAATTTAGACACAGATGAGCCCATGACAGACTCACTGGAGGGTGGCAGACGAGCAGGGAATGGAGAGCACTTCATTTATCCTCCCTGGAAGTGGGGGGGGAGTGCAGGGAGGCGGGTGGCTGGGGCAGCTTCTCCCTCGCTCTCTCCCCGTCCAAGTTATCAAACTTTATCTGGTTCCTTTGCTGCAAATTAGCGAGTAAAGACAGAGAAGGAAAAACACTGAATCCATCAAGGCTCCTGCTGGTTTCCCAGCCCACGAGGGAGAAGTCAGGATGATTTACTGGGAGCATGGATGGTGCTGGAATGGACTATCCAGAGAAGCTGGGGCTGGCCCAACCCTGGAAGTGTCCAAGGTCAGGTCGGACGGGGCTTGGAGCAACCTGGGATGGTGGAAGGTGTCCCTGCCAGTGGCACAGCGTGGCACTGGATGAGCTTTAGGGTTGTTTGCAATCCAAAACACTCCGGGATTCTGGGAATCTGAGGTTCTGCAAAACAGGGCCTTGATTTTCTCCTGCAAAGCACCACATTTTCACACCATGTGGGGCTTTTGCTCTGCTTATAAATCAAACCAGAGGCATCGTTTCTCCCTCTTTATTTTTTTTTTTTTTCTAGCTCTCTCAGATCATTGGGAATTTGAGGGGTTTCTCCTTCTGGTGGTGTTCAAGCTTTCCTGCTGCTTTGGATCTCCACAGAGAAATCCTCTCCTGGTTTCTCCCTCACCTTCCCCCTGCTCTTCCCATCCCTGGCAGGAGCCAAGCCCTGGAGATGCAAACCCCGTGTCCTACAACCAACACCTGCACCAGCACAGGTCCCCCGGCACACTCACGTCCCTGTCCCTGCCCAAGCACCCCATTCCTGGAGATCCTGCTGTTCCCAGCCCGCGGGAAGCCCTGGCTCCAGGCCGGGAAGCAGCAGGGATGCAGGGATGCAGGCACCGGGATGCAGGCACCGGCTCGGGCTGGCAGGCGAGGGAGTAACCGAAGGGAGAAGAATTTTCACTTCATATTTTATGCAAAACTGACACTTTCAGCCCCAGGAGGAGCGCTGTGCCCACCCTCCCCCCACGGCACCGGGCAGATCCATCCCGGTGGGAGCTGCCAGCGGTTCCCGATCCCCATCCCGTGCCACGGGCCGGCTCCGAGCCGCTCGGCCCCTGCCCCTCTGCCGTGCCCAGCCCGGCTGGCTGTGCTGCAGCTGCCAGAACAATGGGAACAATCCCAATAACACCCCCCCTTCCCCTCCCCTCCCCTCCTTCCCGGGAATACTGCGGGCTCTTGGCAGCTCCTTCGCACACAATTAGCATTTCTCGTCGAGGCGGGGAAAGCGCAGATTGCGGGCGCTGCGGAGCGTTTTGCACAACAGACTGAACCCAATATGGCCCTGCCCGGACCCGCGGATAAAAGTGAGATAAAAGTGAGTTCCCGGCGGGACAGACCCAGCACGGCCCGGCCGCAGGGATGGGCTCCTCCCGGCCCCTCCCGAGCACGGCCCCAAGCGCACCCGAGGGCTGGGACACTGCCCCCACCTCGATGAGGGGCAGGGACTCGTCCTTTCCTTGTTCAAGGAAAAAAAAGGTGGATATTGGTGGGTATTGATGGATATTGGTGGGTCCAGGCTCGGAGAAAGGGCTGGGACTTACAGGGAGCTCAGGGGTCAAGGGACATACAGAGCCCCGGGATGGTTTGGGTTGGAAGGGACCTCAAATCCCATCCAGTCCCACCCCCTGCCATGGGCAGGGACACCTTTCCACTATCCCAGGTCGTTACAAGCCCCGTCCAACCTGACCTTGGACACTTTGAGAGGCAGGGCAGCCACAGCTTCTCTGGACAGCCTGTTCCAGCACCTCCCCGCCCTCACCGGGGAAGAATTCCTTCCTAAGATCCCACCCACATCTCTCCTCCTTTGGTTTAAAACCATTCCAAGTGTATCTAGGGGTTCACCGTGGGTGATGCACCCTTTCCAGGCTGGGAGAGCATGGACCTCCACCAGCTGCCTCAGTTCTTGCCTCTGAGTGCCCTGCCAGGCTGGCACTGAATCCTCAGAGGGGAAACTGAGGCGAGGATGAAGACAAAAGACAAAAGGGACTCTTAGCCTCAGGAACAGTCCCACAGTTTAATGCAGAATTTACACCTTGGAGTCCTGAAGAGAGAAAGAACCCGAGCAGGTGGCTCAGAGTGGTTTTGTGCCCTTTGGGAAGGGGAGGGGGGAGGTGAGGGGTCAATGGGGCTGACCCAGGGGGAGGTGAGGCACAGGGGGTGTCAGGTGAGGGGCGTGCAGGGGTTCCTGGAAAAAGCAGTGCTGTACAACGTTTTGTGTGGAGATATATATATATATATAACCAAAACACCCAGTGCAAATATAACAAAACTGCTTAGTGCAACACAACAACCGGCTGACACCTCTTGTGATCCTCCTGCTCCTCAGCTGCCCATGCCAAGGGATCTGTGCTGACCCTGCTGCCAACGCCAGCCCGAGAGGGTCACACGTGCTGGTGACACCACGGTGCCTTTGGCAGCCCCCCAGCTGGTGCCTGGTCCCTTGTTAAACCACAACAAGCCAAGCTGACACTGCAGCCTCCAAGTGCCACTTGGAAGGATCCCCAAAGCCGTGTCTGTCCAGGGAGGCTGGATTGGTAAACCCAGGGAATGCCAGACTCACATCCCCCTTTAAGCCCAGCCCAGCCCATGGACAGTAGCGCTCCGTGATTAATTGCTGTGCTTAAAACTCCTATTTATAGACACGCTGCAAGTGCTGTGCCAGGGATACTGCAGCCAGAGGCTCCTCCTCCAGCAGCTCCCAGGGCTCAGCAGCTGATCCCACAGCCTCGGACTCCCGGGATGCAGAGCAGCTCAGCTCAGTTCTCTCCCCTCCCTGTCCTCCTCACCCACGGTCCATGGGGATCCCATCAGCCTCCCTGACCTCTCTGGTGATGCTGTGGATGTGTTTGGATGCTGTGGATGCCGTTGGATGCTGCGGGATCCCCACAGGGCTAAGGAGCTTTAGCTGGAGCTTGGCACCTGCAGCAATGTGGGAACGGGACCTGAGGGCACTGCTGCTCCTTGACCTGGCATCACCCCAGAGCCAGCACAGGAGTCCAGCAGTCTTTGATTCCCTGGGAGGCTCCAGGCCTCGCCCCAGGCTTCCCTGGGCTTTGCCTGAGTTTCTGCTTGAGAAACGAGCTGTTAGAGATCCAGATTTCAAGCAGCAGCTTGGGAGAACTGGTTGGGAAGGAAGACTTCCACACTCTTCTGCTCCGCATCCAACAGGTTCCTACCCTACAAACAGTTCCCTTTACCCTACAGTTTCCTTTGAAACAAAACAAACAAAAAAAAAAGGAAATCCATTTCACCCTGCTTTCTTTTTCATAAAAGACCCAGCTCTTATCAACATTGAGGTACTGAGCAGGGAGGGTTCAGGGATATTGCTGCCACCAGCACCACAGTGCACAGGGCATCCCACTGCCTGGAGCATTCTGCTGCTGAGAGCATCCTACTGACCACAGCATCCCACTGACCACAGGATCCCACTGACCACAGGATCCCACTGACAGGAGCATCCCACTGCCCAGAACATCCCACTGCCCAGAACATCCCACTGCCCAGAACATCCCACTGACAGACATGAGCATCACACTGACCACACGATCCCACTGACAGGAGCATCCCACTGACAGGAGCATCCCACTGGCAGGAGCATCCCACTGCCCAGAAAATCCCACTGCCAGGAGCATCCCACTGCCCAGAAAATCCCACTGACAGGAGCACCCCACTCTTATGAGCATCCTTGACCCCCTCTTTGCCTGTCCCCCTCTTCCAGCCCCACGTTTGGGCAGTGTTGGGACAGGCTGGTGGTGGGGACAGGAACGGTGACTCCTTGACCACACGGAGCAATCCATGGCAGCCCCATCCAGCTGTGGATGTGTCCTCTGCCGGGAGCCCCCCAGCCCTTCCCTGGGCAGCCACAGCTCTCCTGTCTGGGGGCTCCTGAGCTGCGTTCCCACCCCGTGGGTTCGTGGTGGAGACATATCCTGAGTTTGTGCTGTTTGGGATGTGAACGTGTCTGGTGGGGGATGATCCCCCCCGTCCACACTCACACACACAGAGGGGGAGCCAAGGGGGAGGGAGCATTTCCACATGGACACAAAACAATCCCTATTTGTCTCCAAGACAGACCCCACCGCTGGGTTTCCTGGGGTCACGCAGCTGCAGGAACATGTGGAAAAGAAATGTCTCTCTGCTCAGCACTGGACATCGGTGTAATTCAATCTATTGCTCCCATGTGCAAGAAATCCACCAAAGTGGCCCCATTCCAAATGGCAGGAAATGCAGAGTGTCAGGGACAGAGGCAAATCCTCTCCCAATCCAGGGCTTTATTTTGTTTTAATTGGGTTGGACTGGGAGAGGCGAGGGAGGTCGTGTGGGGCTGGAGGAGGCAGCAGCACAGGCTGGGCACATCCCACTGTCCCTTTCTGTGGTCACACATCACCAGTGGCCTGAAACTGCTGAGGAGGTGCCACAGGGACCTTGAGGTGCCAGGACAAGTTCACCTGGCCCCCAGAGCAGAGGTGTCTGCAAGTTCCTGGCATTCCCATTCCCAAAATCCCATCCACATCCTCCCCAAGAAGGTCACAGTGACTTTCCACAGGACCACCAGCACAATAAAGCCTTTCCCCTGGGGTTTTGGTGCCCAGGGATCACCCTCTCCCTGCAGACCTTCACCCCAACACCTGGGCTCCCTCAGGAGCTGAGCTGGTCATGCCAAGCTCCAGTTAAATCCTGTTTGATTCCCAGGAACGCTTCTCCAGGACGTGAGCCGAGGTTACCTCAGCTGAGCCTTAAATGGATTTTTCTGTTAAGAGAGGATTTTTTTTTTGGTCTTGTTTTATTGAAAAGGAATTTGCAGTAATTAGCTCTTACAGGGGATTTCACTGTTCTCTCTCCTCCTCTAAAGCATAAAACACTTATTACAACACATTGTTTAATGTGATCTCCACTCCCAGGGATTTTTCTTTCCTTGTGCGATGATCCAGCCCTGCCTTTGGACTTCAATGCTCTAAATCTTCCAGCAGCCCTGAGCCATGCCCTGATCCCTCTGCCTGGATCCACATTTATCTTTCCCCCCCTAGTCCTTGGTGCAGCTGGAGATGAGAGAGCTGGGAAAAGAGGGCGCTTTTTTTTCTTTTTCCCATTTTCCCTGATTTATCGGATTCTTGTTGGGCAGAACATTCCATGTCTGCTTCCATGGGCATCCACAGAGTGTCTGCCCCTCACTGTGCCACGGAGAGCA
Source organism: Phylloscopus whistleri (assembly GCA_017589585.1). Lineage (NCBI taxonomy): Eukaryota > Metazoa > Chordata > Aves > Passeriformes > Phylloscopidae > Phylloscopus > Phylloscopus whistleri. Next base: position 857,711 of record JADMLD010000294.1, read on the forward strand.
GATTTTCCCTACAAAGCTCTGTCCCTCCCAGTGCCTTCACCTGTGTTAGGCTGGGCTTTATTTACGAGGTTGGGTTTCATCTTCCTCCTTGGAGAGCGGAGCTGGGAGCAGAGCGATCAAACCCGGGTTAGGACACACCAGGCTGCCCCTCCTGCTCCGGGAGAGCGACGTTCCCTGATCCTTGTGCTGCCCTGCTGGCAACATTTCCCTGCTACTCGGCCTTGTGTTTTCCTGTTCTCATTCCCGTGCTTTTCCATTACAGCCCCTGGGCTGACCCGAGCACCTCCCTTGCTCTCCCTCCCTCCGTCCTTGGCATTTGAGCCGGGAGGAGGCTCCCCAAGGCTCTCCATCGTTCCCGGAGGAGGCTCCCGATGGCTCTCCATCACTCTCGGAGAGGTTCCCGATGGATCTCCGTCGCTCCCGCTGTGGGGGGAGGTGGATTTTCCCTGGTGAGGGTGTTCACTCCGCTCCTGGTCCGCGTCAGCTTTGTCTGAGCCCGAGATTAAACCGCGGCGTGCTCGAGTGCCTTGTTCTCGCTGCCGTCACGCCGCCCCTTTAAAGTCGCCGTACAAATCCTGCCCTGCAGCTCCTCGATTGTGTTCCTGCTTCTCCTCTGAACTGCCTCCAATCCATCAGCAGCGCTCCGGCGGCAGCGCAGGTGCAGCTGCGGGAATCTTTGCCAAGAGCCTCTGGTTCTCCGCGATGCCCCGGCACAGGGGGACCCGGGCCATGGGGGGAATACGGTGCCAGCCCCGGTTCCAGCCCCGGTGCCAGCCCCAGTTCCAGCCCCGGTGCCAGTTCCTGGTGCCAGTCCCGGTGCCAGTCCCGGTTCCAGCCCCGCACGGGGATCACTCGCCAGGGCCATTCCAGACAAAGCCGTGCCGATAACAGCTCCTCTGGTTGCTCTGTCAGCTCCCATTAGAGGCCTGGGGAAGCAGCACTTCCCGAGGCTTTGCAGGATAATTTGTGTGTTTAATACACCTCAAAGCCACGTTAGGCTGCAATTAAGGCAGGGGGAGGGAGCCGGAGCAGAGGAGACGCCGACCTCCCGCTGCCTGCTCAGATCTTGCTGCTTTCTGTGCCGATGGAGGATGCCAGGGAAGCTGGAATTAGAGGCAAAAGCGTAATTTGTCATTTGCAAGTCGAAGCCAAAGGCTGGGCTGGTGGGAAGAGAAATGGGAGAGCTGGGAGCTCCTCACGGGAAATTACCATCGAATGGGCTGAGCTGAGCTGAGCCGAGCTGAGCTGAGCTGAGCTGAGCTGAGCATCCCAGCTCACTGGCAGCAGCTGATCCGGGCTGGTGGTTGGGGGCCAGGGACATGGAGCTGTGGGATGGGGCGATAGGGGATCCCACAGCTCGGCAGAGCTGTCACACAGGTCACTTCAGGCAAGGAAGGTGCTGCTGCCCAGGCTGAGGCCCAGCTCCACACTCCACCCAGGGAATAGAAGATTCCTTTTCCTGACTCCACCAGGCCGTTCTCCTCTGCCTAGTTAAAGCTTTTGTTTTGTGCAGCTGGTAGAGAAAATGCTCGGTGTTAGTGGGGCACAGCTCATCCCGCTTTGGTCCTTGCAGGAGTCAGAGTTTGGGGCGCACACCGGTGTTTAACTCATCCCTTTTGAAAACAGATCCCCACCCACAGTGGCACAGCCATGAGGAACCCACAGACCTGTCCTCATTCTAGTCAATGCAAGCCCTGCTCCCCGTTAGGAACTGGGAACTGCTGGGAGTGGGAAAGACTTGGGTGGGTTCCTCAGTGGGATTCATTCCCTGAGCTCGACGCTGATCCAGGTTTCGCTGCTGCCAGAAGGGAGCTCCCACTCCTTTCCCCCACACAGGACAGGGAATGCTGAGCGTGACCCACATGCCCCTGTGGGGAGAACCAGAGCCACAGCTCCTCCTCTGGTGTCCTTCCCACTGGCAGATGTCCGAGGTGTGTGGGGAGGGCAGGGACAGGGATCCTTGGTGGTGGGAACGGCGCAGTTCTCCCCGCACCAGGCAGCAGGGATTTCTGCAGGAATAAACTGAATCCCCCAGATTAAATATGTTTCAAAGCTAATCAAAAGGAGCGGTGTGTGGGAGCCAGGCATCCTCAGAACTGTCAACAACGTTCCCTTTTTCCTCAGGGCCTGCTTCAGAGGGTGCCAGCTCCTTCCTCAGCATCCCTGTTTAGCTGGGTGGGAATTCGCCTCGGGCGGAGCTGCTGCAGATTTTCAGGAGCTCACGAGAGTCTTGCAGAGTCCATCAGGAAACCCAGCAGGAGCTGGGATGGCTCCTGAGCAGCAGAGACCAGGGACCCTTCATAGTCAAGTGGCCACTGAGCCTTGCAGAGCCACCCCAGCTTCACGGGGCTCTGGGACATAGAAATGCTGCTGCCAGCTCTGCCATGGGCTCCTCGTTCCCAGTTACACCCGGGCTGCAGCTGCTCCCCTGTCCCAGCATCGTTGGGTTTCTTTGGGAAGTGGGAGGTCCATGACAGTGGCCCAGGGCTGGGAGCAGCTGAAGGGCTGCTGGAGCAGAGTGGAGAATGTGAGAAAGTGGAGCACATGGAAAAGGGTCAGGCAGGCTTTAATCCAGGAGCAGCCCTTTGGAGGAGAACAGGGAAGAGTGGGAGTAGCCAGAGTGGGGAGGGAGCACTGATGAGCTTTGACCTCGGCCTGGAACATCTCAAAATATGTTTAGGGCTTGGTGACCCAAATATTCCTGCTGCCCCTGGATTCCCTGGGTAGAAATATGCTCGTGCTTGATTTCCCAGCCCGGGGTTGTGCGCTGGCAGCACCTGCACCCCCTCTTTTCGAGGGAGAGTCTCCCAGTGCAGGAGGCTTTGCCAGCAAAGCTGTCAGCGCTGGGTAATCTCCTCTTTTCCGGGGAAGCCAGCATGCATTAGGATGAAAACCCTTGTGGAGCCAGGTGAGCCCAGGTGTAATCCCATAAACCGTGTTCCAGAGCCCTTCAAAGCTGCTCATCCGCACTGGGATTTCCAGAGCTCTGTGAAGATCATGTACAGGGAGTGACAGGGATCTGGGAACAGGGACCCTGCTGTCCTAGCCCTGCCCCCGCTGGCTGGAGCATCTGATCCCAGCCTGTCCCTGTCCCAGGCTGCCACCCCCAGGGTCAGGAGCAGCCCTTGGACATGACCCTGCTTGGTGAGGGATGAGGAAAGCGCTGGGGTGCCAGAGCTCCAGTTCTCCCAGGAAGCTGGAACAGGAGAGATCCCAGCAAACCTCTCAGTTTTCCTTCCTTTCGAGCCCTAAACCTGCTTCTCCCCATTCCAGACCTTGGCCCCGGGCTGTGGCTGTTCTGAGGGCAGGGAGAGAAGCTGGCACAAAGCCTGGGCTCAGACCTGGGCTGAGCTGGGCCCAGCCCTGCACCTTGGGACCGTCAGCAGCCAAGGCTTCCCAGGGAAGTGGCCAAACTCCAGTGGGCAACCAATCCAGGTCCTTCTTCCTCCTTGGAGAGCAACCTTTTACATGGGCAGATGGAAAGGGGGAACGGTTTAAAACTAAAAGAATACATTTAAATTGGATTATTGGGAAGAAATTGTTCCCTGTAAGGGTGGGGAGGTCGTGGCACAGGGTGCCCAGAGAAGCTGTGGCTGCTCCTGGATCCCTGGAAGTGCCTAAGGCCAGGTTGGATGGGGCTTGGAGCAACCTGGGCTGGCAGAAGGTGTCCCTGCCCATGGCAGGGGGTGGGAATGAGATGAGCTTTAAGGCCTTTTCCAAGGCAAGCCATTCCATGATGATTCCATGATGTTTTCCCCAGAGCTGGCGGCAGCAGACGAGCCATCCTGCCTGCAGATCCCCTGTGGAGAGCACAGCGGGATGTCAGGAACCTGCTCCTTCCCGGACACCAAGGAGCCTCTGCTTCCCAACCACTCCGCCTGATGGAAACTCTATCCCTGCAAACACTTGCTCCCTTTATATCTTCCTCCTTGGTTTTTTTATGGAGAGGCCTTGGAGGAGAGGGAATCGCAGGGGGCTGGCACATCCCCCCTCCCCCCCCGGCCTCTCGGAAATAAAGGGATGCAGCTGGAGGGGCAGGAGTTTCTGGAGCAGTATGGATGGGGTGAGAAAGTCATTACCTGCCTTGGGTTTCACTGTGGGAATGGCCGCACCTTTCCCTGGGAATCGCTCGTGTCTGGGGGCATGGAGAAGGGGGGGAGAGGGGGAGGAGGGAGCAAAGGGGCAGAGAAAGGGCTGGGAGCAGCATGGGAAGAAAGGAAAAGGGAAAGGGGATTTTTTTTTTTTTTTTTTTTTTTCCCTTTGCATGCAGCCATAGAGGGGCTGAAATGAATTACCTGTCTCCAAAGCCGGGGCGTTGGGGAATAATCGATTGAGCACGCCACAAACTCGGATTTTATGGCTTCAGGAGCCCGGCTGGGGCTGGGGGAAGTGGGAGAAAGAGGGAAACTCTTCCACACTGAGGGGACATCTCAGGGGGATGGGTTTGTCTGGCCTTTATTTTTTTTTTTCTTTTTTTCCTTTTTTTTTTCTTTCCTTTTTTCTTTTTTCTTTTTTCTTTCCTTTTTTCTTTTTTTTTCTTTTTTCCTTTCCTTTTTTCCTTTTTTTTTCTTTTTTCTTTCCTTTTTTCTTTTTTTTCTTTTTTTTTCTTTCCTTTTTTCTTTTTTTTTTCTTTTTTTTCCTTTCCCTTTTTTCTTTTTTTTTTTCTTTTTTTTTTTTTTCTTTCTTCTATTTTTCTCCCTCTCCTCTCTCAGTTTCGAGATCTTTGGGTTGGTTGTTGTTGTTTCCCTTTTCCCGACCTTCCCCTGGGGACTTTCTCTGTTGTTCTGCAGGGGGGGAACAGAACTGGATTGTGTTTCCCCTGCTCCCAACTTCAAGGAATGACACCAGCCTGAGGTGTTCCACCTCCCTCTGCACTCCTTCCCAGCCCCAAGCTGCTCTGGAATTTGGAGTTTAATGAGGGATTATCATTTCTCTTGATCCATGGTTGGGCCTGGAATGGCAGTGGCTGCGAGGGAGCAGTGGATGCATCCTGCTGGTTTCCCTTGGCAGCTTGCAGTGATCCTTGAGGAGCATCCCTGGATCCCAGCCCCTCCCAGCTTTCCTGCATCCCTTGGCACCAGTGCCAAGTGTCCCTGGAGAGGTGGCAGCAAGAACAGGTCTTCAGATGTTCCAAGGGCCTGGATTCTGCATCCCCATTCCCAGAGACATTGGACACAGCCCTGCCTCACCAGCATGTGACTGAGGAGCAGGAGGCAGCCCCCAGACCCCCCAGACAGAGAACAAAGGTGCAGAAATGAAAAGACAATTTCCAGAGCCGAAAATAAATTGATGGAAAAGAGCAGGAACACGGCGATTCTTGGGGGAACGTGAGGATTCCTGACAAGCTCCCGGTGATATTTGCCAGGAGAGTCATTAACTCCCACCACGGGAGGAGGGATCCAGCTTTTCCAGAAGGCCCTGGGTCAGTTCCTGGCGTTTTTCTACCTCCCTGGTGCTGTTTTCCAGCATCCCAGCAGGCCAGGATCCCAGCTGGCTCTGCCCCAGGGACACGGGCTGCAGGAGCAGAGAGCCATGCTCCTGTGGAACCACCTGGGATCCCAATCCCTGTGATCCCACATCCTCTGATAGCCCCCTGGGCAGGGTCTGGAGCCAGCAGTGCTGGACCCTTTGGTGATTGTGCAGAATTCTCGGCTGCAGTGGAAGCCCTCAAAGCAACTGGGAAGAGCAGAGACTGAGGGAAAAGTTCCAGCCTCAGAGGGCTGGAGGTAGCACAGATTTTCCCAGTGTTCTCAGTCCAGCGAGCCACAAAGTGGCCAGATTCCAGAGAACCCAGCCAGGCAACTCGGAGTTGCTCAGCTGAGCAGGGATTTGGGGCCGCACTCCTTTTCCACTGGGAAAGTGGCTCCTGCTGCTGGTGCAGCCGTGGGGAGCCAGGAGCACTCACCTTCCCCCAGGGCACGGGAGCCAGGCATCCAGCCAGCCTCGGCATTCCCGGTGTTCCACACCTCCCTACAACACCACAACAACCTCTGGAAGGCCCGGATCCCAAGGTCACGTTGCAGAACCTGGAGCCAGACACGCCGGCCACAGGTGAGTCAGGAGCCCTGGGAAGATCCTGTGCCTTGCCCCAGGGGCGCTCCACGGGGTTCATCCTCAGCCTCCAGGACCCAGCCGCCTCCATCCCCTGCGTGAGTTCCCCGTAATTAAAGCTGCACTGAGAAAATAAATCCTGCTCCTCGCTAATAGGACGGAGGAGGTGTTAAATTATGGCTCCGTTTACCCAAGGATTGCCCAACGCAGCTCCTGCTTTAATAAGCGCCGATAAAACATGTCAGGAAATGATTTGGGAATTAATCCCTCCTGGATGAGGCAGTGACAAACTGCTCTAATATGTTTCACTCCGGGAAGGTGCGTGTTCCCGTTTTGCTGAGAGGAGCTGCGAGTGGATTTAGGATTCATGGAAATAAGGGAGTGATTGACAGCTGAGGGCTTAAGAGAGCCCGTGGGTGGAAGGAGAGAATTGCCCTCCCAGCCCTGCTGGCACTGCTTTCCCATGTTCCCCACTTCCACGCTTTTCCAACCACACCTGGTGGATTCCAGCACCGTTTCTGCCCTGTGCCATCCCTGCATCCCACTTTCCCCACCTCTGGTAACCTCCAGGATGGCAGGAAATGAGTTCAGCCCCTCCAGGACCAGGCAGGGGGGATCGACCTACTTCATCCTGCAGTCGAGTTAATAACTGGAGGCTGATGCCATGAGTTCCACCTTGTCCTCACTTGGAAGTGTTTCCAAGTGTTTTGAGGATCCTTGTCAAAATGCAGCCACTGGGAACTGCTTCATTTGCCCAAAACCCCCCTCCCCACTGTTTTTCATCTGGGGAGAGTTTGGAATTTCCTCGTTTCCCTGTTCCATTCCAGTTTCCTCTCTCTGGTGTTTGGATGGCAGGAGCTGTCCCACTCATCCTACACAGGGGATGAGTTTGGGGAGCACAGCCCCCACTCACCCCTCACCCCCACTCCAGGCAGCCCCTGCCTGCCCCTTCACTCCTCCTCGGCAGCCTGGGATGTGGCAGGGCTGGGAAGAACCCAGAAAAGGGGGATTTGAAGGAAGGGAGCCGGGATCCGGCCAATTCCCCTCTCTCCAGGCAGGACACGGGAGTGACCCTGCACATCCCACCCACTCCAGTCTCTGGGTGCCAGGATAGGGTGGATGCCCACAGGGAAGGGAGCTGGTGCAGAGGGGGCAGAGGGGAGGGACCCCCAAATCTCACTGAGATCTCATTTCCCCACTGTCACTCCTCCCCACGCACCCGGTGACCCCCTGTGGGTCTGGTGCCCACCTGCCCCTCAGGGGGGTCATTCCCTCCTCATTCCCAAGGGAAGGGGAGGAGACACATCCAAGGCAGCAGCTCCACAGCCCAGCTCATCTCACAGGAGGACATTCGAGCATCGCCTAAGCCCATTTAAAACCCGCTCTGATCCCATAAACTCTGCCTACCTTAACTCAAATTAAAGGGAATTGTCTGGAACTGTGTCGGAGCCAAGGGGGAGTCAGTTCATCCCAGTCCTTTCCCAGCTCCTCGAAATGGGGGCTTAGGGGAAAGGAGCCGTCCAGGAGCTCAAAGCCTCATAATGGGGTTGTGTTGCAGTGGAGAAAATGAAAGTTAAACATTAGGGAAACCTTTATAGCTCTGACAAGGGTTCAGCCAGTGGAACGCTGCGGAATTGCTTTCCCCGGAGATATCCAAGGATAAGGCTAAGCACACATCTGACAGGGATGGTTTACCAGCCTGATGTGCAGGATAAAGTGGAGCAGGTGAGCTGGGGGAGCTTCCTTCCAGCCCTAATAACTCTGGGATCAGTGCAGGGCCTCTCTGCACGGGAACATCCCAGGCCATTACCATTCCTCATTTTCCACAGCCTCCCGGAGCACTTGCAGCACTCAGCGACACAGGAACAAGGCTCCCAGGGCAGGCACTCAGTGGCTGGTGCTCAGGCACTCCAGAGGCTGCAGGAAATGGAAAAGCACAAAGGAATCCCCAACAGCGCCAGTCTGGGGGAATTGCTGGACAATGGGAATGCTTCCAGGAGGATTTGAAGCCTCTGTTCAGAAGGCTCCTCAGAGTATGGAGGTTTTCCCATGAAAACCCTTTGACAAATCCATCATCCATCTGCCTTCCCATGGTTTTGTTTTGAAGCTGGAATCCGTGGAGCAGGCAGAGGGATGCTGGAGATGGATCCTGGGAGGGCTTGGAGTGTCTCTGCCCTTCCTGCCCCAGCACAGGCCACCCCTGCCCTGGGGGCTGGCAGCTTCCTGGGCCAGCAGGAGCCACTTTGGAGAGTTGGGCTGCACCATCTTTTGGGATGCAGGACATGGGAAGACTCCTCACCTGTGCAGAGCTGGGATGTTGGTTCCTCAGGATGCTGCCTCACCCAAAAAAAATCATTTCAGTGAGAGAGAGAGAGGAAAGAAGGGGAATGAAGGAAGGATGTTTTCCAGAACCTCACGGAGGAGACAGAGGAAGCAGAGGGAGCGTGGATCTGGAGCACCAGGAGGGGCCCCACCTCAACTCCCAGTACAGATCCCCAGAGGGGCAGGGCTGGAAGGCTGGCAGGCTCTCCATCCATCATCCCAGGCTAATTTGTAAGGAATTGCAGATATGTGGATGGGACATTGGTTAGTGTTAAGTCAAGTGGAAGGTTTGCTCCCAAGTGATAATCAAGAGGCTCCAGGAAAGGGGAAAAGCTCAGCAGATAAGGGCAAGGATCCCAGACCACAAGTGCTGCTGACAATGGGATGGGGATGGTGCTTGGGGATGGGGTCAGGATTTCTCTCATTCCTTCACTGTCACAGCCCACACAGCCCATGGGGAACTTGGCTATTGGTGTTTGCCCAGTTTCTCCTGGAATTCCACCCAGAGGGAGAGTGAGATGTGCAGGAAGTGCAGGACAAGCATGGAGCAAACAGGGGTTTTCCTTTCAGGCTGCTCTGGGTGATTTCCGCCACCAACACCTCCCTGTCCCTGTGCCTGCTCCCAGCACAGCTGGAAAACCTCTGGCCTGAGCCCAGGTGCTCTGCATCCACTCCCCTTCCCTGTGACCATGCAGGAACCCTCTCCTGGGTTTATCCCAGTGCTGTGGCTTTGAAATTCTGGGAGAGAGAGAGAGAGAGAGAAGGAGAGAAATTTTTGCAAGGCCAGCAGATCCCTCCCAGGATATCAAAACCTCTTGGATTCATCCCAAAACAAAATAAGATTTCTCTAATTTTCCAGCAGGCTGAGGGGAGAGGCCTCCTTGCCAACCTCTCCCAGAGCCAGGAGCTGGAGGGCCACGCTCCCCACGTCTCCCAAGGGAAAAGGACCTGGGCTGCTCCCACCTCGGCCGAGCGCAGGGGCAGAGGATGGAACGCCAGAAAGATTGGCAGCAGGAAGCGGAATTTCTCCTTCATTCCAGCAATCTGATCCCTACACGTGCGGCTGGCCTGGCTTTCGGTAGCACCAGGACCCGTCAGCGGGAGAGCAGCCCCAGCTCCAGCTGCTCCAGAGGCAGGAGAGGGCTCGTGTTTAATGGCTCTCATATTAGCACTTGCTATTTAATATTCCATGTTTAGTCTGCTTCGTCTGCCGCTCCCTTCAGGATCAGGTCTATCCCAAACAATCTCAGAGAGGGACTGGGTTCAAAAACGGGCTCAAATTGGTTTCAGACTGACTCGGTGAATGCACCATTCCACCCAAAATTGGGACCAACTGGCACGGACCAGGGTGCTCAGGCATCTCAGTGCTGCTGCAGGGAACAGACAGATCTGAGCCCAAGGTTTGGGGCTGTTCCACCTCCCCATCTGGAGTCTCTGAGGGTGGGGAGGCCTTGGAATGGTTTTCCTAGAGAAGCTGTGGCTACCCCAGACCTGGAAGTGTCCAAGACGAGGTTGGATGGGGTTTGGAGCCACCTGGGATGGTGGAATGTGTCCCTGCCCATGGCAGGGGTGGAGCTGGATGATCTATAAGGCCCCTTCCAACCCAAACCACTTTGGGATTCTGTGATTCCCCCCTCCAGGGTGGCACCTGTGGAGTTGCTGCTGGCAATAGTGTCCTTAATTACCTTATCCTAATTTTGCCAAGGACTGACACCCACCCAACCTGGGGAGGTTTGCAGCTCCTGCAGAAAAATCACCCCTGGCAGGGCTTTCCTCCAAGTCCTAAAAAGCATTTAAAAAACCTCCCAGAAAACAACAACCAACCAACCCAGCAGTCCCAGCACCCCTGGCATCTCCTTGGCGAGGTGGGGAGGTTTAAGAGCAGCGCGTGTTTTGTGGATCGAGAGCTCCAGACAGCTGGGAAAATCGTTAACGTTCCTGTTTGACGTGCTCCAGCCCGGCTTGGAGGGAGCAGATCCAGCAGCTGAGCCCTGCCAAGACAGGGAATCACAGGTATTCCACTGGAGAGGGAGAACTGGAGCTGGGAACTGCAGGTTTTTAGCTGGAGAGAGAGAGTTGGAGCTGGGAACTGCAGGTTTTTAACTGGAGAGGGAGAGTTGGAGTAAGGAACTGAAGGTTTTTAGCTGGAGAGGGAGAGTTGAGTAGGGAACTGCAGGTTTTTAACTGGAGAGGGAGAGTTGGAGCTGGGAACTGCAGGTTTTTAGCTGGAGAGGGAGAGTTGGAGCTGGGAACTGCAGGTTTTTAGCTGGAGAGGGAGAGTTGGAGCTGGGAACTGCAGGTTTTTAGCTGGAGAGGAAGAGTTGGAGCTGGGAACTGCAGGTTTTTAGATGGAGAGGGAGAGTTGGAGTAAGGAACTGCAGGTTTTTAGCTGGAGAGGGAGAGTTGGAGCTGGGAACTGAAGGTTTTTAGCTGGAGAGGGAGAGTTGGAGTAGGGAACTCCAGGTTTTTAGCTGGAGAGGGAGAGTTGGAGCTGGGAACTGCAGGTTTTTAGGTGGAGAGGGAGAGTTGGAGCTGGGAACTGCAGGTTTTTAGGTGGAGAGGGAGAGTTGGAGCTGGGAACTGCAGGTTTTTAGCTGGAGAGGGAGAGTTGGAGCTGGGAACTGCAGGTTTTTAACTGGAGAGGGAGAGTTGGAGCTGGGAACTGCAGGTTTTTAACTGGAGAGTTGGAGCTGGGAACTGCAGGTTTTTAACTGGAGAGGGAGAGTTGGAGCTGGGAACTGCAGGTTTTTAGCTGGAGAGGGAGAGTTGGAGCTGGGAACTGCAGGTTTTTAGCTGGAGAGGGAGAGTTGGAGCTGGGAACTGCAGGTTTTTAGCTGGAGAGGGAGAGTTGGAGCTGGGAACTGCAGGTTTTTAGCTGGAGAGGAAGAGTTGGAGCTGGGAACTGCAGGTTTTTAGATGGAGAGGGAGAGTTGGAGTAAGGAACTGCAGGTTTTTAGCTGGAGAGGGAGAGTTGGAGCTGGGAACTGCAGGTTTTTAGCTGGAGAGGGAGAGTTGGAGTAGGGAACTCCAGGTTTTTAGCTGGAGAGGGAGAGTTGGAGCTGGGAACTGCAGGTTTTTAACTGGAGAGGGAGAGTTGGAGCTGGGAACTGCAGGTTTTTAACTGGAGAGGGAGAGTTGGAGCTGGGAACTGCAGGTTTTTAGCTGGAGAGGGAGAGTTGGAGCTGGGAACTGCAGGTTTTTAGCTGGAGAGGGAGAGTTGGAGCTGGGAACTGCAGGTTTTTAACTGGAGAGGGAGAGTTGGAGCCGGGAACTGCAGGTTTTTAGCTGGAGAGGGAGAGTTGGAGCTGGGAACTGCAGGTTTTTAGCTGGAGAATGAGAGCTGGATCAGGGACCTGCAGGTATTTCACTGGATTTAAGGGGATACCTGTTTAAAGGACAAGAATGAGGGTGAGTGTGTGGTGTCCAGGCCCTCTCTGTCTTCCCAGCTCATGTCCTGGGAGGCACCAAGGCTCCTGGCACCACCTGCCAGGAGAATCCAGCCTGGTTCTTGCCAGGACTCCCAGCCTCACTTCCAGTGGCAGAGAAGGACATCCCACCTGGAAAAAGACACCGATGGCTCACAGGTGGCTCAGCACACTCCTCCTCACAGCCCAGGGGCTGGCAGAGCCAGAGTTATTTTTCCCAGCCTAAATGAGGATCAGGGTAACCCTAAGGTGACCCCAGATGCCTGAGGTGACCTCTTCACCCAGCGAGCCCTCGGAGCCGCCTGAGCCCTGAGCTCCACAGACACCCCGGAGCCAGGGGTGGTGGGGCAGGATTAGGAGCCAAAACATCCCAAAATATCCTTGCTGGGCCTCCCCCGTGGTGCCACTGCTGCCGCAGGGCTCAGCTGGGGGACAGCTGTGAGGGCAGAACAGGATGAATTTCGGTTGGGTGGCCCTGAGCATCAGCCATTACTTGAAATGTAAGATTTGGGACAGGTCAGGCACGGTGGGAATGGCTTTTTTTGGTCTAATCCAGTGTCTAGATCCCATTTGGAGTGAGGGATCACCTCCCTGAACATGATTTATGCTTCTACAGGTGATGCCCAAGGCAGGGCAAGAGGGATCCCAGGACAGCAGGGAATCCTAGGACAGGAGAGATCCTGTGGCAGGAGGGATCTCAGGCCAGGAGGGATCTCAGGACAGCTGAGCACAGGCTTTGGGCAGAAGAGTTTGGGCAGTTCCCCACCTCTCCTTTGGGTGACAGATCCACTGTGGTGGCATCTCAGCTGCTCCTCCCACTGCTCCTCGGGAGCCAGGCTCGGGAATCCATCCAGCTGGAAATCATCCTGGTGAGAAAAAAAATAATAGTTGATGAGGTCTGATCTTGAAGAAGGTTTGATAAGGGTGGTGAGGCCCTGGCACAGAGGTTGCCCAGAGAAGTTGCTTCCACATCCTTGGAAGTGTCTGAGGCCAGGTTGGATGTGGTTCGGAGCAACCCAGGATAGTTCAAGGATGGGTGGATTGGGATGAACTTTAAAGCCACTTCCAACCCAAAGGATCTTGTGATTCCATGATTCTACTCTGTCATCAAGTGCCTGACCCAGCTTTGTCTGCTCAAATTCCGCTGCTGCTCTAGGGAGGGGAGGAGAGGGGCAGGGGAGTGGAATAGGTGGGATCAGCACTTCCATCAGGGAGCAGTGTCAGCCCCGTGTGAGCACAGATTCCAGCTCTGGCTGCTGCTCCAGGCAGCGTTTCCTCAGCCTTGCGAGGAGATGGAGGTGACCTGGTGAACCCAGAATGTCCCACAGCCTCCAGCCCAGCCCCTCCACTCCTGTCACTGCCACCAGCCCTGCACGAGGAGCGGGAACACGAGGGTGGAATCTGTTATCACGTCAAACCACGTTCCTCGAGCAGCAGCACAGGGCAAATCAAGGGATGGATAAAAGGCACAAAGCGCCTGCAAAGCCTGGTTTAAAATAACCCTTGAAGTAGGAAGCAGCAGCATGAATCATGGTGCATCACAAACAAGGACGGGATGTGTTTAATTTCCAGTTTATGAAGGCAGTTTTATTTATTTATGATTCTGCTCCAGTGTTTAGCTTATACACAAAGTCATGACTCACCGCTGAAGGAGCTCCAAGTCCTCTTTGGAACAGCACATTTCCTCCTTGAGGAAATGACACAAACCCATTCTGCCCCATCAGCTGAGCAGCAACAGGAGGAAGGAGCAGGAGGCATCAGGAGGCTTCTCCACCACCAAACCCGCTCGTGGGATCCACCTTCCTGCGGGTAGGAAGCTCCTTTGGAACACGGACTGTGCTGGGAAAAGTGTGTCAGCAGCAGAGCTGGGCTTCCAGGCTGCAGAGCTGCCCCTTGACACATCGACAGCTGTGCCACCAGCAGGGCAGAGCAGGGATTTTGGGGCAAAGCAAAGCTGGAGTGGAGCAAACCTGCAGGCTTTGGATCCAGGGTCCATCCTCCTTGGCTCAGTGGGAGTGGGAAGAGCCCCATCCCTGCCCGGTGCTGGAGTTTGTACACAGCTCCTGCTCTTTGCTGCCCTGTGGCCTCAGAGCACTCCTTGTCTTCCAGATTTGCAACAGCTAATCCCACAATTTCCCTGCCAATTAAACTTCTCTATTTGGAAAAATTGTATTTTAATGAACGCTAACGAAGTCCTGGCACGAAAATGATCCTTCCCCTGCTCCATTGCCATGGATCCAGGGTATGTCCCAGCAATGTCATCCACTGGGCTGAGCCCGCTTTTCCCAGCCTTGTTCCCACCTCTTTTACCACTCTCTGGCTGCTCTGGGAGCACATCCTGCTCACAGGTGCTGCGCAGCGTCGGGGATGTGTTTCCGTGGGTCTGGATGTGTTCCTGAGGATGCCCAACTTCCATTGTGCACTTCCAGCTCCCTGCTGAGCAGGAGAGGCTGTGGCTGCTGGCAGGGATGAGGGTGGACTTGGAGAAGCTGGAGAAGGGCTGGGATGAAGGAGCAGAGACCAGGAATTCCAAGTCTGGGCTTGGTGCAGGGCTGCAGAGCTGACCCTCTTCTCCCAGGGACAGAACCACCAGGAGCAGCTTAAGGCACAGGGTGGCCCGGGGACAACACAGAGCCCAGGTGGGAGGAGGACACGGAGGGAAGGACATGGAAGGGAGGACATGGAAGGGAGGACATCCCCAGTGAGGACATCCCAGTGAGGACACGGCAGTGGGGACATCACAACCAGCCCCGCCAAGCAACCACCGCTTTTCCTTTCTTTTTCTTCCCAAAAAGCGAGGCAGCGGATCCAGCAGCACCACCCCCCAGAGGAGCATCCAGGACATCCCCAGCCCGGTCACTTCCCGGCCCGCTGACCCCGAGCCGCTGTCTGGGGGGCTGGGGGGAGCCGCCGCAGCCGCGGAGGAAGCGCAATCAGCCGCTATTTACGGCCGATTATCTCAGCCCTGCTCCAGCTTCCCGATAATTTCCTGAATTAGCTGGAGCGCTTTGTTCGGGAGTGCTGTTGTCAGATATCTTGGACCACAGGGAAAGGGGGGGTGGGACCCAGGTGGGGGGAGCAACGGGCAGCGCTGAGTGTTTACAAGTTCCCAAGCAGGAACTACAAGGCTAATTAATTTCTCATTAAGGAAGACGTCGAAGGATAAAGAAGCACAAAACCTCGAGCTTTGGGAGATGCTGCGGATCCAAAGACACGAACACACATCCCTCCCTTTTACCCCTGGGAATGAGGCCCCCTTCGTACCCCAAACACCTCGTTTCCTGCTCTTCCCTTTATCCCTGATCCCTTCCCAGAGACAGTCGGGATCACCCCAGCCCCGTGTGTCACAAAAATATGGGGGATTTTTGGGGAGAAATGCACCGAATTTCAGCGTTACAAGATGGATCTTATCCCAGAATTCCCAGAATGGATTCGCATCCCTGGAAGTGCCCAAGGCTTGGTTGGACAGAGCTTGGAGCATGCTGGGACAGTGAAAGGTGTCCCTGTCCATGGCAGGGGTTGGACTGGATGAGCTTCAAGGTCCTTTCCAACCCAAACCATCCAATATTTCTATGACCCACATTTTGGGCACCACTGGAGCTGCATCCATCTCCCAGCCATGGCACCACCCAGCCCCACCCTTCCCTGCTGCCAGCTGTGAAATGGGGTCCCAGGAGAGAATAAAAACAGAGTTTGCTGCTTCCCCACTGCAGAGAGCCAGAGAGGGGCTCGGGACTCTTCCCAGGTGGTGCCATCTCTGTTCCTGCCACTTGTGTAAAGTCAGGAGAGAGAAGAGCTCCAGAATCTTCCCATGGCTTCCAAATCTAATCAGATTTCCTTGGGAGCTGTGCCAGCTCCAGGACAGTTTCCTTCAGTAAGCAGGGGAACCTTGAAGGGTGAACTGGGTTCAGAAGGACCAGGTACATCCTCATTGCTGGGTGGGTTTGGGGTGCTAAAACAGCACCCAGAGGGTCTGGAAGCCTGGATCCCTTTTTAACTGAGAGAATTTCCTGTCCTCACGGGAAGATTCAAGCCCAGGGTGAGCTCCCAGGAGCAGGCAGAGCCCCGTCCCCTCTGCTGGCCATGGCACAGGGTCAGGTCACCACGAGCAGCCTCCAAAGCTGGTGGGTGACAGGAATGGGTCACCCAGCAGGCACTGACCCCACAGCCCAGCCCAACCCCACCACTCCAGCCTGTCCAGGAAAAAATAAACTCTTCCAAAGCTTTGCTTGGCCCTGCTGTTGCCAGCCCTCCATGAACCCCCAGCTCCTGTGCTGTGGCTGGAGGCCGTGGGCTGCCAGAGGCACTTCCAGCAGGCATCTTTCTCCTGGATGGGATTTGCTCCAGGCCATCGATTTCAAATCCAGGGAAAATTGGCCCATTTGCTGTGCTCACGGAGTGTGTGTTTTATAGGATGCCTTGTCCCAAAGCCATTAACCAAGCAAACATTACATTTTATAACCAAATAACAAACCAGGAGATAGTGGAGGTGTGTTTCCTACCTGCACTGCTCGGAATGCAGCAGGGGAAGGGGGTGATTCCTCAGGGCGGAGAGGAGCTGGAGGTGGGAGGGCTCTCCCGGAATGAGGGAGCTTCTCACACATGAGCTTCTCCCTCCTGGATGTCTGGTGGGGAGGAATGTCCATCAGCAGGGCCAGAGGGTGCTGCCAGCCCTGGGCAGAGGGGAGGACTGTGGAGCTTTCCCCTTCCCACAGCCCCCAAAGCTCACGAGTGCTTGTGCAGAGCTCATGAAACTCTTTCTCCTCCCTGCTTTACAGGAGGGTTTTTTTGGTTTTGTTTTGTTTTTTTTTTTTTTTCTTTCCCCAGCTTGGAATTCAGTTAGCAGCCGTTTTCCTGCAGAAAGTGCAGGAATTGGCTGGCGTTGGAGGGGTGCAGCCCTTCCCTGCTTCCCCAAGGTGCTGGGGGAAATCCCACAGTTCATTTTTCCTGGCTGCAGAATGCCTTTTCCTTTGCGTTCTTCAGCTCGCAGGTACTTCATCACCACGTTTCCTATTCACATGTCTGGTCATTTCACTCGTGTCAGGGCTCCTTAACTAGGAAATATCAAGATGTTTTCACCCTGGAAAGCTGGGAAGCGTGTAATTAGCCACCCAGGTAATAAATTACCTGTGCTGGCGACAGCCCACTGGGGAAACCTTTATTCTCCATCTCATCCTATTATGCTGAGCCAATTTAGCACATCTGTAGTTGTTTTAAAATAGTCATTTCAATGGACTCTGAGAAAAGGAGGCTTATTAACAACTTAGCTGCCAGGAGGAAAATGGGAGGGACAGCAGCTGCCAGGGAGGGAGAAGTTTGGTCCTGGCTGGAGGACAAATCCTGCTCTGCCTCCAGCCCCTTTCCTGGACCACAGCATGGACAAAGCTCTGGGATTCCCCTCCAGCCTTCCTGGAGCCCCCAGACCAGAGGGGGCTGGGGAATGTGTGGCCATGGATGTGGGAGAGGACTGGGGGATTTGGGCTCCTTCAGTCACCCCATTGCTGAGGAGCTCCACGTCCTGGTGCTGTCCCACACCCTCCCCTGCTTCCCCCAGCGCAGGGCAGTGGTGACACTCATCTGGGGAGGTTCCCAGATGTCCCCAGCTGGCAGGGCTGTCCCCTGTGGTTGTTAATCCATGGTGCCCAGCTGCAGGGCCCCACGGCTCTGCTCCTCTGGGAAATCCATCCGAGCCTGGCTGGGATGGGATCCGCAGGTGAGAGCCGGGGTGGGCAGCTGGGTCCTAGTGCAGAGCACCACAGGTGCTTGGGCTGGGAAAGAGGGAACAGCTCCAGCTCTGGAGGGAGAACAGAGAATCAATACCTTGTGCTCACAAACCCAGCCAGTTCCTGTCTCCAACGCTGCAGAGCCGTGTTCCCAGTCCTCCAGGGTCGGTGTTTGGGATGGGATCACGCTCCTGAACCTCGGACATGGAGGGGCTGGAATGTGTCCATCAGAGCTCGGACAGGCCCTGGGTCACCCCCCCCCCCAGCCCACCCCTCTGAATCACTGCCCCTCGAGGCACGGCCAAGGGCTGCTTTGTCCAGCAGAGCTCTGCCTCCCGGCGTGGATGCCAAGGGAAAACCAGGAGTTCTGGGCTCTGGCACCGCCCCTGAGTGGATGACACTGCTCATTTCGGCCTTTCCTCCTCATTCTCCTCCCCATCCATCATCGCAGCCCTGTTGGACACCCTCCATCCCTGCTGCAATGGCCGGGGCTCTCTGGAGAGCTGAGCATGAACTCTGCCTCGGGCAGGAGCGAGTTCCTGCTGGGAACCTCCCCATCCCTCCTCCAGGCTCGGTTTCATTCCCTCCCCACGCTGCTCTGGGATATTTCCCGGCTGTAGCTGGATGAGGGGGAACACACATCATTTTTAAGCCAAGCCTAAGTGACAGAGGAGCCCTGAGCCGCCCTTGGAATCCCAGGCAGATGTTCCTGGGACATCAGCACCCTCCCTGCACCTCCGTCAGGGAACAACTCAGGCTCTCCCAAGCACCTTTCCTTGGCTCCGAGCCCCTTCCATCCATGCACAGCTGAGCTTCCTTTCCATGGATTCAGGGACTGCTTTGGGTTGGGAGGGACCTTGAGGATCAGCTCGTTCCAAGCCCCTGCTATGCACAGGGAACAATTGTCCTCCAAGGAGCCACCTTGTCCTCCTGAGGAAGGCAGCTGCATCCATCTCCCTTCGGAACAGCCTCCCGCCCTGGGCTGTGCCTGTCCAGATCCTGGGATTTTCTCCCTGCTGGGATGAGCTGGCTGTGGGGACACCACCACCATGGCAGAGGGACACGGGGCTGTCCCAGGCAGAGCCCCCAGCAGTGCCCCTGTCCCCCCCCAGCACGGGGGCTGCTCCAACTTTTCCAGAGCCCACAGAGCTCCAGCTCCAGCCTTGAGGCTTTTCCAGAACGTGGGAGATCAGGTCTGGCAGAGGCAGCCCTGCCTGCCTGCACACTGGGAGCACTGGGAAACCCCCTGGAGCCCCCCTCACCTCCCTGCCCTCCCACAGCTCCAGCCGGGCCTCCATCAGGAGAGCTCCTGCTCCGTGGCCCTTTTCCAGGGGGACAGTTAATCCTGGCCTGACTCCTCACAATAAGGACCAAAACCCACATGAAAGAGATTATTTTTCCAATTTCCTTCCCTGTCTGGCAGCCTGGAGAGCACATCGACTTGGAATGAAGCACCCTGGCTTCGTTCCCCTGCCATCACCTATCCCTGACTGCTGATCTGCCTGGGATGGAGGCAGGAATGTGGCCTGGAGCAGCACTGACCCTCCCAAATAAGTGGGATATCAGGGCAGGCTGGGCTCTGAACTTGGGGCATCCACCCAAAGCCACATTTTTTATATTTTTTTTTTTTCCTTAGCATCTTTTAGTAAACCAGGAACAAAAAGGATTTAGGAACTATTCCACCGGAGCCCCCTCCAGAGCTGGCCCAGCCTGGCCCCTGCTGCATTGCTTTTATGCAGAGATCCCTGATATCCCTGGAAATCAGCTCATCCCCAGGTGTAGCCTGAGCATGAACTGGTGTTCCTGGCTTGCTGGGACAGCGGGGCTTAGGGGCAGCTGGGAGGTGCTGAGGGCCAGCAGCAGATTTGCCTAAAAAAGGCAGAGAAAAGCGCCCGGGAGGAAGCTGCTCCCCTGCAGTTCTATTTTTCCTTTCTTATTCCTTATTTACACAGGTTGTTCCAGCTCCTCTCTCATATTTTTGCCCTTTGCAAATGGAAAAGAGCAGCAGAACGTTCCAAAGCCCTGACCCTGAGTGACTCCCTGCAAAATCCTTCTGGAGCCGCTCGCCAGGTCCCTCTCCAGTCAGTCAGCTCCTGGGAAAGCACAACACACCCCAACACCTGGTGTTCCAACATTGTTGAACCCCAGTGTCAACAATGCCCCCTTGGTGCCACCCCCAGTGTCACCCTGTGCCACCAATGCCCTCCCCAGTGCCACCCTGACCCCACCAGTGTCACCAATGACCCCCGAGTGTCACTGGGACCCCCCCTGGTGCCACCCCCAGTGCCACCCTGACCCCCCCAGTGCCACCCTGACCCCCCTGTGCCACCCCCAGTGTCACCCTGACCCCCCCAGTGCCATTCCAAAGGCTTTTTCATGCCTTTGGGGGCCAGCAGTGGCTCTGCCCCATGGAATGTCCTGTCCTGCCCCATGGAATGTCCCATTCTGTCCCAGGGAACTCGCAGAGTGGGGAGCCAGGCCCCCAGCAGAGCCCTGCCGTGGTGCCTGGAGGCTCCAGGTGTGAAGGCACCTGGTTCCCAAGGTGCCCATTCCACAGGCTGGTGCTCCCCCTCTCCCCTCTGGCCAGATGGCTCCTGGCAGCAGCCTCTTGTCACATCCCCAGCTCTGGAATTGCTCCGTGCATCCTCTGCCTTCTGCTTTTGTCAAACGGATCATTGACCCCACTTTCCCTCATTGTCTTTGATTATCCAAGACAGTCCCTTTCACTGCCTCGAAGAGTTCCCAGGGGGATCCCACCCCTTCCATGCATAAACCAACACAAACATCCGTGGCTTTCAGCAGGCTGGATCCAACCCCTGTGATGAATCATTCCTCTGTGTCCCTGTCTCGCTGAAGGACAGGGAGAGGGGAACGGTTGTGGGATTTGTCAACTGTAGATTCAGGAAAACAGGGGAAAAAAAAAAAAACCCAACAACAACAACCCCTTGACTCAAACATTAGTTGGCAAATCAAATTATTCCCCACTTCATCTGTATTATTTAGGCTTAATTGTATTACTGGGGCTGTAATCCAGGGAAAACACAATTATTGGAAGAGATTGCAAGGATGGCATCTTTGGGAGGGCAGGAAGGGCGGGCCCGGCTGGCGGGGGTGAGGAGGGGGCTGGGAGCTGCCTGGTGCCAGGACAAAGCCTTTGCAGCCCCTGCTCCTGCAGGGATTCCGGCTCAGATCCCAACCGGGGCTGCAGCTGCTGGGGGCTGGAGGCGCTCCCCAGATTTTATTGGATGTTCCAGGTGATTCGGAGGCTGCCAAGGACCTGAGCAAGGATGGGCTTTGTTCTCCTCATCTATCAAATCCCTCTCTTGCCTGCGCCAGGAAACATCCTGCTCTTTACAGCATGCCAAGGATCAAGGGGTGTGCTGGTGGCTCTTCCATGGGCAGTTATTGAGCATTCCATGGATTTTACCATCCCAAAGAGCCCCAGAAAACCTCTGCCTGCACAGCCTGGGGACGCTCCCTGTTCTTTACCCTGCTGGTTCCTGCTCCTCCAGTAGGATCCCAAGGAACAACCCACCTGCCAAGGGACAATGGAAAAGAGCTCTGGCCCTGGGACGCGATGTTTGTGACAGCACCTGCAAGGGGCTGCTGAAGTCAGAGGAGAATTTCCTGCTTGGAAGTTTAAAGACAAGAAAGAATAATTAAAGTCCCTTCTGCAATGTCATTAAATATAAATACAAATGGTGTTAATATCTCTGGGTACTACAGAGCATTCCCAAGCACCCTCTAATTGTCTAATTAAATCACTGAGGGCTGAGGTTAGCGACAGCAAAATCCTTAATGGGGCCTTGCTGGGACATTTAGAGAAGGCTCTGTGCAAGGGGCTTGTTTATCTAATTAATCCCCAAGGTCACAGCCCCAGCTCCTCAGCCAGGTAATGCAATTTAGGTCCCTTGCATTTTGTCAGGCTGGCTCAGCCCTACTTTACACCCGCTGGCTGTGCCGGGGGAGGGAAGGGATCCAGAGCATCCTCAGGGAGCAGGGAGATCCTCGTCCTTCTCCAGGCTCTGCTGCCCTTCAGGGGGGTGCTCTGGGAGGGAACGGGGTGAGCAGCACTCGGTGATGTTGGGGTGCATGTCCTGAGCCTGAAGAGGGGCTGAGGAGTCACAGACTCGACTTAGGAATTGTCACCTCCTGCAGGGACAGAGCTCGCTGTGCTGTATTGCTCCTCGTGGGATGGTGGGCTGGGATCCATGGATGGGTGGGTGGATGGAGGAAGAGTTATGTTCTGCAGGACAGTTGAGAGCAGGAGCAGAGATTTTCTTCCAGAGTGAGCTGCAGAGGTCAAACACCCTCCTGCCCTCATCCCTCCTGGGGGCTGAGCAGAGCCCCAGAGAGCACAGAACTGGGATGGGGCACCTGAGGAGCAGAAGGAGGGAAAGGAAGAGGAGGAGGATGAGGAGGAAGAGAGCCCCTCTCTGGAAGAGAAAGGCTGGACAGAGCTGCTGCCATGGCCTGGCTGCTCCAGGGGTGAGGTGACATTTAAGGACCATCCAGGAGCAGAGGGTGGGGAACATCCAAAAGCAGCACCCTGCCCTGCTTTGCAGCATGCCAGCTCCTGTGCTGCTGCTGCCCAAACCCCTGTGACCAGATGAAGGGAGGCTCTGATGCCACCCATCCCAAACTCCAAAAAAAAAAAAAAAAAAAAAAGAAGAAAAAGAGGCAACTCTTCTTTCCTTTCCTTTGAAATGATGATTCACCCCCCTACTCCCAGCGTTGGCTCAGCCGGCGCTGATGGCTTTGGATAGGAACGGCTCGGTCGGAATTCCTGGGCAGGCTGTCAAGTTGTCACAGCTCATCCATGTGCAGCCAGGGGCTGGTGCTCCATTGTCCACAAATCGGGACCAGATGTGGATGTCCAGACAGCCACGGGCTCCCGCTGCCGCCGGGAGAACGGAGCAGCCCAACGCCCCCAGCCCCGGCCCTGGCTCCCCCCATCCCCGCCCCTGCTTCCCGATCCCGCCTCCCCATCCCGCTTCCACAATGGAATATGCAAAACGGGAACAACAACGGGCATGGGATGAATAAAGATGTGCAGCTGGGTAAATAATCACCCCTTCCCAGCGCTGCCAGCCTTGACCCCCGGACTGTCCCCAAACTGGGCTGGTGACTCTGCTGGGAAATCTGCCCCTGGGGAGGGGAAGGGGAGATCCTTCCCCAGCGTGCCCAGGGTAAAGGGCATTAATGGCAGGAAGGAGGGTGGTTTACATTGGATTTTGGGAAGAAATCTTTCCCTGTGAGGGTGGGGAAGCCCTGGCACACGGTGCCCAGAGGGGCTGTGGCTGCCCCATCCCTGAAAATGTCCAAGGCCGGGTTAGACAGGGCTTGGAGCAACCTGGGGAGTGGAAGGAGATGATCTTGAAGATCCCTGCCAACCCAAACCATCCTGGAATTCTATAATTCTATCATTTCCAGTACACAGCACTAAATCCAAACCCATCCTAACCCTTCCTGAGTCCTGGGCTTGGCTATAAGAGGTGGAACAGACCAGCCTGGCCCAGTGCTGGTGGCCTCAGGCCCCTGCAGCCCTTCCAGGACATCCCTAAGGTGACCAGTTCAAACCTCTGGCCCCTCCAGCGCGAGTCACTGAGCCCAAATCCATCCCAATCCAAAAGGAACTCAGCCGATGCTTTTGGGAGCCGTGTCTTCATTTTTACGGTCAGGGGTGTGTAATTGCCTCTGACATTCCTGTGTTTTCTGCTTTCTTTCCATTTGCACCATTGGAAATGAGTGTTTGCTCCACCAAAATCTGCAGCAATGTAAACACTCTGCTTGCAAGGAGAGGCCTGGCCTTGAAACACTTCCCTGGGATGCTTTACCGGGATGCAGAAAGCTGGGAACAGATTTCCGCTGATATTTGTTGCTTTTCAAACAGAAGCAAATGTTTATAGCCAGGCTGTAAACCATGCTAATGGGGGGCAGATCCGTTACAGGAGCCTTGTTTGGAGACAAAGGAAAAGGAGAAGCCCTGGCTTTGCTTGGAAGCCAAACTTGGAAGTTTGGCTCCCACTTCCAATGCATTTCCCTCAGCCACATCCCACATATTTATTAAATCACCCATGCAGGGAGTCGGAACTGACAGAAATACACAGGCACTGAGTCAGTTTTCCGTGGAATTTCACATTTATGGAATTGCACACACTCAGGGATGGAGCTCCTGGCTGCTCTGAGTCCATTGCACACCCCTCCAACATTCAGCTTCGGGAATCACCTCCATGGAATGGGACACACATTCAGTTCCACCTCTCCCAAACAGGATCAGAACCTGCAGGGAGATGGCATAAACCTCGCTGAAACTGCCTGGATATCAGGATATGGACACAATTCTCCATGGATTCTCTTCTTCATGCAAAGGGTGGTCAGGCACTGGAGCAGCCCAGAGATGTTTGCAGTGCCCATCCTTGGAGGAGTCCCAGGAATGCCTGGACATGGCACTCGCTGCTCGGGTGGGGGTCAGCCACAGATTGGACTCAGTGATCCTGGAGAGCTTTTCCAACCTGGCTGAATCTGGGATCTGTGATCCTGGGAAGCACCAGCATCCCACTGGAGCCACGCATCACTAATTCCCGCTGTCTCCTCCAGCGCTTCCCTGACAAAGCGTTTCGGTGACCCAGGAATGTTATCTTAGCAAATCAAAAATGTAAACATTTAGGTTCAGGACTGGGCTGGCTGGATTTGGGAATGAGTTATGGTCGGAGCCCGGCAAGGAGGCTGAGTTTGGCTTGGCAGTTCCTCCTGTGCCTGGAACCTGCTTTTCAGGATTAAATACGATCCCCTGCAATCCATCCAAAATGTCAATTACCCCGAGTCTCTCAGGTTTGCAATTACAGAATGCAAGTCATGTTCAGCGTTTTATGAAACTGCTTTTCTTGGCAGGGCCCATCTCTCTCTTATTGTAAAAAATAACTTTCAAATCAAAGCATTAAATCAAGGCACAAACGCTGGGAAGGACGCGGGGCTGAGGCTGGAAAGTTCCAGCGCCGGAGCTGGAAGGGAGCTGAGCTGAGCTGGTTTCTGGTGCGGGAAAGAGGGTGGCAAACCAGGAGGAAAGAATGTGGAACAGTCTCGGCTGAGGAACGCCTAATCCCACCATCGTGGATTTAAATCCCACAATCGCCTCGTTAGAACCCCCCGCGGGGCAGGGGGAACGAGCCTGGAGAAAACACCTCTCCCATCCCGCTGGAATCCGAACAGTCCTGCCCCGGCTCGGGCTGGAGCTGCTGCGGCAGCAGCTGCAGGGAATTGCTTTCAGGCCTTTCCAAGCTTTAGGACTCAGCTGCCAAAGGCGCTCTGACCCCTTTCTTCCTCCTCATCTGGAAGGTGGGGAGGGGAGCGCAGGGAATTTGGGAATGCTGACCGCACCGTGGACTCGCAGCGCTGAGCCGGGGCAGGACCCTGTTTGCGAGAGTTTGGATCCCTGGAGGAGAGGGCAAGGTGCGCTCAGCAGGCAGCAAATGTTCGTGGGGACACTGCCTGTGCTGGAAAGAAAAGGGAAATCCCCCTGGAAGCCTTCCCTGGGATTTACATTTGTCCCTGAATGGGTGAGCCGGCCTGCCTTGGTGGGTGATTTCAGTTCCCAGCCTTTCAAGTCACATCAAGTCCTTCAAGGTCAGGGAGAACCCTCAGCCCCGCATTCTGTTGGAAGCTTTCATTTGTGTCACTCCCGGCCCAGCAGACCTGGTCCGACCTGTGCTCCGGGCGGCACCTGAGACGCGTCAGCCCCGGCCGTGTTAATGAGCTCAGGGATTAATGAGCTCAGGGACTAATGAGCGCAGGGCAGGGACGCGACGCCCTCCCACCTGCCGGCAGCCCGGCCGCATTCCTGGCTGGGCAGGACATTCCCTCAGGTTTCGGGGCTGTGGATGTTCCTCTCCAGCCATTCACACCCCGCTGCCGTGCGCGGCTAAGCCGGGGAGGCTCCGCGCCGGCGCCCAGCGCCGCATCCCGGCCTCGGGATAAGCACTTTCTCATCTGTCTCCAGGTTTATTTCTTCCTGATGAGAAGCTTTGGCATGGGATAGCGGGAGGGCTGCGAGATCCCGGGTTTGATGGATCCGGACTGGATTTGGGTGCCAGAAGCCCCTGGGCAGCATCGCTCTCTCGCAGTGCCAGCCTTGCTCCGGGTGTTGAACCACGGGAGCGCCGGGCGCAGGACACCCAGGTGCTGCCAGCGTCCCACCATCCCGGTGTTCCAGAGCTCCACGGGCCCCAGCTTCCGTGATATTTTCCAACACCAGCTTCGTTTACCGTAGGACAAGGAAAGGGAGAGCACATCTGGCAGAGGCGCGGGGAGGCAGGAACCGGGAGCCGAAGGAGGGCTGAGGTTGGCCAAGCAGCCTTAAAACTCCCAGCAGTTGGAGTCAGGAGTGCCATTCCCGCAGACCCTGCCGCCGGCTTGGGCCCCTTTTTGGATGCTCTTCCCGGGATGCAGGTGCACGGTGTTAAGAGATCATTTCCTGCCTGCACCGCAGCTCCAGGGATGGATTTACCACTGGGCTCACTTCACCCTGCTTTGCTCTCTTCATCCTTCTGGTTTTGTTTTTTTTCCTCGACTCCTCCTCTATTCCCTAAAAGCCCCTAAAAACCGGGCAGAGCCGCTGCAGGCCCGGGATCATCCCGTTCAGTGGGAAAAGCCAGCTGCTCTGCCAAAGCCATGGAACTCATCAAGGGAGGAGACAAATGGTTCGGCGAGGGGCTTTTGCAGGAGATAAGGAGCTGAGGGAATATTAGGAAATGCAAGAGGCAGAGCAAGGCGAAGGAGGGAGGGGCACGCCGGAAAACAGGGATAATTCTCCCTGAAAAGGATTTAATTGCCGATCGCACCGAGGTGCTCAGCAAAACCAGCCTGCAGTGGGCAGCTCATTCCAAACACACGCAGGGTCTGCTGGAGTTGCCAATGGAAGTGCAATTAAGTCCAAAGGAAACCCTCTCTAATTGCACAAGTGGAGGGAAGGGGAGAGATTTCCCCTCTGCTCTGGCTTTCCTTTTTTTTCCCCCTGGATGAGTGTGAATTCTTCACAAAATAGGTCCCTTGGACGACTTTGCTCACAAAATCAATGAACTCAAACATCAGCAGAGTCTTTGGCTTCCACTGGGCAGTGAATTCCTGCACTCATCTGCTGGGACGGGGGAGTTTGTTACTCCCACTGAGAATTTGGAATATTATAACTTTCATTTGTATTTTTTATAAAATAACATCATGATTAACTTGTACGTCAGGTGGATAAAGTCAGTGCAGTCACAGACTCCAGCCACGCACTCCAGGATTTCTTCTTTTCTTAGGATTTAATTCCCCCCAGTGCCTCCAGTTCTCCAACTGGGAATCAGTTTCATCCCTCATTAGCCAGACGTGTGGAATGCTCCGGCCGGGTCACTTGTCTGCAATAACGTCTCAGCATTGCAACAGCAGAGTGGTTTAACAGGAGGATCTGATGGAAAACAAGGAATAATGAATAGCAACAGATCCTATCTGATTTTATATCCCACTGCAGTTTAGGGCAGAGGTTAAAAACTGCATTACGAAGGACAGATATATTCCTTTTTTTTTTTTTTTTTTTTTTTCCAGTAAAACTCAGCTGAGCGCTCTTGTGTGTGCAGCAGTGCAGGAAGGGGTCATCCCAAATTCCTGTTCTTGCCAGGGAAACTTGTATGATGCAGTCCTGGAGCATCCCCTGAGTTTTTTGACATGTTGGTCTCTCCATGTGCCATTCCCACCCTGGAAAAACCATTTCCCAGCACTTCCCTGGGAGAGGAGGATGGGACCAGGAGCTCATGGGGTTCCAGGGAGCAGGACCAGACACCTCGACAATGAGGGAGAGGGGAGGATTGGTGCTCCATGACCTCTGGAATGTTGTGTTCCTGTGGGCTCAGCCCCAGTCAGCAAAGATTCAGGGCTTGGTGGCAAACGAGTTATGCTCCCACGAAAATGAAAATTTGGGATTTTTGAACAACAAGAGGGATTTTTCCCACTTTGGATAGCAATTCCTCCACACAAGAATAATGGATTTAATCCCAGGATGGTTTGGGTTTGGAGGAACCTTAAATCCCATCTTGTTCCATCCCTGGGGTTCAGTGAGGCAGCGAGGGCTCCATGAGCTCCTGGCCCCATCATCTTCTCCCAGGGAAGTGCTGGGAAATGGTTTGTCCAGGGTGGGAATGGCACATGGAGAGACCAACATCTCAAAAAACCCACAAGATGCTCCAGGACTGCATCATGCAGGTTTCCCTGGCAAGAACAGGAATTTGGGATGACCCCTTCCTGCACAAGAACACTCAGCTGAGTTTTACTGGAAAAAAAAACCCTTCCACTATCCCAGGTTTCTCCCAGCCCCATCCAACCTGGCCTGGAGCAACTCTGGGGATGGGGTAGCCAAGAAATCGGTGCTGGCACATGGGGACAGAGCATTGGGAATCACTGCCACTCACCTGTCCTGGTGCCACCCCCCAGACCTGCACCCACCACAGGGAAGGACCACGTGCCAAGGATGCCTGGATACTTTTCTCCTGAAATCACAAAAATGGGATGCAATTAAACCCCCCCAGTCACCCAGTGCTGCACAAACCGAGGGCAGCATCCACCTGAGTCCCAAACACCTCCCTGCACACAGCTGGTGATGCAAAGCCAAACCTGGAATTCCAAGGCTTTCATTTTTAAATCTGCCTTTCTCCCAGCTTCCAGTCAGAGCTGGCTGCAGCCGCAGGGCAGCAGCGGTGCCTTGTCACCCTGGGATTGTTAAAAATGGGCCAGGAGACCAGCTCCTTTTGAAAGGCCTTTATTAGAAGTCAGCTCTGGGTAGGGGGCTCGAGGGGCCGCGCACGCCGGCGCTGCTCCCACTGGACACCGCGGAGGAGGAGGAGGTGCCAGTCGAGTCTGCCGCTCACGCTGCAGAGTCGGGATTCCTTCCTCACGGGAGTTCCTAGGAATTCCCTTGGCTCAGTTTAGTCCAGGGGTGTCACCTTTGTCCAGTACTCTCAGGTCATGGTGAGTAGGTGGGAAGCCTTCCACAGATGGCTGGATGTCCTCCTCACACGGCAGTGTCCTTTGGAGGTCCAGATTTTGGGTCAGCTCGTTGTTTTAGGGGTCTTTTTGGGGTCAACTGGAGTTCCGCTTGGAG
The DNA here is from genome assembly GCA_017589585.1 of Phylloscopus whistleri. NCBI lineage: Eukaryota > Metazoa > Chordata > Aves > Passeriformes > Phylloscopidae > Phylloscopus > Phylloscopus whistleri. Next base: position 886,363 of record JADMLD010000294.1, read on the forward strand.
CGGTGCATCATGGGAGCCTCTGGATTTGCATATTGGGCGGGGTCAGCAGTTTGACGAGCAGGCGGGGAGCAGCAGAGGCCTATCCCGACGGAAGGTAAGGGGGAATTTGGGATCTGGGGAAAGGGAATGCACAACTTGGAACATAGGAAACTGAGATTTGAGGGTACAGATCCAACACAAACAGTTGGAAATTAACAGGTAAGTAACAGCATAACCTTTTTAACTACATGGTAAACAGTATAACAACACAACATACAACATCAATACAGCATACAATGCATAACTTGGAGCCCTTTATTTATTTCAGGATGACAGCCTTGGAGTCTGGGGGGATGCTGGGAGAGCCTTTTCCTTTGGGACATTGTGGAGTCTCTTGTACCCCTCCTAGGTGTGGCAGGGGCTTTCTCCCGCATGGTTCCCTGCAGACATTGTGGGCTCTTCTCCCTGGGTTCCTCGGGTCAGTCGCCCTCCCATGGTATCCTCTTTCCCTGTTGCCCCATTGGCTCTGGGGGCCTGGTGTCCGGTTTCTGTCTTCCCTGTGGTCAGTTTGCCCCCTGCTCTGCCCCCTGTGCCGCCCACCAACCTGGGACATGATACACCTGGGAAAACCCACATGATCTCTCTCTTTGTGCTCACCCACTCCCTGGTTCGAGGTGGGGGGAATAAAAATGGATTCTGGAGCATAAGAAAGAGACTTGTCTCGTCTGTTTCCCTGCCGGCTGCTGAGCCCCCCTGGACACGATGATCACTGCTGCCACACGTGCTGTTACAGGACATGTTCCTCCAGCACCATCCAACTTCCAAACTGAAGAACTCAGCTGCCGCTCCTCTCCAGAAAAGCTGCTCCCACCCAACTCCACCTCCAGAAAAGCTGCTCCCACCCAACTCCAGCCCCAAAACTGGGCAAGGCAGCGAGGAGAGTCCCCTGTGCTGTCACGTCCTTCTTTGGCACTGCCACCAGCCCTTGGGTGCAGCCCAGCAGCTCCCAGGGAGCTGCCACTGGCACCAGGTGCTCCTTCTCAGGCACTGCCCAAGGGAGGTGGTTGTGGCTGGAGTGGATAACCTTCCAGCCAGGATTTGGGGTTGTTTTCTGCACACACGTTCTGGGTTGTGTGGAGAGGGAGGATTAAACAGGGAGTTGTGTGATGCTCCTTGAGGATCTCATCACTAAAGAGATATTGAGACACCGAGAAGGGGTTGAAGGGGAGGCTGTAATGATCCAGAGGCCGGAGAAACCCAGGCAGGAACGTTTTGAGAGCAGCATCTGCCTACTCCAAGCAAGCAGCAGCTAAACGGAGGGATGACAGCATCCAGCAAATAGCTGGAATCTGTAAACGCTGCGGGGCAGGGAGGCTGCTCACAGCACAGGGATCGTGCAAACAAAACAAAACTTCGGGGCAGTGAACAAAACTTCCCGGCAGTGAAGTCAGGCTGAGATCCCATCTCCCCGAGGGAGAGCCGCAGGAGAGGGGATTTAGGGAGCTTGTCTGTCTCCCGTGCACAGTTTGGCCCCGGGAAGAGCCCTCTGGGCCTTGGAAAGGAGGCTGAGGGTCTGGGAGGGGGTTCAGGGGGTTCAGGGGCTCCAGATCTCCAGCTGGCAGTGGAGGGGGGCGGGGGGTTGTGACTGAAGTTGTCGCTTAGGGAGGTGACATCAGGTTTCTGCACGGGGTGGAGGGATGCTCTATTCCCGCTGAAAATCCACAGAATCCCGGGATGGTTTGGGTCCAAAGCGATCTTAAAGCTCATCTTCTTCCACCCCCTGCCACGGGCAGGGACACCTTCCACTATCCCAGGTTGCTCCAAGCCCCATCCGACCTGGCCTTGGGCACTTCCAGGGATCCAGGGGCAGCCACAGCTTCTCTGGGATCCTGTGCCATATTTTGGCACGTTCACAGTAAAAAGTTCCCCTGTAATTCCCTGGAAACCTCCGCTGCCAGGGCACGTCCCGCGTTTCTTTGCCTTTCGAATACGAGGACAAAGTTAAGCTTTGCAGGGAACCTGTGCTTGCTCCCGGCTGGGCATTCCCAACATCCCTGTCCCTCCCTGCTCCAAGGAAGGGTAAAGCCCCTTGACAGCCATCATCGAGTTTACAGATTTTACAGCCACCAAGAGCTCCTTTTCTCCTCCCTTCACCCAAACTTTCCTTTTTAAAAAGGTGTGAGAAGCCCGATTAGCGCCGCCTCTTCAGCCTGTTGAGGGCTTTGTTCCGAATTGTCACCATTTCCCTGGATGTGAAAGGGCAAAGGGCAGAGCCAGGGGCAGGAAGGTGCCTATCCTGGGAACCATCCCAGGGAACGGGCAGGAGGACCTGGAGGCCGAGGTGACCCTGTTCCTGCTCTCTTCCGCTGACTTTTTCCATTTTCAACCCCCAAAACTTGAATAAATTACAAGTTCAAAAAACGTAGAAAGCAAGGCTTTGTGCATTTGGGTTAGAGAATCCCCACCACTTCCAGAGGTGATCAATAGAAATTCGGATTGAAAAAGCTACCAATCCAACAGCAAATCCACCTGAGAGCATCACCCTGAGCCCCCACTGGGTTTTCCTTTGGCTTTGCCATCCCAAAGCCCCCAAACCCCATTAAATGCAGACACCAATACTGAGACAGAGCCACTGATGGCACCAGGAAGGGACCTGGGGCCAATTTGGCCCCAATTAAACAAATAGAGGGAAGGCAGGGTCATAACCAGGCCATAAAAAAGGCATCAAACGATTTTTTTTATTTTATTTTATTTTATTGTTAATGCTACCAGAATCCTCCTGCTCATCCCAGCACCAGCTCTGCTCCCTGATGGGGCAGGGATTGTCGGAGAGGGCGACAGCTGCTGTCTTTCACTGTTAATTATGAAGATGAGTTAAGAATTAATCAGGTAAAGGGAGGTACGTGAAAACAATCATGACTGGGAACGACAAAATTTGTCCCTTAGAAGAAGTTAAATCGGCTGTTGGAACTTGTCAGGGACCCAACACACACAGCCCTGCACGGACCCACAGCTCCCAAAACGGGAATTTTCAGCTCATTTTCTAATTTGTGAGTGCGCAGGATGGATGAAGCCGAAATTAGGGAACGTGCAGGATGGATTAAATCGAAATGAGGCTGCACCCCCGGGAAGGCTCACAGGAGGCAGGAGAAAGTTTCTCCTCGGGCTCTGCCCAGTGGGAGATGCTGGAGCAGGCATCTGCTGGAGGGGAGGAGAGGCACCTTCCCCTCTGTGAGGTGACAATCCAGCTGTGCCACCCCTGGCCCTCTGTGGAGGATGGGTTCCTCCAGAAATGGGGACATGTGAGCAATCCAGCCTATCTGGATGAAGAAGGCCTGTAACCATTCAAGGGCAGCAGAGTCACGTACAAGATGGAACAAGAGATGACAAAAGTCACGTCCCAAGAAGAACAAAGGATGCTAACAAGCTTCAGAGTGTGAGAATCGGATAGAAGCCAAAAGAAGGACTGCATAAACCTGCTGTGTGTGCAAAACCATTAACCAATCCGGGCTAAAAGGCTAACGCGTGCTTTTAGGGTATATCCAATTGCAAAGCAGCATGTAACACGTTAGAAGCTGAAAACTGTATAAAAAATACTGTTACTTTGCAATAAATGGCTCACTTTGATCATATTGATCATGGAGTGATGTCCCACTCTTAATTCTTCCGCAGCCCTCCCCTCCCGCTGCCACAGGCACAGAACTGCCGGAGAGAGGGATGTCAGCCAGGCTCCAAAGGCTTTTGGGGTATCCACACCCACCTCTTCCTTCAGGAGCAGTGTCAGCGAGGATCACGATGCTCCTTACTTGGGTATGGTGTCCCAGGAGTTCTGTCCATCTCATCCCATCCCATCCCATCCCATCCCATCCCATCCCATCCCATCCCATCCCATCCCATCCCATCCCATCCCATCCCATCCCATCCCACCCTGTCGCTGTAGAACACGAAAGCACGACATGGACTCTGTATCAGAAGGCTGTGAAACTTGAGGTCTGGCTTTATTACATCATGACCTGCCCTTTATAGATTTTGCTAAGGAGCCCACCTAAAAGGTGGGATCCTTTGGTCCATTGGTCACCCCAAGGGACCATCAAGCAAATTCCCTCCTTTGGGAAAGAATGCCAAAAAACAAGGTAGTTTACAATAACATGCTCTTGTTTACAACAGGTGTCTTCGGGAAAAGAATTTCCTGAAACCAAAACATGGCAGGCACAAACTGTGGCTACACCACCCCATCCCATCCCATCCCATCTCACCCCATCCCATCCCACCACATCCCATCCCACCCCACCCCATCCCATCCCATCCCGTCCCATCCCCCAGGAGGAGATGCCTGCGGATCCTTCCCCAGCCGCTGCAGGCGTTGCCAGCTGGGCTGTGAAACTGCTCTCCCGCAGCCAAACCCAACCCAAATTTCCATCGGCGGCAGCGGCAGCGGCAGCAGCAGGGAGGGATCAGCCCCATCTCCCTGGCAGGCGCTGCTCGCCGAGATGGGATTGATAAGATCCCTGGGAGGCACGGGAGGCCCGCGTGCCAAACACAGCCAATTAATGTCAGCCCTTTCCCATGCCAACCAATTAAGCTGTGTGTACTTGTCACCAGCGCCGGGAAAAGGGGGTGGAGGGCGCAGAGAGAGGCGATTCCAGGGAAGCCCCGAAGATCTAAAAATCCTCCTTAATTTACGGGCGGGAGGGGGAGGGCGTGGACACCCTGCGCTAACCCGAACGGGACTGATTAATGGCTCGGCTAATTTAGGAGCTGCTTGGCTCTGCTGACCTGGGGAGGCTCCATTTAACAGGAATCAGGCTGGCATGGGAAGCAGGGAGCAGCTGAACGATGTAAGGAGCAACAGATGGGCTCTGCGGTGGCCTTGCCAAGCACCAACACTGTTTTCTGAGCACTTGCTCTTAAACCTCCTCCAAAAGGGGGAAAAAAAAAAAAAAAAGTGATAATCAGAACCATAAAACCCATGTGGCTGATCCAGGAACGGGGAAGGCGGCAGCTCCTCTGCCCAGCCAAGAGCTGCTGGGCTGGGAAATGATCCCAGAGGTGCTGAGACACCTCCAGCCCTGCTCATCCCCACCCGCTGGGGCTGCAGGGACCGGGGAAGGAGGAAAAACATCTTCTGCCCTCCCTGTGCCTGTGGCGAGACAAAAGGAGATGCTGCTGAAGGCAGTCTCCCCTCTGATATGTTTCACCTGTGTTAATTATCCTAGAGTAGAAGCAGCCTTGCCCTCACAGCCATGGGTGTGGTAAAGAGTGAGTTAACTGGTATAGAGTTCAGATGGAGTCTGCTGGCCGTGCTGAGAAGAGCTGGGGACAGGAGGTTTTGCAAGGGACAGAAAAGGTGAGATATTGTACTTAGGACAGACAGGGTTAGGCGGCTGTGCCAGGGACAGGATGGAGCTGAGCCAGAACTGAAGAAGAGAGACAGAGCCAGGGCTGTGTGGAGCTGCTCTTAGAAGCTACAGAAGAAAGATATAGGAGACTCTTTAATAACAAGATGAAGATACTTGAAGGCTTCTGATGATTCTAATGAAGCACCTCAAGAGCAGTATCCATGTCGACCGACACATATCGACTGCGACATGTGCCGTGACAAATCACGGGTTGTTGGGAGGCAGAAGAGGGGGGAAAGCTGGTGAAACACCTGGAAAAACTGGGGGGGATCCTGCAGCTTCAGCTTGGCCTGGATGGAGAAGATCCATAGGTCCTGGACATTCTCAGGCTCTGGAGAAGATCAAGATCGGCCACGCTTCAAGCTGCAGGGAGTGACTTTGGAAGCACTTGCAGAAGCAAGCCTAACGGAAGGGGGGTTTTCCCAAAATCCAGCATTTCCGAGGGCAGACCGCCCCAGCCAGCAGTGGCTTGGAACCCTTGGACGGGGAGGAGGCAGCAGTGGTGGCAAAGCCCCCACCTGGCTGCGAGGGAAGACGGGAGATTGAACTCGTGGAGCTGCCAGGGCTCTGCAGGAGGAGGAGGAGGATGGGGGAGACCTGCAGCAATCTGGGAGCAGATCCAGGTTGGGATGGCTTGGAAATAACACGGGAGCGCTGGAAGTGTTGGGCTGTTTATCCCAGGGGTGAGCAGAGGCCCCAGGAAGGCACCCAACAGAGCGACCTGTCTGCGGCTGGAGTTTTTTAATAAAGAAACAGTAAAAAAACCAACAAATAACAGAGCAGCTCCTGCTTGCCAAGGGCTTTGGGAATCACACCTGGCACAGGAACACAGCACAGCTGAGCTCCTCAGAGCCAGAGCTTGGAGGAGAAAAAGGGATTGCTCTCTACACCCCATATGGGGTGGAGAGGAAAAAAAAAATCCCTCAGACTAATAAAGACTTGATTTTTTTTTTTTTTTACAGTTGCCTGCTTTCTCCCCAGGAGCAATATCTGTCTGCACAGATTTGGTGTTGTGGCTCTTTTTGCATCCAAATAAAAATGAAGAATCACCACTGACCCTCTCGTCTCTGTTCTGTATCGTTTATGGAGAAAAGTGCCTGAGGAGCAGGAGGTGATCTGTAGGTGATGGTTTGCAAAGTTCTCCTGGCACCCCACAGGGCCTGAGAGCACAGCAGTGTTCAGAGGCAGGTCTCACACAGGGGTTTTCCACCCTTTCATGTGGATGCTCTGGGACAGAACAGTTTCTGAGCAGGTCCCTTTCAAAGGCTGCAGGTTCCCAACTCTAAGCCAAGTCAAGAGTGGAAAAAAAAAATAAAAATTCCTTTTTCCCTGGGTATAATGGTCATGGGAAGATGTCCCTGAGCTCCCTGGTGTGGCTGACACAGCGATCCCATGGCCCTGCCAGATTTTGGAGATGGGATGATCAGAGGGCTGACAGGAAACACCAAAATCTCCTGGAGATTCACCACCCATTTGTCTCTGCTGGTGGATTGGCTGAGCCCCAGGAACTTGTCCTGTCCCAGCCCAGACTGTCCAGAGTCACAGATCATGGAATGATTGGATTGGGAAGGACCTTAAAGCTCAGCTCATTCCACACCCTGCCCTGAGCAGGGACACCTTCCACTATCCCAGGTTGCTCCAAGCCCTGTCCAACCTGGGCTGGGACAGCTCCTGGGGCAGCCACAACTTCCCTGGGAAAACCATTCCAAGGCCTCACCACCCCCACAGTGAAGAATTCCATCCCAATATCCCACCTAACCCTGCCCCCTGGCAGCGGGAAGCCATTCCCCTTGTCCTGGCACTCCCCTCCCCTTAGTCTAAACACACCTTTGAGGCTCTTCGAAATCCATCCTTGGGATTTGCCTCTTCCCTGCACAAATCCGTGTCCTTTGGCCTCCAGGGCCCTGCCCCAGCTGGAGCTGCTGCATTTCAAAGGCCTGGAAAAAGTGAGGAGCAGCAGCTGGCAGGGCTGGCTTTGCTAAAAGCAGGGAGGGCCTTTCCCTAATCCCAAAAGAGAGGGATGGCAAAAGCTCAGGGCTGCTGCTACCCTCCCTGGAAAAGGGCTTTGCCTGTGCTAGCTGGATATGGGAGATAAGGATGCTGTGGAAAGAAGGGAGGGTTGGCCAGGAATGAGGAATGGGCTGCCCCTTCCTGCTCAGCTCCTAATTGATGAGGAGCAGCTCCTGGCAGAGATGCCTTCCCCAGGAATTACACTCCCCCCTGGATTTATCCACAGAGTGCAGAGCACATCCCAGCACAGCCACACCTGTAACAGCAGGGAAGAGCCAGAACTCATTCCCAGCCCCCTGCCCTGGATTTCTGAGCTGTGAGCGGTGCCTGTTCCATCACCAAGGGCTTTTTAGGGCAGCCAGTGGCATTTCCCAGCACACAGGAGGCAGTTTATTACCAGTGATTTATTAAACTGCTCCAACTGTCAGCAGCCACTTGAAACATTCCCTTTCCCTTTTTTTTTTTTTTTTTTTTTTTCCCTTCAGCTTTGCTAATGTCTTTATAAAGAGCTGGATAAATAGATTTCCAGCACTTCTGACTGCCACAGATCAAACCTCAATCGATATGGCCCAGATTAGGGATGAGGTGAGACCGAGCCTCCCCACCTCCCTCCAGCCCCAGCTGCAGAGGTGAATTGATGGGAATGCACTTCCAAGGAGCAGATAAACACATTTTTGCCTGCTCACAGCAGAGCTGGACTTGACAGTTCCCAATTTCTCCCCGCTGTGGCCTGTTCTGTGGGTGGGGGAGCTCCAGGTGATTGCTGCTCCTGCCAGACTTCTCTCCTGCATCCTTTATGCTCCTGGATTGACCCTCCTGTCTTTATAATCTACTGAAATCGTGGAGTTCAGGGGCTTTCAGCTCCTGCCTGATGAATCTTTCCAGGACAAGACCCCTTTCTGTCATTAAGTTTGATCAGTCTCAGCTCATCAGCCTTAATTTATCTGCTGCAGAATCACCGTTTAAAGGCATGCTGAGCTGAAATGAGTCCTGCTCCCTCCCCAAAGGGCCCAAGGTCTACTTCTGCCAGTGCCAGCATACCCAGAGACACCCACCCCAACTCCCAGGTCGGACATCAGGAAGAATTTCTTCTTGGAAAAGGGTGGTCAGGCCTTGGAAGGGGCTGCCTGGGGAGGTTTGGAGTGCCCGTGTCTGGAGGTGTCCAGGGAACACCTGGATGTGGCACTCAGTGCTCTGGTGAGGATCAGTCAGGTCAGACTCAATCTTGGAGGGCTTTTCCAGCCTCAGGGATTCTGCATCACACATCTGGCACAAGCCAAAGGAGAATTGGAATTTTTTTTCCCCGTTTCCACATCAGAGGAACCCTTTAAAAAACGCCCCACTGTCCCCTCCTCGTGCTCTATTCTGTCCCCAGCTGCCCGTGAGCCCGGACAGAGCTGGCCCTGAGCTGCTGCAGCCCCTGGGTGCTCTCCCTGCGGAGCTCTTCCCTCCACCCCTTCCTCCATCCCTCCTCCTGTCTGGATAATTGATCCCCGAGTCGCAAACCAGATGCTCTGGCTGTGCCTCTCTCCCCACGCTCCGGCTCCTGCTGAAGTCCAGGGAGATCCTCTGGAAGAAGCCACTTTTAATTTGTAATCTGATTAAGCCATTAGAGGCGAATGGAGCAGTAAGTAACACAAATTGCCGATCGTTTCCATCAGCAAATCCCCCCAATTAATCCTGAGATTAACCCTGATTACACGCGGTAATGGTGATCAATGCACCCTAATGGGGGAAATCCGCCCACTCCGCTTTCTTCCACATCCCAGAACGATCAATTTGGAATCAGGGTGATTTATCTGGCAGGATCGAGCCGGGGCCAGCGGGGCTGGGGCACCGCCTGCATCTCCAGCGGCAATCCCAGGAGCCGCAGCCCCTTGGGAAAAATCAAGCCAAACTGGGGGGGAAAAAAAAGGAGCTGGATAGAGTGAGACAAAGAGCAGGGGAATGCAGAGGGCAGCAGGAATGGCAAATTCCATCTGCCTGCCGCACTCCCTCCCCTTTGAATCCTCCCAGTGATGCCCTAGAAAGCTCCTGTGAGGTGATCAGACCAAACAGCTCGGAGCAAGGCTGCACTTCTCAGGGACTCTTCCGTCAAAGGGAGGAAGTCAGGCTGGAGAAGAGCTGAAAAAAGGGAAAAAAAAAAACCCCTTTCCTACTTTGTGATCTGAGCCTCTGTTCTTCCCTTTGCTGCTAAAATCGGCAGTTACCCCAGGACCGAGCCTTTCCAAGGATCTCCAAGCACTCCACGAGCTTCAGAGCCGGGCTCAGCTTCCCCTTGGTGCTGTGTTATTTATAGAGCAGCTGAGACCCCCGCGATTGCTTCCAGGGGGATTCTGCCTTTGTAGGGACTAAGTCAGCACTAAGTCGGGAGCTCAAGGCTTGACCTTTGGAAGGCAGGGATGGATTCATCCCGCTCCGACCGCAGCCAGCTCTGGGCTGAGCTGCAGCAGGGCCTGGTGATAAAGCAGCTTGATTTATGGAGCCTTCTCTTCCAGAGCTGCTCACTCGGCTCTGGGAACACCAAGGAGGAAAGGAAAAACTGCTGGAAGATGGGCTGAGCTCCTGCCAGGGCCTCTGGCACCTCCCTGGGCATTGGCTCCAGGACAGGAGAGGCTACACAAGTGACATCTCACAAGGTCCCCAGTTCCCACATCCGTGGGTCCTACATGTTCCTGTGCCGTGGGAAAGACCACCTGGAGGGCTGCAAGCTCCTCCTGCTTTGCCCAAACTCTGACCAGGAATATTTCAGGTGGATCCTTCCCAACATGGCTTTGAAACTGTTTTCCTCTCCTCCCACACCACGTAGACTAATCCCCGTGTCACTTTGTCCCCAGATCTGTATTTTGGCAGGAAGATAATTGTAGGATATATTCTGTATGGGAAAAGGATATATTCCGTAGGTATTCTGTAAGGCATCACACTGTCCTGCAAGGACATTCCCTGTATTCCTATGAGATCCATGAGATCCTTTGGGATTTTTAGTGGAGCTGTAGTACCCAGACTAATCCCCCCTCAGGGTGGGATCCTGCAGCTCCCCTCCCCTCAGGTGGGCACTCCTGGCCAGGGAGCTGAGCCACAGGGTTGTCACTCACTGGGACAGTCCTGCTCCAACACCCCTCATCCAGGCAGGACATTCCAGGCAGGTGCACATGGTGCATCCCAGACTGCAGGGAATGGTTTTCTCCCCCAGGAATTGCCTCCGAGGTGTTTTGCAGCACACGTGTTTGGGGGTGACACGTGGGGGCCCCGTCCTTCAGCCACCCCCTCTCCCCAGCTCCTGCGGCTGCCCAAGGGGCTCGCGGTTCCCTTTGATGTGCAGATGAATCAGCCTGGCCAGGAGAAGCCCGGTGGATTTATGAACTCCTCCTCTATGATGTCTTTCCAATCGTATCCCCCAGAAGAGCACTTGCTCTCCCCTTCCTCCCCGGCTCCTCCGAGCCAAGCATTCCTGTCTCCTCCTCCATCCCAGGCCTGGGGAGCGATGCTGCTCCCCCGGAGCAAAATTCCCTCTGCAAACCGGGCCGCTCGTCAGCCCCCTGTTCCATATTCCAGCAGGTTTGGTGTCTGCCGGCTGCAGCCCCATGGAAGGGAGCTCCGAGCCGGAGACGGAATCCTGCAATTCAATCTACTCCCAGCCCAAATCATGCCAGCTCTGCAATTCCAGAGCAGTTGAAAAAGAAAGGGACAAATAGCTGTGATGGAAACCACTCACTGGAGACTTCCAGGGGAAATTATACACCCGCGAGGGGAAAAAGGATCATTAAGAGGTGACGGGAGAAAACATTTGCATTGCAAGTCAAAGCAGCTGGAGGCCGGGGGAAGCTCTGTGGTCACTGCCCTCCCCAGTCCGATCCAATCAACTCCACCACTTGGCAAACCCTGCCAGACAGGCCCTTGAGCTGTTTGACCCAGATTCCGCCCAACACCGGAGTCAAGCTCTGCCCGGGAACAGAAGGGGAGCCTTGCGAAAGGTCTCCCGGAGTTCATTCCTCTGTTAAAACCCTCACAAAATAATAAAATCGGTGTGTTCGTCTCCTCTTTAGCAGTCACCTCCACCTCGCCAGCTTCCCGGAGCTGCGTGAGGAGGTTGCTGTGCTTGGCAAACAAGCGGAGATTAAAGGGAGTTCAGCGGGAACATCTCGATTTAGTCTCGGCTGAGCACGCCCGGGACGCGATGGCACATTAAACCCGGCGGCACACGGAACCTGGTGGCACATCTAAAACCGTCACAAAGCAGAGGGAATGCAGGAGCTGGAAAAATAAAGGAGAGGGGCTTTTTTTTCTGCGCTAAACATCACACCGAAAATCCCCGTCCCTAAACGCCGCAGGGAGCAAGGAGGGGAGAGCCAGGAGCGAAAAGGGAACACACTTTCCAGCAGGGAAAAGGGAGCACACTCCCCCAGCGAGGGCAAACCTGCACACCCGCCCCTCGTTTCCCTGCCAGAGCGCTAGCAGAGCTCCCCAAAACCCCAGAGAGGAGTTTCAAGGAGTGATGAAAGAGGGGCCGAGGCGGGCCGTCTTCCAGCCAGCTGGAGCCAGGACTGCTCATCAGGAATAACCGGCCTCTCCCGCATCCACACACACAGGATGCGCTCCAAGCTCTCCCTGACATTTGTGTGTCAGCTTGAGCCAGCTGGGGCTGCAGCTCTGCCTTCCACTCCAGGCTCGGGCTTTAAATCCAGGGCTGGGAAGTTTGCAAAGCTGCCGGGGTCCATCCTCAGCTGGCCAGGGCGAGTCGGGAGCACCAGCAGCTCCACAAAGCCGGGTCGGCCTGGAAAAACCAACCTCTCCCTGGTGGGCAAACACCAGGAGAGGGAGGCAGCACCGCGCCGCGGTGACATTTGCACCCGGGGGCAATGAGGCGTCACTCAGCCCAAGCCAGACCAAACGGCATCTCTGGGGCACCGAAACTGCACAGCCGAGGAAATCCGACAAAATCCACCTGCCCTTTTCAATATTTGGAGATAATTGACTCCTCCAGGCTGCGGAATTACAAAAGAAAGCTGTTAGTGAAGCTGTTCAGCCCCAGGTCAGGCTGGGCGCGGAATTTCGCCAGCACCGGGGATGCTGAAAGAGCGAGGAGGACATTTCACATTTCCATATATTCCCAGCTCCCTCGTAGGAGGATTACAGGGATACACGTGTAATGCAGCAGGTCAGGGGGAAGACAGAGCAAGGGCAGGCTTACCGGCAGAGGGAAAACATCTCTGCTCCTCCATTGGTGCCAGCTGAGCTGTATCCCAGCCTGCGCATCCACCAAAATATCTGACTGCGGGGAAACTAGGGAAAAACCAGGCTTCTTTACCTAAAGGCAAAGAAATCAGCCAGAGCTTCTCCAAAAGGCCCGGGTCACTCATCCAAGAGTCTCACACCACCCCACACCTCACCTGCAGCCCTGAGGTGACCCAAAGCATCCCACCCCGCCTCTCCTCCCTGCCCTAAATACAGGGCCGGGGCTGGTCCAGCCTCCACCGGCAAATCCTGGCTGGGCCAGTTGAGTGCGGCATTCCTGAACCAGCGCAGGGGGGGCAATTAACACTTTTCCATCCATTATCATCCGGAGCTCAGTCCTCAGCCCCGAGGGATGGCAGGGCAGGCAAAGGGCAACCCGGTTCTGCTCTGCAGTCCCACCGGCTGCTCCAAGATCAACCTGCAAATCCCTAAAGGAAATTGTTCCCTGTGAGGATGGAGGGGCCCTGGCACAGGGTGCCCAGAGAAGCTGTGGCTGCCCAGATCCCTGGAAGTGCCCAAGCCCAGGTTGGACAGGGCTGGAAGCAATGTGGGATAGTAGAAGGTGTCCATGGCAGGGGTTGGATGATCCTTAAGGTCCCTTCCAACCCAAACCATTCCAGGATCTGCTGCCTGTGCTGCCTGCACGGGTCAGCGGGGCAGTAAATATTTGTACAGGCCGGACAAGGAGAAAGCAAACAGAATTCCCTTATTTATGGGCCTTGGCAGCTTCTCAGCCTCAGCTCCGTGGTGTTTCCATCCCCTCTGCTCCCAGCTGGGGCTCCGTGCACCCACAGCTGCTCCCTGGGGTGCCGGGGCAGCAGGCAGCCAGGAAGCAAAATGTTGGGACAGGAACGTGAGACCAGGGGTTGGGAGGATCAGAGGGACAGAGAGAGGGCGAGTGTGAGAGTCAGGACGTGCAGGAGCAAATGGGGTGACCCTGGCGGGTGTTTGTGCAGCCGTGTTTATTTTACCTGCAGGCAGAAGGAGGGAAGGTGATGGATCTGCTTCCCTGGCCGTCCAGGGGCCCTTCCCGGGCACTGCGTGAAGCCCCCCAGAGGATTAAACACCATCCCCAAGCCCTCCCTTTTGTCAGGGGGGTGTCCAGGCTCTGAGGGGCTTCCAGGGAGCTCAGTGAGACATCCTGAATCCCAAACCCTTCCTGCATGGCCACGCTGTGCCTGCCAGGACACACACGTGTCCTGTCCCAGACCGAGGTTCACTCCCTGCCGCTGCTGCCCCTGCCTCTGGCTCCTTCCCAGGAGAGGAACCCAGGATGAAGCCGGGATGTGGGAGTGCTCCCAGGGTCTCTGGGTGGGAGGTCTGTGTCTCCTCCGGGAGGAACAGCTTGAGCAGGGTCCTGTGCCTGCTCCAGAGACACAAACCATGAGCGTACCTGGGAGCAGCCGGCTGTCCGGAGCGTGCCTCATCTGCTTCCCATCATCCCCCCAGACGGAGGGCAGGAGGCAGAGGGGAAGGAGCCCGGGGATCACTGACCCCTCTTTGTGCTGAGTGTCTGGCTTTAGGAGGGATTCAGCCTTATTACCAACCTCCTGAGCTGCTGAAGTCTTGGATTTCTGTCATGTCAGGGGGAGCTTTTGCTGAGCTGAAAAGGGCAAGGGGATGGATCTCATTCCACAGACTCCTCAGAGATGAGGGGAAAGACAAGGGGCCAGGGGTTAAAATCACCCAAACCAGGCTGGGAATGGGCACGTGAAGGAACAGGGCAGGAGGGAATATGTGAACAACGGGGTCCTGGTGGCTCCTGAGGAGGGGCTTTGGTGGGGGTGGATGATGGCTGTCCTGCTGGTGTCTGGCATGAGGATGAGTCATCCCTAAATTTACTGGGATAATCTGTCCTGGCCTGTCCCATCACTTTCTCCACCCTGGCTGACACGAGCTTTATTTACACACTGTGACCAACACAGGCTCTGGTCACTCCAGCCATACCTGCCAGAGAGTTTTTCCTGACAGGGATTGATGGCATCTGGATGGAGATCTCCAGCTCCGGGAATCCTCTCCCAGGAAATCCTTGGTGCAGAATCCTTTCACCCTTTCACCATCTTTGCACTCATTTCACCATTTGTGGGAGAGCAGAGCAGGCAGGGCCGTGCTGCAGCCATGAGAGGAAACAGCCTCAAGCTGTGCCAGGAGAGATGCAGGTTGGACATCAGCAGGAATTTCTTCATGGAAAGGGTGGTGGTCAGACATTGGAAAGGCCTGTCCAGGGAGGTTTGGAGCCCCCATCCCTGGAGGTGTCCAAGAAATGCCTGGATGTGGCACTCACTGCTCTGGGCTGGTGACAAGGTGAGGATCAGGCACAGCATGGACTCAATCCTGAAGGGCTTTTCCAACCTCACTATCCCAAGATTCCAGGCAAAGGGCTCAGGGTGCTTGTCATGAGGCTGAGGGAGATAACATCCCTGAGATAACAGCGGAGCAGAGCAGAGCAGGCTGTGAGCAGGTTTGGGGCTGGGAAACATTCCCTCCAAACCGGCAGCCCTGGCTGGCTCTGACTGCTGCTCGGCTCCTCGTGCCGTGATTTATCCCGCAGCAGCGAGCCCAAACGCTCTCCATATGGATCCCATACAGGCTGCACCTGCTTCCCACCGTGGATAAGCACATGTGGGATGGAGCGGGAGAGCTGGGGGTGAGTGTGGGAATACAAATCAATCACCCGCCAGCCCCGAGCCCTGGAGGGGCCGCTGCTCCCCCCAGCCTGGCTGGGCCAGCTTCTCCCTGCTGGAGTGTTCTAGGGTGACTTTATGATGCCTGTATCCCCAATGGTCTGTTCTGTTTGTGCTGTATATTGAGTTCTGTACCTTTAAAATGGTTCTGGGAGCAAAAGGGGAGAAAGAAGCAGCAGAGTTTGTTTTGAGAAAACTGCCTGACTCCCACACGGCCTGGCTGCGGGGTTGGTCTGAGGCACTGACAGCGGTGGGGCAGAGATCTCCTGTGCTCTTTGTTTTAGCTAGCTCAGGCAGAGAAGTTCCCTGGACTGTTTTTTCCTTTTCCTTGGGACTGTTTCAATCTGCTCTGGACTGACAAACCCAGAGGAGCAGCGAGGGCTGGCACCTGCGGCCTGCGGGGCCTGGGCCTGCTGAGGGAGTGGGGCTGGTGAGAGACTGAGTGAGCTGAGCTACACCCACAGCAAGGACTGGCTCAGTTTGCCCTCTCTCTTCGGAGCAGCCAGAGGTTTTATTGTTCATATTGTTCATTCTTTGCTGCTTGTGGGCATCTCGTTTGTTAAATAAATAGCTTTTTCCACTTTTCTCCCAGGAAGTTTTTTCCCGAGACTGGCTGGGGGGAGGGGCCATTTGGGTTTGCTTTCCAGAGGAGCCCCTTTGGAGGTTTCCTCCCAAATTTGCCCTAAACCAGGACATGGAGCTGCTGGAGCTGCACGGCTCCCAGGGAATTAGCCCTGGCCTGTGCACAAGTCCCCAAGGTGACACTGATGAGCCCTGAGGTGCCACCAGGATGCAGCAGCTGGTCTGGGGCATCCCACGGGAACAGGGACTGTGCAACAAGGGAAACCCACCTGGATGGGGCCAGGGGACCTCTGTGCCACCACAGCAGTGGGAGAGCCGAGTGCTCCACATCCAGGGAAGAGGGAAAGAGCTCAGGAGCTTTTCTCTTCTCACAATGTTTAAATTTCCTTACAGGGAACGTGAAATTCCCTGAGGAAATAAACTGTCACCAAGCTCCAGGACCATCTGCCTCAGTCCCCAGGGATCCTTGGGATGAGTTTACAGAGCTTTCCATAAACACGGCACATGAGGCACAGCCCAGGGTCACGGCTGCTGGCCTGGGAGGAGTTTCTGCTCCCACATCCGCACGTTTTGGGAATGTCCCTGTCCTGCATCACCCTCCCTGGCTTGGAAAATCCAGGGTGGTGGGCAGAGGAGCCGGGCAATGCTCCATCAGTGATGCTGGAGGATCCCAGCCCTGAGGTCCTGGAGGTCCCCAAGCCCTGGACATCCTGGGGGTGAGGACAGGGATGCTCCTGCCGTGGAGAGAGACAGCCCTGTGGGATCTCCCATCACCTGCTCCCGCTTTGTCCCTCTCCCAGCACTCAAATATTTATGTCCAAAGTCGACATTAAAATTCAGGGGAAGCTAAATAGAAATTAAATTGTGTATTTGGAGAGGAAACAAGTCCCATAAGGTGAGCGCTGCCGGGCCCAGTGATTGATGGCTGTTTATTTATCTGCTACTGCCAAATCCTGCAAGGAAGACAGAGCGGGAAGGGAGCGGGAGCCACTGGAGCTGGGCTCTGTGGGTGGAACAGCCCTGGGAATCGTTGCAGTGTCCAAGAGAGGAGCAAACAGCTCCAGGGGTCCCCAGAGTGTCCGAGAGCAGAGCTGGGCAGCCCTGCCTGGATGCAAGGACTTAACTGTGCCACACAAACCTTTGGAATCCAAGTGTTTGGACCAGCACTAGGGCAGATCCCAGCTTCTCCCTGTCACATTGCTCATGTCTCCATGGCTCTGGAATTACCCCTGAGCATCTGAAGAGAGGCTGAGAGGAGCAGAGGCCCTTGCTGCCTCTTTCTTCCTTTCCTTTCCTTTCCTTTCCTTTCCTTTCCTTTCCTTTCCTTTCCTTTCCTTTCCTTTCCTTTCCTTTCCTTTCCTTTCCTTTCCTTTCCTTTCCTTTCCTTTCCTTTCCTTTCCTTTCCTTTCCTTTCCTTTCCTTTCCTTTCCTTTCCTTTCCTTTCCTTTCCTTTCCTTTCCTTTCCTTTCCTTTCCTTTCCTTTCCTTTCCTTTCCTTTCCTTTCCTTTCCTTTCCTTTCCTTTCCTTTCCTTTCCTTTCCTTTCCTTTCCTTTCCTTTCCTTTCCTTTCCTTTCCTTTCCTTTCCTTTCCTTTCCTTTCCTTTCCTTTCCTTTCCTTTCCTTTCCTCCTTTCTTTCTTTCCTTTATTTCCCTTTATTTCCCTTTTCTCTCTTCCTTCTTTGCCTCCTCTCCTCTCCTCTCCTCTCCTCTCCTCTCCTCTCCTCTCCTCTCCTCTCCTCTCCTCTCCTCTCCTCTCCTCTCCTCTCCTCTCCTCTCCTCTCCTCTCCTCTCCTCTCCTCTCCTCTCCTCTCCTCTCCTCTCCTCTCCTCTCCTCTCCTCTCCTCTCCTCTCCCCTCCTCGGCTCTGCCATTCCACAGGTACCATCCCTCTCTCCCTGCCTTTCTCTGCCTCCTCCCTCTTCCCTCTCCGTTATTTGCACAGTGGTGCCCAGGATCACTTGAGAGGGAAATGATTTCCTTTCCCTGGAACCTTTCCTTGCACTTATCTCCCCCCGTTCCCGAACGCCGTGTGCTGACGGATGCTGGATGCAACCAGACACCCCCAGCCGGCCCTGCCGATGCCTCCTTGGGTCTGGGCCATCCGGGAATGCGGGCGAGGTTATCCAGGGGTTCGCGTCTCCCTCGTCCTCTCTCTCTGTTCAAACCCTGCTCTTCCCTGTTTTACACTTCCTTGGAAAGAGATCAGTGGCGCGGGATGTTTGTCACCCGAGGAAGTGTTGTCATTGCTCACCCGTTGCTAGGTGACAGTGTCCTGTTGCTGCGGGCTGTGCGGGGCCAGGCGTGTCCCGGGAATGCCATTCCTCAGCTGGGAATGCCATCCCTCCTCTGGGAATGCCATCCCTCCTTCCCCCGTGGCCTCCGGAGCCTCCCTGGGAACTCTCAGGAGCTTCAGGTGAGCGCTTGGACCAGAGCCCAGTTCGGGCTCATCCTGCAGCTCCACGTCTCCCGCAGAGCCGGGGGGCTTCAGCCTCTTCCCGGGACAGGCAGGGGCAGTGAGGATCATTCCCTGTGCTCCAGCACCTCTGGCACAGGCTGAGGATGGCGATGGAGAGCCCAGTCCAGCCGCTGCCCCTTCCTCTCCCGGGGCAGGAGCAGGGCAGGGAAGCTGAGGGCAGGAGCTGCCATGGACTTTTCCAACCGAGTGGACAAAGTTTGGGGTTGGTTTTGTTGTGAGTTGTTTTTTTTTTTTCTTGTCTCTCTAGAAAAACGCTGATGTGTCAAAATAAAGGATTTGTTGGTGGTTTTTTTTGTTGTTGTTTTTTTGGGTGGCTTTTTTCTTTTTTTCTTTTTTTTTTCTTTTAAAGAATGTGCTTCTTTCAGCTTTTCAGGAATTGCTGCTCGAAACTGAGAAAAAAGAAAGTGCTGCCATCCCATTGGATTCCATCCATCCCATCCCATAGTATCCCATAGTATCCCATAGTATCCCACAGTATTCCATCTCATCCCATCCCATCCCATCCCATTCCTGCCAGCTGTGTCCCCATGAGCTGCAGCCCCACAGGGCACAGACCCGGGGGACCAAGGACAAGTCCTGCCAGTGCCAGCACCCTCCTGTCCATTCCAGCGCCCTCCTGGCCATTCCAGGTCCTCCTGGCCTTGCTGACATCCCAACTCCCTGGGCATGGGGCTGGGGGCAGGCTCAGGGCTGCTCTCTGCAGATGTGGTTTTGATTAGGAATTTTTTGGAACAAAAAAAATGTGCAAGTAAAGCACAACCCAACCCCAGCGCCATCGCCCCCCGCTTCCTGCGAACGTTCCTGTTCTGATTAACCAACATTCCTCCGGAAAAATCATCTCCTTCCCCAAAAACCCCAGGCAGGGCTGGCCAAGATTGCCCTCGCCGCAGAGAAGGGGGTTCCACGTCTCAGAGGGAAGGTGTGGGTGGAAGGTTTGGGTGTCAGCACCTGGCTCCTGGCCAGGGAATTCCAACCCCACGGAGCCTTGGACCCCACGCACTCGGAGGGCACAGTCCCAGCTCCAAGGGGCCTTGCTGGGAGTTCTTCCCAAAGGGAATGTTCAGTGGTCATTCCCATCGCAGGGAATTCAGCTGCCCTCATCCCAGTGCCCCCCAGCTCTGGGGACTCCATGCCCAGTGGCTGTAGCCCCATGACAGGGAATCTCCAGCCCTTCCAACTCCACCTCGGAGCCTCCAATCCTGTTTAATGAATGATCATTAACTGGGGACGTTTCAGATGAGGAAATTGTTTTAGGAACGAGCAATTAAGTCCTAATGCTCAGCTCACGTAACTCATTTCTAATTAAACTCACTGTAAATTATAGCACCACTATTTATTTTTAATGAGAAATAAAACTGGAAAGGAATTGCGGCCCTTCAAAAAACCGGACTGAGTGGGAGGGAGGAAAAGAGGGAATGAGCAGAGGAGGGAAAGGAGCAGAGAGCAGGGAGAGAGCTCAAGACAGGCAGAAAAGGGCTCTTAATTCCCTCCCTGCCATTCCAGAAGCCCTCTCCCTTCTTGCCCGGTGCCTGAGGACCTCCTGGCAACAGCCATTTATATTCCTGACCTTTCCCAAAGGTGGGAAAAGCTCCGGAGTCCAGGCTCTTGAGGGTTTTGCCACTGGGAAAGCGGCCTCTCTCTCCAGATCCAGCTGTGTCGTGACAAGGAAAAATGGTGCCCATATGGAGACATTAATGATCCGAGGTTCAAAGGCAGCACGGGAGGATCGAGCGCTCTCCGAGCAGATTTTAATCACATCCATCATGGAGCGGCTCTGGAAACGGCAGCAGAGGCAGGGTGGAGCTGGGGACGGACGGGGGTAACAGCACTGGCTGGGTTTGTTTGGAGCTGGGCAAAGAAACGTAAGGATTGCTCAGGCCACTGTCCTGCCATGGAGTCAGGAGGTGCCAGGGATTATCACCTCGCCATGCCTTATGGGAATTCTCCTCAGGGAATGGAAAAGGAGGAGGGGAAGTATCGGATTCTGAGTGTCCCAGACATGCTCCATGAACTCCCTTCAGCCTCCCAGACCTCCAGGAACACCTGTGTCCCCCTGGTATCCTGCGGAACTACAGGCTGTGCTAGGGATAGCCCCATTCCCTGGGTCAGGAATCACATGGTGGTTTGGGTTGGAAGGGACCTTAAAGTTCATCCAATCCAACCCCCACCATGGGCAGGGACCCCTTCCACTGCCCCAGGTTGCTCCAAGCCCCATCCAACCTGGCCTGGGACATTTCCAGGGATGGGGCAGCCACAGCTTCTCTGGGCAGCCTGTGCCAGGGCCTCCCCACCCTCGCAGGGAAGAATTCCTTCCCAATTTCCCATCTCATCCGGCTTTCTTTCCATTTAAAACCATGAGGAGTTTGCTGTGAGTGGAGAACACTCTGGCTCGTGTCCAGTAATGATGGATTTAACCCAACACAGTCGAGTTCAGGCTGAGCCCACTTGGAGATCCGTGGAAGTTTAACATTTCCAGCGATGTTTCCTCTCTCTCAGCACCGTCTGTGCCGGGATGGAGCCAGAGCAGCAGAAGAGGGGCCTTGTCTCCTCTCTGCCCCCCTGGCTGGAGCAGGGCAAGA
This sequence comes from Phylloscopus whistleri, assembly GCA_017589585.1. NCBI lineage: Eukaryota > Metazoa > Chordata > Aves > Passeriformes > Phylloscopidae > Phylloscopus > Phylloscopus whistleri. The sequence goes on from JADMLD010000294.1 coordinate 907,305, forward strand.
TCGGAGTCACCCAGAGCTCCCACATCAGCTGAGCTCAGGTGAGCCCTGGGAGGGCTCAGGTGAGGCTGGGATGTGTCCAGGGCAGTGATGCCATCCCATCCCTGCTCTCGTGCAAGGAAAGCAGGAGGAGAGATCCTGGTTCTCGATGCTGAGCAGGAGCTGGTGCTGCAGAGGGGAAGGAACAACAGCTGCCCACAATCCCAGAGCTCCCCATTCCTTATCCCATATCCCACCATCCCATACCTCACCACGCTATCCCTGACCACCCCATATTTTACCACCCCAATGCTACCAGCCTATAGCTCCCTATTCCTTATCCCACCCTCCCAAATTCCACCGTCCCACATCAGACCATCCCACAGCTCCCATCCCTCTCTGGGCCTGTCCCACTGCCCCAAGACAGAGGTGAGAGCTGCCTCTGCCAGTTCACCCCTCTGTAGGACAGGGAGGCACTGAGAGCACCCCAAAACCAGAGCCGGAGCATGGAGCAAACCTCACCTTCCCAGAAACATTCCCAGGAGTTTTCCTCTTGCTCTGGCTGTTCTGTGCAGTGAGCAGTGAGTGCTCCTCTCCGAAAGCTTCGTTAATGATTTTGGGCAGCTAAGCCAGGCCTGGATTTGGGAGGTGGCTGTGCCACCCCAGCTGTCTGCACGCGGATTTAAACCTGATCCATGTGGAACAGCGGCAGCTCCCGCTCTGCCTCTGGACAAAAGTCCTGATTATTCCCTCTTCCCGGCAAAGCTGCCTGTGTCCAGAGACTTGCAGACACTGTTCCCACTGGAATAGCTGCACGTGGATGCTGGCACTGCAAACCCTTCCCTCCATGGACACGTTCTGGTCACACCAAGCTGTGATCAGCATTTCGGCAGTGGCGGTGGCTGCGTCCGGCCAGACAGAGATGTAGGGACAGGGGGAGGGATGGGAATGGCTGTCCTACCAGCTCCTGCCTTCCCCCCATTTGGGGAGAGAAGAGAAATCCAGGGTGGAGAATCATGGGGTCACAGAACGGTGTGGGATGAAAAGGTGGGGATCACCTTCCATAGATCACATTGTTATAATCCTTCAACACTTCCACGAGTGGGAAGGAAGAGAATTCCTGGGAAATCCTGGCCTAGACAGGTCAGTGTTGAGCACAGGCTCCTTCAGAGGGATCCTGTGGAGCCTGTTCTCCACGGCTCTGCAGGACTGTCGCAGTCAACATAAAGAACTCACACCCACACTTTGCGATGTCCCAGGCGGAAAAGAGAGAGGTTTATTTACAGAATCAGCATTTGTCGAACTCCAGCAGTGATCATGGATTGGAGGAAGAAAATCTTCTTCTCCAACCACACTGGACCATGCAGCAGTCCATCTGCAGTCTCCTCCTTATGAAAAGAATGTAAACATGGCTAGATTTTACAATAACAAGTGGCTTGTTTATACCAAAGTGTATCTGACTCCAAAACACAGAAGGCTAAAGATAAGACTTTTACAAACTCCTTACAGGGGACAGAGGAGAACGGCAAAAACCCAGACAACACAGGACCATCTGTGTCCTGATGGAGCCCCGCAGAGTCCTGACCCGGCCGCTTTTAGGGGAAGGAACAGAGTGAGGAGGTGTTAGGGAGCTGCAGCCGGAGGAAACATTGGATCGTGTCCTCACACGGGTCCTGCCCACGGGGCCCGGGCGGCACCCTGGGCTGGGAAGGGCCATTAGTGAGGGAGTTGGGTTTCTGCCCTTGCCATGGGGGAACGCCCCGCGGAGCAGCCCCTGACCCCCCCAAAGCCCGGCCCAGCCGTGTAACCCGAGCCCAGGCCCAGGACAGCTCGGATTTAATCGCTTCCAATCCCGGCCTGGGGAAGTGGCAATTAAAGAGCTCGTTAAGTGACAGAAGGAGCTCCTGTGCTGCCCTGACACCTTCAGCTCCCCGAGCTGCCCCAGCACCTGCCCGCCGAGCAAGGAGAGGCTTCGGCACCGGCTCCGTCAGTGGGATGCAGCATCCCTGCTCCGCAGTGCAGCATCCTTGCTGGAATGTGGGCTCCTCCCTGCCACCGGCCACGCCGTCCTGCAGGATGAGGACAGGACAGCTCTGCCAGCAGCAGCCCCCACCCCGGGGTATTCCCACCTTTTCCTCCTGAGCCTGCTCATCCCCCGGGCCGTGTTTCCAAGGACATGGCAGCTGGGATATAGAGGGAAAGTGGGATGCCGAGGGAAAGGAACACGCGGAGGCAGAACTCTGGGAAGGGATCCGGGAAGGCTGGGGGAGGAATTCCTCCCTGCAATGGATGAGGGTTTTAGATCCAGATCATCGGGGGAGCTCCAACATCCACAGCCCCGGCTGCGGTTTGGAGCGGGGCCCTGAGGAGCTGCAGCATTAACACCCACAGCCCCTTCCCGCCTGGAATGCCTGCCCATCCGCACGGCTCCCTGCGAGGAGGCACAAGGGCCTTTCCAGCTGCAGGGAGCTGCCCCGGATAAACACCCGACAGCTGGAGCAGAGAGAAATGGAGCTGCTTCTCCAACTGCCAGCACGAGCCAATCCATCACGCTGGTCCTGGCACCTCTCCTCGGAAGGGAATCAAAGGGCTCCTTAGTGAGAAGGGATGGAATGACAGGTAGAAAGGCCAGAGGATAAATCCTGCTGCCTACTGGGACTGTTAAATATTAGGAGAGATTAGTGTCTGACAGGGGAGAGTAGGGCAGCAGCTCTGCTAAACAGCCAGAGAAATGCGTGGAATTCCGGCTCCTTTGTCAGTGGCAACTGCACAACACTCAGGGTGGAATAAAAGGAAGAAGAGGAAAAAAAAAATACCTTTCCCTGATTTAGATTAAGGAAGGAGCCCAGGCAGGAGCCTGGACCTCACCCAGCCCTTCCCGGGGCAGCACAGGAAAGGGGGAGCTGGGAGGGGATGCTGGGAGAGGGGTTGGAGCCGGAGCATCCCCTCCCAATCCTGCTCCAGGCACAGCCCCTCTGCAGGGCACCTGGCTGGGAAGGTGTGACAAAGAGAAGGGAAGTGATGGAGTCACCATGGAAGTGCTCAAACACCCGTGGATGTGGCAGCTGGGGGCACGGGGCTGTGGGGCCCCCGGCAGTGTGGTGGGAACGGTTGGACTTGATGGGCTCAGAGGGTTTTTCCAACCTAAATCCTGATTCCACGGTTTTCCTTTCCCCATCTGGGCAACAGAGCTGGGTGTAGGGAGGGGTGTGCTGGAGGAGGAGGGTCTGGCTGGGATCAGCAGGTCAATCCAGCTCAGGCAGATTATCCCAAATGATAGTTCCCATTTCCTTGCTAAGGCGTCCTAAAGCGCTTTGCTCTGCCCAGCAAAGGCTGTGATGGGGCTTAAAATATTAAAAAATTGGCCAATTTTCATAGTTTCCATGTCTGGCGTGTCAGGGTTTATTAACCAGGAGAAAAGCCTCTGTGTCAGGGACAGGTGAGTGGGAGTGGGAGTGCAGGGCTGCCCGTGGAGCCGTGGCCAGGCAGGGATGAGCTCCACGGGGAGCAGAGGGGCTCCCCACCCTACACAAGCACAGAGTCCTGGGCTGAGGCAGGACACAGCCAAGAGGGGCCAGGCTGTCAAATCCAGCCCCATCCTAAACTGAAATTCCGAAATTTGTCAGCCTCCCATCTTGAACCAGTTAAGTTTCCTCCCTCAATTACCCCGCTGGAAAGCCATTTTATAAACTCCCCCCATCCGATGATTGGGAGAAACCTCCCTCAATTTTCAACTGACGTTTGCTCACGACAGGTTTCTACCAATTCATGCTTTTGCCAACAGTGTCCTTCCAGAGTTCCTTGCATTCCTGGGTGTTTCCTCTTCCGTGTCTTTCCAGGCAGCAATCAGAACCATCTCAGCCTCTGATTTCTCTCCAGACTGCACAAGCACAGCTTTTCCAGGACCACTCATCCTGTCTGTGCCCACTAAACCACATTTGCTCCTCTATTTGGGAAAAAAAAAATAAAATTAAAAATCCACAGAGGGCTTGTGTTAGCCTCAGGAAATTTCATCCCAGCTCCTTATTTGCAATAAAAAAATCCCAAATCCGTTGGCCTAAGTAGGTGTTTCTATCCAGAAATCCATTACATCCATTGTCCTCTCCACATGTATCCAATGCAGGATGGGAGCTGAGAAGATCAGCCAGAAGGCAGAGTCTGGATCCAGTAAGACCACAGGGCTGAGCTGGAATTTAGCCCATCCACCCTGGAGTAACCAGGATCACCGGAAGGAAAACTCTTGGAAATGAATCCCTCTGCCATGGGGCCAGGCTGGGAGAGCTGGGGGTGTTCACCTGGAGAAGAGGAGGCTCCAGGGAGAGCTCAGAGCCCCTTCCAGTGCCTAAAGGGGCTCCAGGAGAGCTGGAGAGGGACTGGGACAAGGGATGGAGGGAGAGAACACAGGGAATGGCTTCCCACTGCCAGATTACAGAGTGAGATTGGGAAGGAATTCTTCCTGGGGAGTGTGGTGGGACCCTGGTACAGGGTGTCCAGAGAAGCTGTGGCTGCCCCTGGATCCCTGTCCAAGGCCAGGTCAGCGTCCCTTCCCATTCCATGAGCTGTCAGGAGCTGCTGGAAGCCCGGCCTCATTCCAGCCCGGTCCCAGCAAGGATGTGCTTTGGGGCTGGGATTTCTCGGTGCTTACGGAGCCCTGAGCAGGGCCATCCGCAGACAAAGAGCAGCTTTTCCAAGCCCTCCACCCCTGGCTCGGCTGGCTGGCTCCCAGCGAGGGAGCAGGTAAAACAAACCCTGCCAGCAGCAGCCCCAGCAGGGGCTCAGCACCGGGCTGGCAGTGCCCCATCCCCGCCTCTGGCATCGCCAACCTTATATCCTTGGATGCAAAACCAGGGGAAAATTGAGTGCTTGAAAGAGGACGGGCTCTCCTGGGTCAAATTAGTCATTCCTCGTTAGAAAAGCCCCGCTGGTTTCTTTGTTTCTCTCGCTCTCCAGTGTACCCAGATAAATACATTTGTAATTCTCCGAGCCCCGCTGAATAGGAGACTGGCAAGGTGAGAATATTAAAGCTGCAGATTATCAAGTGCTTCCCAGGAACTGAGATTCCAGCCGAGGAATGATGGGGAGGAAGGCTGGGGGTGAACTGCAGAGCAGGGAGAAGCTGGGGGGAGAGACTGGGGGAGGCAGGGGAAGGAGGAAGAGGAGGATGGAAAGGGAAATGCCAGAGGAGGGAATGCTGGAGAAAACGGAGAGGGGAGAAGGCTCCGGAGGAGAGGAGAAGGGGGGGGGAGCAGGGCTGCGGGGAGGTTTGGCAGCTGCTGACTGTGCCGCATTTCAATATTTAATGACTCCAAAACACAGCCATTAACATGTCAGAGGCAGAGGGAAATGGCCCGGCTTTTTTTCCCCGAGCCCTGATGGCTTTGAAGAACAAATGCCATCTAAAAGGGAGGCTTTTAAGGCGCTCCGGCCGGGCCTGCTGCCGGCCCCCTCCCTTCAGGGCAGCGCTTCCCTCCGGGAGTGCCGGAGGGCTGCATCCATTTGGTTTGGCTGGCATTGTCCATTTTATTTTCCCCCTCAGCCTCGCTCTCTCTGGGATCTTCCCGTTCCCGACACAGCCCTGCGAAATCGGGAGCGTTCAGCTCTTTGCTCCCAACATCCCCCGGCAAACGGATTTGCATCGGGTGCAGACAGTGACGAACTTGGAGCTGTTTCTCCCGATTTCAGCTGCTCCATTTCCCTCCTGCCGCGGCGATTTTGCCTTGCTGCTCCCTCTGCCTTCTCTCCAGGTGTTCCTTGTTCTCTGTGTCTTCCCATCCCCTTGCCCTGCCCGGGAAAGGGAGGGAGAAGCCAAGAAAAAAGGTCGAGGGAAGGACTGAATGGTCCATCCCTGGAAGTGTCCAAGGCCAGGTTGGACAGGGCTTGGAGCAATCTGGGATAGTGGAAGGTGTCCCTGCCCGTGGCAGGGGGGCAGAAATGAGGTGGGGTTTAAGGCCCCTTCCAAGCCAAACCATTCCATGATTCCATGGTTTTTGTCATCATTGGTGCTGGCACCGCAGGGAACGGGGAGGCAGTGCCATGTGCCAGCTCCAGGCCGTCTTTCCGTGCAAAATAAAAGGCAAAAATAAATGACAGCCTGACAAGTGTGGAGGTGGCCGTGCCAACCCTGTGGACAAGGTTCAAGTCACTCCCATTTAGCTCATTAGGAAGCACCAGGCTGTGGAAGTTGTGCGTGGAAGTGGGAACGAAAGAGCTCTGGTTTGGATGGGGAAGTTGTTGGATCCTACAAGCAATGTCCTGGAAATGCTGAGACAGGGACAAGGCCATCAGAAAAGAGCCCCTGTACCCGTGCATGGCACCAGACCCACCAGTCCTCCAGGTGCTGCCCACCCAGAGCTGTGTCTCTGATGTCCTGTGAGCAGAGCTGCCCTGTCCCCATTGGGCTCCAACCCCAGTGTCCCAGTCCCCGGGCACTTTTCAGGTCCCCACAATCTGGGCTCAACATCCCCTGGGCAGGACTCACCCAGGAAAGCCCAACCATGGCAGAAATCCATGCTCCAGGTGGGAGCAGGGAATGAGCCCTGCTCAGAGGGCAGAGGGAAGCTCTTCCACCTCCCTCTTCCCCACCAAGGGCTTTGTGTCCCCTCTGTGCTGAGCCGACATTTTCTGATCCAGCTGGAAGCCTCGGAACGACTTCCGAGGGTTGTTCTCACAGCATTCCTGCCCCGCTCAAACACGGCAGTGGAAGGAGACTTGGGAGAGAAGCTTCCTGTCTGGAGAGCCCTTCGCATCCTCGTTGACCTCGAGGCTTCCAGAAAGCTGAGGGGTCTCTGAGGGAACCCACCGCTGGTCCCTGGCAGGCCGCAGACGGATGGATAATGGGATCTTTGCACCTCGGAGAGGATTTCATCACTCAGCCTGAGCCCAAATCCATATTCATCATCTACGGATTTCTTTTTAATGGATAAAATGTCTTCTTTTTGAAAGAGCAGCCCCACTGCTGATGGCACAAACAGCTGTGCAGGGAAATCGCGTCAGAGCGAACCCAGGCAGGCTCCCTCCCCGAGCTTCCAGGGAATCTAACAGCTTTTGACTTCCAAAGTAACCCCGAACGCAGAGGAATTTCAAAGAGGAGACAGAAAACCTCCCCCGTCTGCTCAACCACATCAGCCGGGCGGCCTTCCCACGCCTCTTCCCAGCCTTCCTGCCCCTCTTCCACGGGTCAGGCTCAGGCACTTCATCGCCATCCCTCTGGAGAAGGTGGGATGGATGCTCCCGTGCTGGGAAGGGAGAGCTGCTCCTTTCCCCCAAGCACTTGACTCCAAGTCAGCTTTCCCAAGTTCACCCCGGAGCAGGAATTTCTGCATCCTCCCGCCACCACCCCTGGCAAAACCCTTATTGAGCTTGACATGTGTTGTTCTATTCCTGATGGATCCCGGCCACTGGAATATCCATCTGAAAATCAAATAAAATAGCCAAGCCCCCTGCGTGCTGCATATTTTGTGGGCTGTTCCCTGACTTCCATTGTTTCCCATTGTTTAGACTATTAGTCAGAACAATTTGTCATCCTACCCCTGCTGCCTGCTGGGATCCTGGGATTCGGCGTGTTCTGGAGAGGGAGCCCGTGCTGCTGCCACGCTGGGCTTCAGGACAGCCCAAACCCCCTCACACCGTGGGGCTGGGGCAGGAATTCTGGAGTGGGGCTCATTCCCTATCCCCAAAACCTTGCAGGGCTGAGAAAAACCAACGGTGTGAGCTCCGGGGCAGGAGGTGAGGGAGGAGGAGGTTGAAGGAGGCAGGCAGAGCTGGCTGTGGAGAGGCACTGCCGGAGCAGGGGAGGGTTTTCTCCTGGAGCTGCCAAGCTCCCGGTGCTGCAGGAGCTCCTGTCAGCTCCATTTCTCCCTCCCCTCCCGGGCTGGGAGCCCGGAGAGCAGCGGTGCCGGCAGAGCAGGAGGCAGCTCCGCCGGCTGCAGGCAGGAGCTCAGCCCAGGCAGAGGAGCTTCTGTTCCCGTTCCTGCTCCGATCCCTTCAGGAGTTCCTCACGTTATAAACACCTCCTTGGACACGGGGGTTGCTCTGGCTGCTGGGATTTTGTCTGCCCTGGCAGCTCCACGGTGGAGTCAGGAGCGGGAGGGTGGCTCAGGCTCGGAGGGAGCAGCAGCAGGGAGCTGGAGCCTGCAAATCAAGAGGATGACTTGTCCTGTCCTGCTCCTGTCCCCTCCTGAGGAGCCACGGGGATGATTTCTGTGCTTGCACCCCTCCCAGAGGAGGCACTGGGCGTCCCCAGCTGCTGAGAGCTGCTCACCAGGGCACCCTCTGCCCAAGGTCAGCTCTCTGCTCCCCGTTGTCCCAGGAGTGTCTCCAGCCGCCCACCCCCCCAAACCCCACGGGCTGCTGGACCCCTCTGACCCCACACCTCTCCCTGTTCTCCCAGCCAGGCTCAGCAGCCAGGAGCAGAACCCAGAGCTGCTTTTCATCCAGGCACCAAAACCTCCTCCCGGGTTTTTCCTGCCCTTTATGACACCCACTGCTGCCTCTGCCCATCACGGTGGCACCTGGCACCAGGGGTGTTTGACAGAACCTCTCACCTGCTGCCCCTGACCTTTGCCTGCCCACGTGTCCCAGAGTGTCCAGCTGCTCTGGGAGTGCCCCCTCCATCCCTAGGAACCAGCTGGGGCTGCCCCACCTCTGGAAGTGCTCTAGACAAGGTTAGACAGCAGTTGGAGCAACCTGGGATAGTGGAAGGTGCCCCTGCCAAAGGCAGGGCGTGGAATTGGATGGGCTCTGAAGTCCCTTCCAGCCCAAACCATCCTGGGATTCTGTGTTTCTATGGAAAGGAATGGCAGGGACAGCCTAGGCACTGCTTCCCAGGTAAGTTAAGAAGGAAGGTGACCCTCCTCATCATGTTCTGCCCAAACTTCCATGACTTACTGTGGGGCCAGCAGGTTCTTGGACCTGGGAAGAGCCTGGGGAGCTCCAGGTGGCTGAAAATTTGGGATTTTGACCAACCCCCAGCGCCTTGATGCCATAAAGCCAGTGTGGCTGTGAGGATCTGCCTTCATTCCCAAACATCCATCTTCCAACAAAAACATGCTGTCCAGATCAAGCCCTTCCTTTCAGCAGTGCTGGCCTCCCGCTGCCACCCCTTCCTTATCTCCAGGCTGCTCATCAAACCCAAGGGCAGCATCCCTTGGAGCTCTGTCCCGGAGCACGCTGGAAATTCAGCCCTCGCCTGGGAGGGAGAGCAAATTCCCATAAAAGCCTTGAATGGAAACAGAAGTGCCTGTTATTAGGGGGAAAAAAAAAAAAAAAAAAAAAAAAAAAAAAAAAAAAAAAAAAAGTGAGGAGAAGAAAGGAAGGGAGGGAGGAACCTGGAACCTGCCTCCCCATCCATGCACGGAGATGTGTCCCTACACAACGGGAGCTGTTTGCCAGGTGGGGCAGGGCCATGTCCCCACTGGCCAGCTCCTCCCTAGGGGTGGCCACCCTCCATCCAGGCGCTCACCCCTCTGGCGCGGCTCCCCCGCGGCAGGGAAGGGGTTAACTCCCAGCAGCTGCTCCCCAGATGCCGGTTCTGGAATTCACATTTGTGTAATAATAAACCTCGGGGAAAGCGCTGCTGCTGGGGGGTGGCTTTGTCCCCCCTCTCCCTCGCTCCCCACCCGGAGCCAGCGTGCGGCTGCCAAGGGGCGGCTGGAGAGGGGTGGCAGCCCCAGGTGCTGCGGGATCCTCCCGCCGGACTCCCAGGGAGATGAATTAGGGGCCGCCAGAGGAGCCGGCCCGCTTTCCACAGCGCTTCCCGTTTTTTCCTGCTGCTCGCCCCCACCGCGCTGGGACATCCCACGGGACCCTGGATGGGGGCAAAGCCGAGCGGGTCCCCCCGAGCGGGGCAGGGCTGGGGTGTAATTGGTTTCAGGAGAGAGGGGTGAGGAGAGACGGACATAAATTTCCTTGAGAGGCTTTCTCCCTAATGGCTCCCATCGCCCGGCAGGGCAGCACACCTGCTTCCAATAGCGGCTCCGGCTCCTGCCGCGGGTGCAGGAGAGGGGCTGTGCTTCCATCACCTCCGCTGGCCACGGGCATCCCGCTTCAGCAGCAGGGAGAGGGCTTTGCCCGGGCTTCCAAAGGGATGGCCACGGCTTTGAACCCCGTGCTTTCCCCTTTCCTGGCGTGTCCAGGTTTTTCCCTTTCCTGGGGTGTCCAAGTTTTCCCCTTTCCTGGGGTGTCCGGGTTTCTCCCTTTCCTGGGGTGTCCAGGTTTTCCCCTTTCCTGGAGTGTCCAGGTTTTTCCCTTTCCTGGGGTGTCCAGGTTTTTCCCTTTCTTTTGGTGTCCAGGTTTTCCCCTTTCCTGGGGTGTCCAGGTTTTTCCCTTTCCTGGGGTGTCCAGGTTTTTCCCTTTCCTGGGGTGTCCAGGTTTTTCCCTTTCCTGGGGTGTCCAGGTTTCTCCCTTTCCTGGGGTGTCCAGATTTTTCCTTTTCCTGGGGTGTCCAGGTTTTTCCCTTTCTTTTGGTGTCCAGGTTTTCTCCTTTCCTGGGGTGTCCAGGTTTTTCCCTTTCCTGGGGTGTCCAGGTTTTTCCCTTTCCTGGGGTGTCCAAGTTTTCCCCTTTCCTGGGGTGTCCAGGTTTCTCCCTTTCCTGGGGTGTCCAGGTTTCTCCCTTTCCTGGGGTGTCCAGGTTTTTCCCTTTCCTTTGGTGTCCAGGTTTTTCCCTTTCCTTCGGTGTCCAAGTTTTCCCCTTTCCTGGGGTGTCCAAGTTTTCCCCTTTCCTGGGGTGTCCAAGTTTTTCCCTTTCCTGGGGTGTCCAGGTTTCTCCCTTTCCTTTGGTGTCCAGGTTTCTCCCTTTCCTGGGGTGTCCAGGTTTCTCCCTTTCCTGGGGTGTCCAGGTTTTTCCCTTTCCTGGGGTGTCCAGGTTTCTCCCTTTCCTGGCGTGTCCAGGTTTTTCCCTTTTCCTTCGGTGTCCAGGGTTTTCCGTCTCCTTCGGTGTCCAGGTTTATTCCCTTTCCTTTGGTGTCCAGGTTTCTCCTTTTCCTGGAGTGTCCAGGTTTCCCCCATCCCAGCACAGCATCTCCGCTCCAGGGCACTTCCCCTGAGCTCCTGCCCACCTGCACGGCCCAGCCCAGCCCGGTTCATCCCAGGAGGATGCTCCGGAGCTGCACGGCCGGATCCGAATAGGTCACGGACCCCGGGCGGAGGCGGGAAGAAGTCTCCAAACGCTGCCGGCCCCCGAAGCATCTCCGGCCTCGCAGTCCCAGCTCTGACCCACCAAAGCCTCAGGAGTTATGTGGAGAGCTGGACAGGGATCAGAGGTTTGGCTGCGAGCGGGGGCAGCGGCAGGAAGAGTTCGGGGGGTCCGGATTGAGCTGATCTGCCGCTCCATTTGGAATGAAACCCTAAACCGGGTCAGCTTCCAGGCGAGCGTTCCTGCTTCTTTCAGCTCCCGGTGCCGTGTTTCACACGGCGGGGCAGGAGCTGGCACAGAGGCAGGAAAGCCTCTGCTGGCCCGGGCTGGCTCCCTGCTCAGGGACACCCGCAAGAGCCGCCTGGCAGGGGGGTCCCAGCTCGATCCCTGCCTCAGACCCTCCCCAAATCCTCCAGCACCGCGTCCCCTCGGAGATGAGGAGGATGCAGGAAGGGGCAGGTGGATCTCACACCTTCACCTACGGAAGGGGCTGCCTTCACCGGCGGGGTGAGGGGCTGCTCCTGTCCCCACCCAGGGTCTCCTGCAGGGGGAACGTCAGCTGTGGTACCCCAGTGACACGGGTGGATCCACCCGCTCCCATCTCCAGCATTCCAGAACATCTCTGATCCCCGGGGGGGGGGTGGTGTGTGACAGTGGAGGGGCTCATCCCCCTCCTTCTCCCTAGGGCAGCCTCACGTATTCCTGCTGTTTGGCAGCGCTGTCCCAGCCTGCCCCAATGGAGAGGGATGTTTGGGAAGCAGCTGGGAAGAGCGATGGGAGTGGGAGAGCCTTTGAAGAGCACATGAAGAGCCGGAGCCGGGGGACAGCGGGGGCAGTTGCATTTTTGGTGCAGGAGCCTGGCTCTGCGGGAGGGTGGCCGTGGAACACATCCTGCTCTCCTTCCCAAATTGCTGCGAGGGATCAAAGATCCCTGTCTGTGGCCAGCTGGCACCTGCTGCCCTCTGGAAAATCATCTTCCTGGCAACAACTACAGACGATCCCCAGTCACCAAGGATGGGAAGTACTCTCCTTGTGGGCAGCTTGTGCATCTCCACGAGCTTTTCCAGAGGGGCTCCGTGCACCTGGAAAGTCCAAGAGGGATTATTTCTAAACCTGCCCTGTCTGAGGGATTTCTGTGTGTCCCTGGCCATGCTCCTGGGAATTGCCCCCAGCCCAGCAGCATGGCTCTACCTGTGCCTTCACCACCGGAGGGCTCCAGGATTGCTCCAGGAAAACACATGGAGCCAGGAACGGGGCAGGAGCTAATCCAGGTAATCCATACCTGAATCCATGTCTGATCCTACACCAGAACCCACTCACTGACCCTGTGCCTGGATCCACACCTGAATCCACACCCAAACCCCCACCTGCCCCCACACCTGGGCTGGTGCTGGTGCACACCTGGCCAGGAGCAGCTCCAGGGGGAGGTGGTCCTCACCGTGACCCCACCGAGCCAGCGCTCTGGAGCTGCTGCCATGTCTGCCAGGTGAGGGGGTTTCTCCACCAGAAGAATAAAAAATTAAAGCAAAGCAACCCCGGCCTCCAAATTTATCTCCAAAGGCCTCGTTATGACCATTTTATTTGCTGGCTTCAGGCCAGGAGCTCGCTGGCCAAAGCTCCTTGATTTTTCCCTCCAGCGTGCCGGGGGGAGCAGCCTGGCTGTGGTCCCGAGCTGGGGATCCGAGGAGCCCGGTTTGCCTTTGGAAAGAGCCGTTAATTGACATGAGAAAATAATCCCGGGCTCTTTCTCTCCGGGGCGGGGAAGGTTCTCCTCACAGCACGGCTTGAAAAGGAGCGCGGCTTTTGGGGGACTGCAAACGCGCCCGTCAAAATAATGTTCCCCGGGCCAAAACTCTTCCCTGGGGCGAGGCCATCTGCTTCCAAAGGCTCTGGAGAAGCCTGTGGCTGCTGGTTTCACACTGGATGTGGAGTGGCTCCAGCCCCTCAGCACTGCTGGGTCCCTTTCTGCTCCCCTTCCTGTCCCCTGAGGGGGTGCAGGATCCCACTACCCCTGCTCCCTGCCTCTCTGATGCAACTCCATGGTGAGCATCCCTTGGGAAGATTCCCAGGAAACATCCCAGGGTATGCTGAGACCTCCATGGAAATCCACAGCGGAAAGCAGGAGCAAGGATCCAGTGGGGATTTGGGATGTGCTGAAGGGTTGTGGCACAGGGCAACTTCCATGCATCTACGAGGGCTTGGAGTGACAGAATACAGGGAATGGTTTCCCACTGCCAGATGGTAGGGTTGGATGGGATGTTGGGAGGAAGTTCTTCCCTGTGAGGGTAGTGAGGGGTTGGGATGGAATTCCCAGAGCAGCTGTGGCTGCCCCATCCCTGGAAGTGTCCAAGGCCAGGTTGGATGGGGCTTGGAGCAACCTGAGATAGTGGAAGGTGTCCTTGCCCACGGCAGGGGTAGAATGGGATGGGTGTTAAGGTCCCTTCCAATCCAAACAATTCCAGGATTTTATGATTCCGTTGCAGAGGCAGAACTGGATCAGAGAGCCCCTCCAGTGCTGGAGAAAAGCACAGGGCTCTGCCATCATCTCTGGGAGCTGGGAATTTCCAGCAGCAGTAAAATTGGCTTTTCCATTTGTATAAACTCCCCTGAAGTGGTGCCAAAAGGAGAGAGGACGAGACAGGAATGGCAAATGGAGCAGAGGCCGGATTGATTATCGAGGATTCATTCCCTGAGGTTCCTGAGGTTTGCCAGAGACACAGCTCTCTTTGCACAGGGCTGGCATTTTAACACTCACAAAATCAGCTATTAATAGTTAATGGCCAATTTAATAATTAATCAGTGTTTAACAAACGGGGGTGGAGGAGCCGCCTGTCTGCCACCAAAGTGGAATAATAAAGAGGAAACTTTGCAGTGACAGGGTCCAAGTGGGATTTTTGGCTTTGTTTTGTTACTGTGAGGGTGGGGAGGCTCTGGCACAGGGTGCCCAGAGAGGTTGTGGATTATCTATCCTTGGAAGTGTCCAAGGGCAGGTTGGACGGGGCTCGGATCAGCCTGGGATAGTGGAAGGTGTCCCTGCCCGTGGCCGGGGTGGGACTGGGTGGGCTTTGAGGTCATCCCAACTCCAACCATTCCAGTGATTCCAAGGCCGTGAGGTGACCATGGGCACCCCTGCCCTGGCTCATCCCTGGGCTGCTCTGGGAACTCTCCTGACCTTGTCAGGTTCTGCCAAAAGTGAGACACCCCCAGTTCCTGCAAGCCCCTGTCCCCAGGAGCACTGGAGCCAGGACACACTCCCAACCCCTCTCCTGTGCCAATTCCCTGGGATCCTTTATGACCATAAATGGACCCAGTGCAAAATTGCCCCAGATTTGTGTTAAACTGGCACTAACCATCCCCCAAATACTGGTATTTGTGGGGGTGACGTGGGAGAAGCTGAGTCATTGGACTGGTGCTACAGCAGGTCCTGTGGGGACCCCAAAGGGCAGTGAGGACTTTATATGGAGCATTCGGAGCAGCAGAGACTGCCCATCCCAAATCCCAACTGCATCTGGGTCACCGCCCTGGGACTGACAGCTGAGGAGGTGGGGAGGGACCCCCACCAGGTCCTGGCAGGGGCACAGCACCAGCCCCTCCACCACGGAGGGGCTGCAGCGGCTGCGAGCCAGCCCTGGGCATTTGTAAAATAAAGGCTGATTATTAACAGTACTTGAGATGTTCATGTTCCGTCTCCCTCGGGAGGCTCATTCCGTGCTGATTATCATATTTTTAAAATGTAATGAATTTATGGAGATAATTCAATCCCACTGACTAGGGATGTGCCTCATTCCTGCCACGAGGAAAGCTGCTGCGTGTGTGAAAATGGAAATTGCTGCGGCACTTTCCATGGCTTTTGCCTGTCCTCCCCTTCCAAAGGATCCCAAAATGCTTTGCAGGCTCTATCTGCTGGTGGGATCGACCAGAGAAACTCATCCCTCCCCAGGAACGTCCTCACCTCTGGGCTGCAACACAGAAACTCTTTAACTGGAAGCAGAAATGTAATCAGATTAATTAAGTAAGTACAATTCCGAGGCAAGAAAGTCAATTAAAGGAATCATAAGTCAATATGGAAATAGAAGGAGCTGGCTTTGAAGCAGGATTAGAGATAGCGAGGCTGGAGAGCGGCGCTCCTTCAAACGGCTCCGAGAGCGGCTTCTCCGCGGTGTTCCAGCTCAGAGAAGGCTCTGGAAGCAGTGCCGGGTGCCCGTGGAGGGATGGATCCAAGAGTGCAAAAAATGTGATCCAAATCTGCACCAAATGTGTGCCAAGTGTGTGCCAAGCACAAACCAAGTGTGTGCCAAGCGTGTCCCGATTGTAACCAAACGTGTCCCAAACGTGTCCCAGTTGTCACCAAACGTGTCCCCAAAGTGCTCCAAGTGCTCACCGAGAATGCCCCAAGCCCCACACGCACACAAAGGACGAACTGAGCACATATCAAAGGCGCACCAAGCATGACCCAAGCACGTCCCAAATATGTCCCAATTGTCACCAAATGTGTTCCAATTGTCACCAAACGTGTCCCAGTTGTCACCAAACGTGTCCCCAAAGTGCTCCAAGTGCTCACCGAGAGTGCCCAAGCCCCACACACACACAAAGGACAGACTGAGCATGTACCAAAGGCGCACCAAGCATGAACCAAGTATGCGCCAAACGTGTTCCAATTTTCACCAAACGTGTCCCAAACATGTCCCAATTGTCACCAAATGTGTCCCAAACGTGTCCCAGTTGTCACCAAACGTGTCCCAAAAGTGCTCCAAGTGCTCACCGAGAGTGCCTCAAGCCCCGCAGGCACACAAAGGACAGACTGAGCATGTATCAAAGGTGCACCAAGCATGAACCAAGCATGCGCCAAACGTGTTCCAATTGTCACCAAATGTGTCCCAAACGTGTCCCAGTTGTCACCAAACGTGTCCCAAAAGTGTCCCGAGAGTGCCCCAAGCCCTACATGCACCCAAAGGAACAGACTGAACACATACCAAAGGTGCACCAAGCATGAACCAAGCATGCGCCAAACGTGTCCCAATTGTCACCAAATGTGTCGCAAACATGTCCCACTTGTCACCAAACGTGTCCCAAACGTGTCCCAATTGTCACCAAACGTGTTCCAAAAGTGCTCCAAGTGCTCACCGAGAGTGCCCCAAGTCCCCCAGGCACACAAAGGACGGATGGAGCATGTACCAAAGGCGCACCAAGCATGAACCAAGTGTGTGCCAAATGTGTCCCAATTGCCACCAGACGTGTCCCAATTGTCACCAAATGTGTCCCAAAAGTGTCCCGAGAGTGCCCCAAGCCCCACATGCACACAAAGGACGAACAGAGCACATACCAAAGGCGCACCAAGCACGACCCGAGCATGTCCCGAATATGTCCCAATTGTCACCAAATGTGTTCCAATTGTCATCAAACGTGTCCCAATTGTCACCAAACGTGTCCCAAACGTGTCCCAAATGTGTCCCAAACGTGCTCCAAGTGCTCACCAAGAGTGCCCTAAGCACCACAGGCACACAAAGGACGCATGGAGCACGTACCAAAGGCACACCGATTGCACACCAATTACACACTAATGACACACTAATTACACACTAATTACACGCCAGTTGCACACCGAGCATGTGCCAGGTGCTTGCCAAGCATGTTCCAAGCGTGTTCCGAGGGCACACCAAGCGTGTCCCCCAGCGCCCCCCAAGCCATGCCAGCCCCTCTCCAGGCCATGTCCCCATTGTCACTGGTGCCTGAGGCCACCCAGGGGTGTTTGTGCTCCCTCCACACAACCCTGACACTAAACCCCTCCATGCCCACCCATGTCATGCCCGTGTGACCATGTGTGTCACCCGTGGAGGAGCAGGGCTGTCCCTTTGTTCCCTCACCTCCATGGATCCTCCCCGCTCCCCAGCTCTGGGCATCCTTTGCTTTTCCACCACTTTTCCTTCCCTTCCCTCCTTTCTTTCTCCCGGCAAAACCTCCCCGCCACGGGTGTCTTCCTGCCCCCATAAATCTCCTGCCAGGGATGAAATGGTGGCATTGAGGAAGGATCTTTTTTTGTGCAAATTTCAATAAATGCCACTGGAACAACACGGGAAATGATCCTGAAAATGCAGGAGCAGAAAGGAGAGAAAGAAATGGCAGCCGAGGGGGAAAGAGAGGGAAACGCTGGGATTCGAGGCTGCCAAACAATGCATTTAAATAATTCAATTTGCAAAAGCAGGGAAGAAGAGAAGAGAAAACAAAAGGGGAGGAAAAAACCCAACTTGTGTAGCAGGCCCATAAATAACCTTGGAGAGCGGGAGGCTGGGAATGCAGGATGGTGTGGGCCTTCTCCTCTTTGCATGAGTCTCCATAAAAATGCCGGGAAAAAAATATCATATTTAGATAGAGTCATCTGCAATTTCACTTTTACTTCCTGAAATCTTCCCAAGAGCAGCGACCATGTCACCTTCCCAGCCTGAGCTCTGGCATCTCTCCCCACTCTCGGATGCTCTGTGCAAGGCTCCCAGGAGAATTGGGAGCTGAGGGCATCTGGAGCCCTTCCATTCCACGGGCAGATCCCTCTGGAGTGACTGGGACTGGAGGCTTTTTAGTCTGTGGTCCCCAACCTCCTGGAACAAGTGGAATTTTGTGGAAGTAGAGGCATCCTTAGGGAGCTGCAGCTCCAGTGGGTTGGGGACACAGCTCTGAGGTGTGCGGGAATCTCATCCCCCTTGGAATGCTTGCCCCAGAAGTGATGGACTTTTGGCTCAGCTCCCTGTTCTTGCCCCGTGGTCATGGTGGCTGACAGCTGGGAGCGTCTCTGGGAATAAGGAACTTGGATTTGCCAGTGCCTCTGGGAAAAAGCCTGTCCCTCCTGCCGAGACCTGGCTATAAATCCCTGGTTTTGTCAAAGGTGTTGGGGAAAAAAATGGATCAAAATATTGGTGCCCTCACCACATTTACTGGTGAGGGCAGACCTGGTCCTGCACCAGCTGGATCCTCTGGGAAGGAAAACAAAGATCATGGAATCTCCCTATCTGGAAGAGATCCACAGAGATCATCCACTCCAACCCCTGGCCGTGCCCAGGGCTCCCCAACAATCCCACCCTGTGCCTGGGAGTGTTGTCCAAATGCTCTGCAGCCTTGGGATTTGACCATTCCCTGGGGAGCTGGATGCCAAAGTCTCAAGTGGAAAGCCGAGCAGGAACATCCCAAAATGGGGTGAGGAGCTGGAGAGGGGTGTGTTGGATCAGCATTGCCAGGGAATCCGTGGATCCATCTTAAAGCAGTGGACACCTGGACACCCTTTGGGATCCTGTGGCTGGGTGCTGCCCACTCTGCTCCCTGCTCTGCTCCAGAGCCACCCATCTCCTCCTCGGAGCAGCATCTCTCAGCTTCCAGCCCAGGGCCCTGTCCTGGCTTGAAAGCAAAACCAGTGAGACTCCAAGTCAGAAATACAATTTAAGTGGAGAAAAGAGGGGAAAAAAAGGAAAGGAAAGGAAAGGAAAGGAAAGGAAAGGAAAGGAAAGGAAAGGAAAGGAAAGGAAAGGAAAGGAAAGGAAAGGAAAGGAAAGGAAAGGAAAGGAAAGGAAAGGAAAGGAAAGGAAAGGAAAGGAAAGGAAAGGAAAGGAAAGGAAAGGAAAGGAAAGGAAAGGAAAGGAAAGGAAAGGAAAGGAAAGGAAAGGAAAGGAAAGGAAAGGAAAGGAAAGGAAAGGAAAGGAAAGGAAAGGAAAGGAAAGGAAAGGAAAGGAAAGGAAAGGAAAGGAAAGGAAAGGAAAGGAAAGGAAAGGAAAGGAAAGGAAAGGAAAGGGAAAGGGAAAGGGAAAGGGAAAGGGAAGGGAAAGGGAAAGGGAAGGGAAAGGGAAAGGGAAAGGGAAGGGAAGGGAAGGGAAGGGAATCTAAGCTGCACCTGTGGCCAGCACGGATCAAGGGATGGGCAGGGCACCTTCTCTGCCCAGCAGTGGGAGCCTAAATCAGGATGTTCTGTCCCCTCAGCAGAGCCAAGTGACATTTCCCACCACAGGCACTTTAAAAAAGAACAATAAATTGGGACATCTGTACTCAGCTTGGCTGTAGGACCAGGATCCCCTTTCAGGGAGTGTTTCAGGATGGAGGCACTACAGCTGTTGGTTGGTTAATGCCTCTGCCCTCCCCACCAACCTCCAGAAAGGACTTAGCAGCCCCACTCCAGCCAGGAATCAATCAGGAAATGGCACTTTGTCCTCCCCAGGAACAAGCTCTCCCCAGCCCCTAGAACCTGGCACCTGAGCCCTGCATCTGCTCAGGGGGAGGCTCTGGCACAGCCAGGCTGTGCTCAGCTCCTGGGCACCCATGGGACACAGGTTTGGCCCTCAGGGACCTGCGAGACCCACACACATCCCTGAGCTCCTGGGGACATGGTGAGGAACCCATCGGAGTGGGAATGGGAACAAAAGCAGACCCAAAATCCTGTGATTAAGGCAAACCCGTGCAGGGCTGGAGTGGCTGCAGAGAGGAGCTGCCAAGCCCTGCCCTCCTCTGCAGATCAAGATTCCCAGCATCATTAACCAGCTCATTAAACATTCCCTCTCCCTTTGGTGTGTCTCAAATCCATGACCCAGTGTCACCTTTTTAAAGGGCTCTGGGAATTTTGTGTGTGACGTGCTGGGCTAAGGCTCAGTGTGACAGAGTGCTTGGGGACAGGAGGTGGCTGTCCAGGTGTCACCTTCCTGCTCCTCACCAGAGGCCACTCCCATGGAGCTGTTCTGTGTTTTTCCAGAGCCCAATGAGGGTTTTTCCAACCCCAGGTGGGCTGGAGGCACTGCAGGGATGGCTCAGGGTGCACTGAGGTGCTGCAGGGTCTGGGGCCCGGGAGCCTCCACAGGCTCAGGGGACATCCCAACATTGCAGAGGGGCTCTGGCAGAGTTTTCCACAGCTCTGCAAGTCCTGGAGTTAATTGAATCCAAGTGTGGGAGCAGGGCTGTGCCCTTGGAGCTGCGGCGGGCAGCGGGAGCAGCTCCTTCTTCTTCTGTTCCCTGCTCGCTTTGAGTTCTCTCCTTTGAAAGGGAGGCCTCTCTCTGCATTCCCATCGAATGTGGCTTTTCCAGATTTCAAAGCCTTTTTTAGGTCTCTTCAGGGAATGCTCTGCAGGAGGCTGGGCACGACTCGGCCCTCCCAGGCTCCTCCTTGCAGCCACTGCCTGTCCCCCCGGGATCCCATCAGCTGGGGATCCCACCAACAGGGCATCCCATCAGCAGGGGATCCCATCAGCCAGGGATCCCATCAGCAGGGGATCTCATCAGCCAGGGATCCCATCAGCCAGGGATCCATCAGCCAGGGATCCCATCACCAGGGGATCCCATCAGCCGGGGATCCCATCAGCCAGGGATCCCATCAGCCAGGGATCCCATCAGCAGGGGATCCCATCAGCAGGGGATCCCATCCCCAGGGGATCCCATCAGCCAGGGATCCCATCAGCCAGGGATCACATCAGCCAGGGATCACATCAGCAGGGGATCCCATCAGCAGGGCATCCCATCAGCAGGGGAACCTATCAGCTGGGGATCCCATCAGCCGGGGACCCCATCAGCCAGGGATCCCATCAGCAGGGGATCCCATCAGCAGGGGATTCCATCAACTGGGGATCCCATCAGCAGGAGATCCCATCAGCCGGGGATCCCATCAGCTGGGGATCCCATCAGCCAGGGATCCCATCAGTCAGGGATCCCATAAACTAGGGATCCCATCAGCTGGGGATCCCATCAGCTGGGGATCCCATCCGCCAGGGATCCCATCAGCCAGGGGATCCCATCAGCCGGGGATCCTATCAGCAGGGGATCCTACCACCAGGGCATCCCACTCCCTCCTGCCCTGCCTGGGACACCCTGGCCACCCCTGTGGTCCTGTCCTAGGGCACAATGTAAGATGTGCCCAAGGGATGAATTCTGTCACCGTCTTCAGGTTGTTGAACCAGGTGGGGCAGTGTTTCCCTTGCCCCCTCTCTCCAGGCTGTCTCCTGTTAATGGGCCATCAATGCCTTGCCCCAGGACTCACAGGTAACTCCCTCTGGGAGCTCTCTCTGTTCAATGGGCAATCAAGGACCCACTGCATGACTGGTGGAACGATATCAGCCCATTGTGAGATGCTCTCCCCAGGGGGAGAAGCCAAGCATTCCCACCTGGATACAATCTGGGATTCGGAACAGCACAGCAGCCTTTACTCACTGGATTCCCAGAGGACAAGAGCTACCAGACTTTTCTATGAGATCACTGCTTCAGCAAGACCACTTCATCTGGACTGCTACCACCACCTGAACCAACAGGGTGTCAGGTTGTATTCTTGCTTTTTCCTTTCCTTTCCTTTCCTTTCCTTTCCTTTCCTTTCCTTTCCTTTCCTTCCCTTTCCTTTCCTTCCCTTCCCTTCCCTTCCCTTCCCTTCCCTTCCCTTCCCTTCCCTTCCCTTTCCCTTCCCTTTCCCTTTCCCTTTCCCTTTCCTTTCCTTTCCTTTCCTTTCCTTTCCTTTCCTTTCCTTTCCTTTCCTTTCCTTTCCTTTCCTTTCCTTTCCTTTCCTTTCCTTTCCTTTCCTTTCCTTTCCTTTCCTTTCCTTTCCTTTCCTTTCCTTTCCTTTCCTTTCCTTTCCTTTCCTTTCCTTTCCTTTCCTTTCCTTTCCTTTCCTTTCCTTTCCTTTCCTTTCCTTTCCTTTCCTTTCCTTCCCTTCCCTTCCCTTCCCTTCCCTTCCCTTCCCTTCCCTTCCCTTCCCTTCCCTTCCCTTCCCTTCCCTTCCCTTCCCTTCCCTTCCCTTCCCTTCCCTTCCCTTCCCTTCCCTTCCCTTCCCTTCCCTTCCCTTCCCTTCCCTTCCCTTCCCTTCCCTTTCCCTTTCCCTTTCCCTTTCCCTTTCCCTTTCCCTTCCCTTTCCCTTTCCCTTCCCTTTCTGGCACTGACCCCAAGTGGAGCTGGAATTGTGATGGGAGGGAAGGCCTGAGGTGGAAGGTGGGACCTCCCCGTGCTCAGAGGGGCTGTGGGTGGGGCAGAGCCATGTTCCCACCACGGGGATTGGGCTTTCAGCATTCCCAGCACATCCCAGTGGTCACCTTTAAAAGCCCTTCCACACCAGTGCCCCTGGGTTTGCTGTGGGGTCAGAGCCCTGACTGGTCCCACCCAACACAGCCCGGTGACCCCACAGTTGGGTTTGGGGGCCACCAGGCATCTTCCCCAAAGAGAGGAAAGGTGCCAGCAGCCAGGGCTCGGACGCCAGCCCCAGCCAGGCCCCTCAGGGCATTTTCCTGGCTCCGGGAGGGTTTCACAGCAATGGAAGTGACGGAGGAGAGGTAATCCCTATCACACTGTCCTACCAAACCCAGACCAAGGTGTTCCATCACAGCCTGTCCTTAAGGGCACAGCCTGGAGTTTGGTCTCCAATTAGTCTGGAGTGAGTCGAGTCAGATTTCTGCACACGTTTCCCTGGGTTCCAAATGTTAATTCCTGTCTTTCCTTCCCTCCTCATTTCCTCCTGGGACCCTCAGGCTCTGGAGCACCTCCCTGAAGGGGGAGGTGTGGAAGGTGGGGTGAGCAACTGGGGTCCTGCAGGCAGGTCCTTCCCCACAGCCACCCAAGAGGATCAGCTTTGCAGGGAGAAGAAAACAGAAATGTCCCTGTGCACTTTCCTCACACTTAGGAGAGTGAGCCTGGACTCACTCTTCTTCCAAACCCCTCCAACACTTGGATTTCTGGGTTAATTACTGCTTTTCCTTCAGCAGCAGCAGTATTAATAAGGTGCCTCGTGGGGAATGTTGCAGCCCTGCTCTCCTGGGAGCATCTCTGGAGTATCAAACCCTGGTGGTTGGTCTCGCTCGGTGTCACCACAGCCTGGACCGGTGGCTCTGGGGCAGCCTGGGAGCAGATGGGAATGTCGTGGGGAGGCTGGGCTGGGCCAGGCTGGATGGGACATGACTCCGGTTCCCCTGGAGCATCTGGCCTGCAGTTGGCAGACGCAACACTCAGCAACTTTCCTGGAGCTGAGGAAAGAAAAACGACGGAGTAAAAAATAGTCCTGTTCCCCCCGGGGAGTCTTGTTCATTAAAAGACAACGAGGTTTATGGCTCACACGTCCTTCCCTCGCTGCTCTCCCCCGAGCAGGACTCAGCCAGACAATAACTGAGGCTCCAGGAACCCTCCAAAGCATCTCTGGAGCCATAACTCAGCCTCTGTCAGCGGCTCCGTCAGTCCCACCCCGGGACCACCCCAAGCGCGGGATCCCCCCACCCTCCCCTGGCTGCTGACCCTGTCCCACCGCAGCCGTGGGGAATATGAGCTCACTGATTAGAAATCAATGGGATTTCAGCTCACACCTGAGCCTGCTGCATGGGAGGCTGCTCCCTACCCTGCCTGGCCTCTCCGTGCCCGCTCAGCAGATCCCAGCAGCTCAGGCACAGGGAGCTGCCGAGGAGGTGACCCTGAGGAAAATTCCCACTCGGGAAAGGAAAGCCCAAGCCCCCAGGGATGGCATCTTTCCAAGTCTCCCTCCATGGGGAGGGAGCTCCCTGCTGAGCCCCAAAGTGCCCCAGTTCCTGCAGGGATGTGCTGGTCCATCCTCAGGGACTTTTCGGGAAAGGGGAAAAAGGGCAGGAGCAGGGAAGAAGATCTCTGCCATGCAGCACAGAGGTGCAGGGTGCTGTTGGCGGTCCAGAAGGTGGGAATGCACAGCCTGGTGTGGGTGACATCCTCGGGAGGTGACAACAACCAGCAGCTCACCGCCATCACCCTGCTCTGCCCTCTTCACAGGGGCTCCTCCGATCCCCAGCGATGCTGTTGGAAGAACCAGGCAGCAGATCCGTCCTCTCCAAACCACTCCTCCTCCTCCTGCCACACAGGAAACTCACCTGTTCCAACCCCACTGTTACTGCTGAGCTCTGGGAAGACCAAAACAGTTCTGTGCTCACCTCAAGCACTTTTGGACATCTCCTGCCTTCTCCTCCAGCCCTCTCCATCCTGCAGCTTGGGGGACAAGCTGGAACATCCAGGCTAAATCCAGACCCTCCTCGGGGTTTTCCCCACCTCTGCATGGACCAAGAAGGCTCCCAACAGCTCATTCCCACCTCCCAGCTCCAGTTTTTCAGCACCATCTTCATGTTTCCTGCTCAGAGGTGGCACCTGCCCTCCACAGCCAGCACGGGAAGAGCCTGCCTGATCCTGGACTTCCTCCACTCCAACTGGATTTGCATTCCAGGCTAAGGATGTGCCAACTGCCTCTCCAACAGATTGTCCCTGAACTCTCCCAGCTGGCCAGTTGGTTCCTGTGCCTGGTTGCAGGAAGGCTCTGGAGCTGCTTCTTTAAATATGTTTTGAATGTTTCTGTTGCATCTCACTCACAGCCCACAGCCGGGCTGGGAAATCTAAAATACCTCTGAAAACCCGAGCCATGATCATTACTGAACGTTAGAGAGCATGGCTGGAGGATTAAATCCACATTTCTGCACGGAAACAGAGGCTGGATGCCCAGCACGAGGCTGCACCACACACACGGAGAGCTGCTCACCAAGGACGTGTCCGGCTCCCATCCCACTTGGAGCACCAGTTGGGGTTTCTGCTGCTCTTCCCCTCAGGAGGATCCCAAAGCACTTTTTTTTTTTTTTTTTTTCCCCAGCGTGTGCAGCCACCACTTTCCCACAGAAATGTGGATTTCTGCTCCCAGACTTGGCGGCTCCACCAGCAGCTCAGACAGGAGAGCGAGGCAGAGCGGGAGATGTTTCTGGAATCAGCCCCACTCAGCCACATCCATCCGCTCAGTTCCCAACCCCTTTGGGTACTGGAAGGCTTCTGGAAGGTTTTCCACTTAAGCACTGGTTAATGAATTCATCCTGTGGCTTCCCAGAGCTCTCTCCAAGAGGTCAGTCTCCCCTTATTTTGTGTCCAAGGGAACAGCCTTAGGGCCTTTGGGGATTCCCTCTGGGATCACCTCTGGTTCTTGCTGACCTCGCTCCTCTTCCTGACTCTGCTTCCATCTCACCTTTGCTCAAGAAGCTGGTTTAGTCTGGTTTGTCCCTCTGGAGAAGGGAAGGATCCAGGGAGAACTTGGAGCTCCTTTCTAGTGCCTAAAGGGGCTCCAAAAGAGCTGGAGAGGGACTTTGCACAAGGTCTGGAGGGACAGGACACAGGGAATGGCTTCCCACTGCCAGACGGCAGGGTTGGATGGGATGTTGGGAAGGAATTCCTGGCTTTGAGGGTGGTGAGGGGCTGGGATGGAATTCCCAGAGCAGCTCTAGCTGCTCCATCCCAGGGCCAGGTTGGATGGGGCTTGGAGCCACCTGGGATAGTGGAAGGCATCCCTGCCCATGGCAGGGAGTGGGACTGGATGACTTAGAATGTCCCCTCTGACCCAACCCACCCTGGGATTCTATAATTCCATGGAACATGAGCTTGAGAAGCCCCTCGGAGCGTTCACCCTCTGCTTTGCTGGGCTTGCTCTTTTTGTTTGCAGAAGCAGACAAGTCCTGCAGCCAGGCAGAGCCTTCCCAGAGCCAGCCCCAGTTCCCCACAGGATTAGTGCACGTATTTAACACCGCAGATAATCATAAATACAGGGAGAACCCGCATTAGCTCCACCCAGGGCCCTGCAAACCCCTGGAACTAGGGAGTTAATGCCAGGCTGGAGCGTGCCGCTATTATTTCCCCGTTCTCCAAATCCTCCCTCTCTGATGGATGCACTCCAGGGAATCTCTGGAGTGTCTCTGCAAGACACTTCCGTCGTAATTTGACTGCGAGGGCTTTGCTTCTGTGCTCCCGAGCAGTGGGAGCAGAATCAGCGCTTCCCTTGATCCTGGGAACCTTTGATACCAGAGCTGCTCCAGCCCTGCACCACCCCTGTGTTTCACAGTCCCCGAGGTGGAGGTCCTGGACCCTCTCACCCCAGGACATCACCAACAGAGGGACGCTGGGATCTGTCACCGGAGTCCCTTCATGTGCCGGGAATCAAATTCCAGGGGATTAAAATAAGGAACAGAGCGAGGCTGGGCCAGAGCCGGTGGCTGGGAGCTCATCCTGGCTTTTCTCTGAGCAGGAATATGGAATCACACCATCCCAGGATGGTTTGGGTGGGAGGGGATCTATAAAACCAGTGCCACCCCCTGCCATGGGCAGGGACACCTTCCCCTATCCTAGGTTGCTCCAAGCCCCATCCAGCCCGGCCTTGGACACTTCCAGATATCCAGGGACAGCCACAGCTTCTCTGGGTACCCTGTGCCAGGGCCTCAGCACCCTCATAGCCAGGAATCCCTCCCCAATATCCCACTTAACCCTGCTCCTGGCAGTGGGAATCTGTTCCCTGTGTCCTGTCACTCCACCCACTCTCTTGGAGCTCCTTTAGGCACTGGAAGGGGCTCTAAGTTCTCCCTGGATCCTTCTTGTCTCCAGCCCAAACATTCCCATTTTTCTTCCCCTCCATGGGGTGACCCAACAGCTCCATTCCAGGTGGGCACTTCAGTGGTTCCCTGCAGAGCACTGGTTTGGGGGTGGGAATCCAAACCCACCTCCACATTTCTCCATTTCCCTTTCCTGGGACAGAAACAATTCATTCCACAGAGGAAGAAGCTGCAGGGGGACAACGAGGGAGCTCACAAATCCCACATTTCCCTGTGTGAGGACTGTGCTGGGAGCCCTGGGCTCCCTGGAGTCCTTTAAGGTTAATAAATTGGCTTTTCTCACAAAGGCGAGATTATCCTTTGGGATTTATCCCCACAGGGTTTTGCAGCAGCACAGCTACAGACAGGCTCCAATAGGTGCTAGTAGTCAGTTCTTGGCTGGAAAATGTTCCAGCCTGGCTGTTCCCTCTGCCAGGGAAGCCTTGGATCAGAAGGTGAGGGAGCAAAGTCCGTCCTGTCCTGCCAGATTCCTTATCTGTGGATCTCCAAACTGGCCCTCGGGTTGTGGCAGAACTGGGGGTGGGCAAAGGAGACCCATGGCCTGACCCAGCAACAGCATTTTCCTGCTTTTTTTTTTATCCTGGAAAAAGAAAAACCAAGGCATGACAACGTGGAATTGTCCCTCAGCACATCAGAGCTGGATCCCCGCCACCCAGCAGGTGACAAAGAGAGACTCACGTCCTTTGGTGTGGCACTGTCTTTGTTCCCCAGCGCTCCCAGCCCTGAACACTGGGTGGAACTGGGACAGCACAGCCCAATCCTGCCTGGCAGACCCAGCCTGGCAGGTGCAGCAGAAGCAGCAGCTTCGGTGCTATTTCAGTCCAAGCAAGAGCTGCAAAATCCATGGGAAATAGAAATCCTTGACAGCCAGGAAAAAAAAAAAAAAATAAAAAAACAAAAAAAAAAACCTCGCCTTTCCCAAGCTGTTTGAAATCTGGGGTTGATGCCTGGGGTTGGTCCCATCTCTCATCCCTCTCCACACCCCTGGGACAGCAGGACCCTGGATCAGCCCCGCTGTGCTGGGCATTCCCTGCCCATCCCAGGCACAGGCAGCAATGCCACTGAGCGGCACCGAGTCCCAGGCTGTCGGAGCCGGTCTCCAAAGCTGTCAGGGAATCTGAGAAATCCAAGTGTAAAATCAGCAGGTTTTGTGGGACAGCGGGCACAGACTGTCCATATGTTCCCCACACACATCACCAGTCAGCTGGGAAATGCTCACAGCTCCCAGCCTCTCGTTTTGCCATTTTTTCCCGGGTTGGATTTGTCAGGGAGATGTCGCTGCCAGCCCCAGACCTCAGGAAAGGCTCAGCTCCGTGTGTCCCAGATGGACTTTCCTCCCGGCTGGGCTTTGATCAAAGCAAGGAAGCAGCGGGGGGGAGGTGGTTATTGCCTCAAAATGTGGCTGTGGAAGAGTTTGGAAGTGTTTGTCTGGGTGGGCTCCCAGTAGCCACGCTCCTGCCTCCCTCCTCCCATGGTTTCTGCCCTGGGGGACACACCAGGGACCAGCTGCACCCCAAAAGTTCTGCAGGAGCACAGCTTGAGCCCTGGCTTCACTCCAGGAAGGAGATCATGGTCCTTTCCTAAGCTATTTTTTCCCCCAAGTGAATCTCCAGGGTTGCTCTCAGGTCTGGGTTTTCCATCAGATGTTGGGTGCAGAGATCCACTGGGGTTTGGGGTGCAGAGATCTGCTGGGGTTTGGGGTGCAGAGATCTGCTGGGATTTGGGGTGCAGAGATCTGGTGGGGTTTGGGGTGCAGAGGTCTTCTGGGGTTTCGGGTGCAGAGATCTGCTGGGGTTTGGGGTGCAGAGATCTGCTGGGGTTTGGGGTGCAGAGATCTGCTGGGGTTTGGGGTGCAGAGATCCACTGGGGTTTGGGGTACAGAGATTCACTGGGGTTGGGGGTGCAGGAAGAGGAGGGGCGCTGAGGCACTGAGTCTGGTGGGAGCAGGAGCTGAGAACCAGCCATGCTTCCAGCATTTCTGGGAAGCAGAGATTCCCAGTAACTCTTTTTTAGGTTTATTTCCCTCTCATCCCTGCGAGGGAGGAAGGACAATGAAAGGATGACAGGCAGGAGTCTGCCAGAAAAAAAAAAAAAAAAAAAAGACATTAAAAACACAGATCTTCTCCAGTGTTCCTCTGTTCAGGGGGAGCTGAACCAATGTGACTCTTCTTCCTCTGCTCATCCTTCCATCAGGAGCTGGAGAGGATGGAATTGTTCAGCCCAGTGTTTTTACCTCCAGGGTTCCTCCTCTGTGTTACCAGCCTGGCTTTGTCGGTGGGCTCTGAATTCAGGGTGTCCAGGAAAACCCTGTTAATCCCAAAAGGTGGAGGGACAGCTCATCCCTCATTGGTGAACCCACCTGGAGGCAGCTCTGCTGGCACCTGGTGGGTGAAAAAGCCAAAAGGAATGGAAAAATATGGGGATATAAACCTTGGCATTTGGATTGAGAGCAATTCCTGCAATACGGAGGGGAGGCCTGGACTTGCTGGCTGAACCAAGGGCACGGCACGAGGAGCAGCAGAGCCGGGGAGCTGAGCCTGGCTTTGCAAGGGAGAATTAATTCCTGGAGCACCACAGAGTTTGGGGTTTAAAACTCCCAGGAGCCCGAGGGAAGAAAGGCTGGATCTGGTTATTTACCAACCCCTTCCAAGGAGAGCCCTGCCAGTCATGTCCTGGCAGTGGGGACACCAGTGAGAGACCCTGTGGCACGAGGGTTGGCACCCCTGACCGCTCCGCAGGGGAGCCATCCCCGATCCTGGCAGGAGGCCCGGGGAGCTTTGGGATGCAGCCACCCCTCTCCATGGATCCAGGCTGGCTGCTGGCAGGAGCTCTGCTGGGCTGGGCAGCGCTGGCACTGCCAGCTCCGAGCTGGCACCTGCTGGAGGACGGGGAGAGCCGGCGCCTTTGAAACGGAATGAAGGGAAAATCAGCCGGAACCTGGAGCCTCCACCGGGGAACGCGGCCAGGAAAACAACAACAAAACCAAGGGAGAGATGAGAGTGGAAAAGGCTTCAACAGCTTAATTTGCCGTTGTGACACCGCTCCATGATTCAGGAGAGCTGGAGCAGAGCGGAGGCTCCGGCTCTGCCGTGCAGGTCGAGGAAAATTTCAGGGCATATCTCAGAGGGAGAAAAACAATTTAAGGGATGAAATAACTGGAAAAAGAGAGGCAGAGAGAAAATAAAATCCTGAGAGTGATCCCAAGAGCTTTGGGTTTATTGGGCTGATAATGGCCCCAGATTCCTCCGATCTTTTCGAGGGATGTGGCAGCCCAGTGCCGAGGGTGAGTGGCCCGTGCCGTGTGTCCCAAGCCATGCCAGGTGTGCCACCATGTGCCATGTGTCCTGTCTGTGCCATGTGTCCGTTGCCAGGTGTCCCATGCCATGCCAGATGTGCTGTGCTGAGCGTGAATGTCCCATGCCATGCCATGTGGCCTGTGCCGAGGTTGTGTGTCCTGTGCCATGTGTCCCACTCTGTGCCATGTGTCCCATGATGTGCCATGTGTCCCATGCTGTGCCGTGTGTCCCATGCTGTGCCATGTGTCCCTTGCCAGGTGTCCCACGCCATTCCATGTGTCCTGTGCCGAGGTTGTGTGTCCTGTGTCATGTGTCCCATGCCATGCCATGTGTCCCATGCTGTGCTGTGTGTCCCACTCTGTGCCATGTGTCCCATGCTGTGCCATGTGTCCTATGCTGTGCCATGTGTCCCATGATGTGCCATGTGTCCCATGATGTGCCGTGTGTCCTATGCTGTGTCATGTGTCCCATGCTGTGCCATGTGTCCCATGCTGTGCTGTGTGTCCCACGCTGTGCCATGTGTCCCATGATGTGCCATGTGTCCCATGCTGTGCCATGTGTCCCATGATGTGCCATGTGTCCCACGCTGTGCCATGTGTCCCATGATGTGTCGTGTGTCCCATGATGTGCCATGTGTCCCATGCTGTGCTGTGTGTCCCATGATGTGCCATGTGTCCCATGATGTGCCGTGTGTCCCAAGCCATGCCAGGTGTGCCACCATGTGCCATGTGTCCTGTCTGTGCCATGTGTCCGTTGCCAGGTGTCCCATGCCATGCCAGATGTGCTGTGCTGAGGGTGAATGTCCCATGCCATGCCATGTGGCCTGTGCCGAGGTTGTGTGTCCTGTGCCATGTGTCCCACTCTGTGCCATGTGTCCCATGATGTGCCATGTGTCCCATGATGTGCCATGTGTCCCATGTGTGCCATGTGTCCCTTGCCAGGTGTTCCATGCCATTCCAGGTGTGCTGTACTGAGGGTGAATGTCCCACGCCATGCCATGTGTCCCATGCTGTGCCATGTGTCCCAGGATATGCCGTGTGCCCCATGCCATGCCGTGCGTCCCATGCCATGCCATGTGTCCCATGATGTGCATGTGTCCCAGGATATGCCGTGTGTCCCATGCCATGCCATGTGCCCCATGCCATGCCATGTGTCTTGTGCCGAGGTTGTGTGTCCTGTGCCATGTGTCCCACGATGTGCCATGTGTCCCATGCTGTGCCATGTGTCCCATGCTGTGCCAGGTGTCCCATGCTGTGCCATGTATCCCATGATGTGCCATGTTCCCCATGCCGTGCCATGTGTCCCATGCTGTGCTGTGTGTCCCATGCCGTGCCACATGTCCCATGTTGTGCCGTGTGTCCCATGCAATGCCATGTGTCCCATGATGTGCCATGTGCCCCATGATGTGCCATGTTTCCTACGCCATGCCATGTGTCCCATGATGTGCCGTGTGTCCCATGCCATGCCATGCGTCCCATGATGTGCCATGTGTCCCACACTGTGCCATGTGTCCCATGCCATGCCGTGTGTCCCATGATGTGCCATGTGTCCCATGTCGTGCCATGTGTCCCACGATGTGCCATGTGTCCCAGGATGTGCCGTGTGTCCCATGCCATGCCACGTGTCCCATGATGTGCCATGTGCCCCATGCCATGCCATGTGGCCTGTGCCGAGGTTGTGTGTCCTGTGCCGTGTGTCCTGTGCCATATGTCCCATGCCATGCCGTGTGTCCCATGATGTGCCCTGTGTCCCATGCTGTGCCATGTGTCCCACGATGTGCCATGTGTCCCACGCCATGCCACGTGTCCCACACAGTGCCATGTGTCCCATGCTGTGCCATGTGTCCCATGCTGTGCTATGACACATGTGCTCCTTCCCCTCTCCCACCCCCAAGCAGGTTCATCTCCATCCCATCCCCGCTCCATGCCCACCTCAGAGCCCCAGGCAGCTGGACACAGCTGGGAAAAGAGGCAGGAGGCAGGAAACCCCCTTGGCACCGTGCACAGGGCTGGGCAGAGATGCCACCTGTGCCCCCAACTCCCCAGTGCCACACATGCCCCAAAGGTGACCACAATTCCTCACCTACAGCTGCCAGCGCTGTCCAGTTCCCCCGTTCCCTTCTCCACTGCCACATTCCAGCTCATTAATTTCCATCAGAGGCTCTGGAGGGACCTGAGGAACTGGGGGATGATTTTTCTTCCCGGTTTTCAAGCCTGAGCTCGTGTGAGAAGAACCACGCGCAGGCCCCGGTCCCCCCGTGCTGACCCCGCTGCTTTGGGCCCTGATTCCCAAAGAATGTTCCCAATTTGTCACTGGCCCCTGTCATCCTCCAGCCGGGACCCACTTGAAGGGACGGGAAGCAGAGCCAAGACAAACAGGGTGCGTGGGATCTACCCCGGGAATGCCGGAGCTGCCCCCTCAGCCCTGTGCCGAGCCCATCCCTCCTCCCTGACAGGGCAGCTCCAAGGCAGCCTTGGGAGACAAATGTCCCGGGAAATACCCCCCCCAAAAATAATTCCTCCACGTTGCCACCTCCAGAATTAATGAGATCACGTCTTCAGCTCTAATTGGGCAAACAGAAACGCTCCTTTCCACAGGGAGCTGGGCTCTGGTGAGGAGTCATTAATCAGCGGGAGTGGGGAGGTCTGGAGCCATGTGGGTCCCACAGGGACATGTCCTGGAGCCTCTGGAATTGGCACCCCCCTGGTGCTGGTGGCTGCCAGCCCACCCCATAACCCCATAGGGGCATGGCCTCATCCAGGGTAAGCAGGAGGAGATGGAACCCCGAACTGGGACAGGCTCTGGAGACCCCTGGGAAGGGGATGGGTTGAGGGGAGCAGAGAGGTGCTGGCAGCAGCCACAGGCTGATCCCCCCTCACAGGGATCCCAGGGATAAACCACCTACTTGCCTCATTTCTTAGTCTAAAGCAGGGATGGATTTGAATCCCACAACTGGCATTGCTGGTAAATTTTTATTTTGTTGAGAGGAAGCTGCGGAGAGCCCATGGAAGGCCTGGAATGCTGCTGGGCCACCTGCATCTGTCATTCCTCTCCTCTCTCCTGTCACCTGGCAATTGTGGGCACCTTGGGAGCTGTACATGAGCTTTGTGCCCACCACTCTACCAGCCCACCATCCCACAATCCCACCATCTCACCATCCCACCATCCCACCATCCCACCATCCCACCATCCCACCATCCCACCATCCCACCATCCCACCATCCCATCATCCCACCATCCCACCATCCCATCATCCCACCATCCCACCATCCCACCATCCCATCATCCCATTGTCCCACTGCCCTCCCCTCCCACACCACCACGTGCCCTCCACCTGCATGACCCCTCCAACCCACCAGCCCATCCCAGACTCCCCCAGACCTGATCCCATCCTCACCAAGGCCCCCCCCAGTCCTCTCCCTGCCCTGGGCCAGGAGCATTAATTGGATCCTGCCATCCCATCTGGAGCTGATCAGCTCCGGCTGCCTCAGGATGTCGCTGATGGAAACTCCAGTGTTTGATTTCCAGGGGCTTCTGTCACTTCCCACTAGGAGAAGTGATAACCAGGGGGTGACCCCCTGTCACCCCACGGGAGCAGCTCTCCCAGGACATCTGGGACGCTCAGAGATTCCCAAGTGAACCTTGCAAGCCTCTGTCATCAGGGCTGCAGCGTAAATGCGGCTCCTGAGGCCTTTGGGATCTGGAACGTCACAGTCTTGGCCCCCAGTGCCCCTCGAGCTCCCTCCTCCTCCAGTCTGGGATTCACCCTCACTTTTTTGGGTGCACACACAGCCCTGGAGGATCCTGAAGGATCACAGAGATTCAAAGGCACCGCTCTGGGAGTCAAACATAAATTTTGCTTTTATTAAGCAGAGTAAATGTCAGGGGTGAAACAAAGCAGAGGAGGAAGGAGAGAAGAGGAGGATTTCATGGATTTCATTCCAGCTTCCCTTTCCTTTCACTCCTGCTCCCGGCTCTGGCTCCCTGCAGTTGTTTATTTAGAAGTCCAGTAGGGAGAGCTCAGCTCGTGCCTGCCTTCCACAGGGATTTTCTGCACCATTTCCATGAGGAACAGCAGAGAATCACGGAGTCATGGAATCCCAGGATGGTTGGGGTGGGAAGCGACCTTCGAGATCATCTCATTCCCCTCCATGGGCAGGGACACCTTGCCCTGTTCCAGGTTGTTCCAAGTTTCATGCAACTTGGCCTTGGACACTTCCAACATATCCAGTGCCAGTTTATCTGGAGGCTGAAAGCCTCGGTCACTGCTCAGGATGGACTGGCAGCGCCTTGGACCTCGATCCAAGAGGATTCCCTGCGGCTCCTGCCTGCTTCACTGGATCCAGAACATTCCCTGGCAGGCAGGAGGCCTCGGCACTGCCCAGCAGACCAGGTAAACCCACCAGGTAAAGGCTGTGCTGACAGAATCCCTCCTGGCTCCCAGGAATTCCCAGACAGGAGGGAATGGTGGCGGGAGCAGCAGGACGACCCTGTGGGGATGGAGATCTGAGTCCATCCTCGGCATCTCATGCCTGGGGCTCCAGGGGAGAGCCAGGCTCTGGTTCAAAGGCCAAACCCCCCCAGGTGAGCTGGGAAGTTTCCCTTAACTTGAGGAGACAGCCCCACATTTGTGTCACATTCCCGCCTGCTTTAATTGCTCCGGCACGGCTGCTTTTCCATGGAGACTGGAGCCAGCGCAGGCCTCGGAGATTCTCCCAGGAATGACATGCCTGGACAGGACACCCTGCAGCTCCCAACACTCCCGTGGCTCCATCCATCCCTCTGGAGCACGGGGATGTCCATACACAGTGCTGAGAGCGGCGGAGCCACTGGAGAACCGCATTTGCCAAGGCAGAAATCCGGGAGAACGGGAGCTCCTGGATAATGTTTTCCCTCCTTCCAGGTTTAATTCTGTCTGCTGGAGGTGTTTTATCCACACACGGCAGCAGCAGCAGCAGGAGGGAAATGGCTGAACAAAGGGGCTCCTTTTCTCACTCCCTCTTATCTGTGAGTCTCAGGAATGCAGCTGGATTGGAGGTTGCAGGGCCAGAGCCCCTGGAATCGCTGAATGCCTCAGGTGAAGAGTTTGCTGGAGAGGCTCAGGAGCTGGGGGAACACTCAGGACACATTAAACCAACGACACCCTGCTCAGCCAGTGCCGGGAGCTCCTTCCAAAAGCGGGGATTCTTCTCCTCCTGTGTTCAGGAGAGGTGGGTTAATCCGGGCGTGGAGGTTGTTGATCCCTGTGCTGCCCTGGGGTTGATTTTGGGGCAGTGACACCTTCCACTGGATGAGTTTGATCCAAGCCTTGTCCAACCTGGCCTTGAGCATTCCCAGAATGCCAGCTCTGGCTCCAATCCTTGCCACAGCTCGGGCCCCAGAAGTCCAGATATTGCACTGCACTGATCTGTGAGGCACCAGCCAAAAACCTTCTAAGCCTGTAGCTGTGGGAAACTTTTCCCTCAAAATCCTTCCTCGGGAAATGCTGTATAAGCCCAAAAGCCCAAAGCCCAAAGTCCAGCTCCACAGCTTTAGGGAATCTCAGTGGATGAGGTTGAGAGGGTCCGTCCTGCCAGGACCACCTGCCTGGCAGGGGACCACCACTCTGGGTGCCTCCTCCTGGTGGATACAGTCAAAATTCTTTTCAAGAGAGAGGATGGATCCAACCCCAGAATAAAACCAAAGGAAAATGATTTTTTTTTGTCCTTCAGTCTTATGTCTAAACCATCCCTGTTGAGGATCCCAAGCGGCTGGCGAGTTCTGTGGTGTCAGGAATGTCATGGAGGGGGTGGATGGGCTGAGCAGGCACAGGCACCTCAAAGACCATCCCATTCCATGGGCAGGAGCTCCTCCCACCACCCCAGGTTGCCCCAAGCCCTCTCCAACCTGGCCTTGGCCATGTCCAGGGATGAGGAGTCCCCACCCAAGGATCTCAGCATGGTCCTGAGGGAACCAAAGGCTCCTTTGCGCCTCTGAATTCCCCCTCTCCTCCCTGTCCCCCATTTCCCTGTGTCACCCTTGCAGAGCCTCCTCCAGTTATCCTGCTGGTCCCAAAAGCCCTGATCCCACGCATCCCAGCTGCTGTCCCCTGGTGACAGGGAACACCACGCTGCCCTCCCAGCCCAGCTGCAAAGGCTCCAGCCTGACAAACGTGTGCAGAAAGCATTTTGGACCAGGATCCCTATCCAGGGCCGTGGCAGACGGAGGAGGGGGAATGGAAGGACCCCTTGGCTGGAGATAAGGAGCCACAGGAAGGCCGTGAGCACAAAAAGCTGCGAGCCCCCCAAAATTCCCGAGGGGAGAGCAGCGCCACAGAATAATTGCTGAAAGAATGCAGCTTGATTGCAGCCAGCAGGGAGAGCCTCCAATCCCGCCTGGAATGAGAGCCCAGGGTGATGGCTCCAGGGGAAGAGGAGTTATCAGCCTGGGAGCAGTGATTTATTCCATGAAGAGGATTAAGAGTCCAAAAGTTAATGGACCTAATGGAAAACAGGATGGCTGAGGGCTCCAGAAAGGGGGATGTGGCGGGGGGAGAGGCATTTGTGGAGCTTGGCTGCAGTGCCAGGGAGCACCCAAAGGTCCTCAGCACCCACCCAGGGCTTTCTGCACCCTCTGGGCTGGGATAGGCAGCAAGGAGTTCCGCAGGGATGCAGCCAGATGAGAAACATCTCTCCCAGGAGCTGCAGGTCTGGGCACTCACTGGCATCAGCAGGAATTGGCTGCTGGGCAGCTTTCATGGAAACACGGAATTTGGGTGGAAGGGACCTCTCAAGGTCACCCAGTACAACCCCTGCCATGGTCAGGGACACCTTCTGTTACCCCAAACCCCATCCAACCTGGCCTTGGACACTTCCAGGGATGGGGCAGCCACAGCTTCTCTGGGAAACTTGGGAGAGAAGCTGTGGACGCCCCCACTCTCTGCTCTGCTCCTTCACCTCTCCACGGACTGGCAGCAAAGCCCAAACCCTGTGCCAGCTCATCCCACCGGAGCTGGGGAGTGCTGCCAGCCCTGCAGCCAACATTCCCGAGCTGCTCATCCACCCCTCCTCCCCTCATCCCTGCTCTCCTGCCAGGTGCCTCGCCAGGGAGGGAGGGGATCCTGTCACCCGCTAACAAAAATCCCGTGCAAATCACATTCCAACAAAAGGCCCTGGCCGTTTTTAGTGTTTATTGAAGTGGTTTCTCTCTCCTCAGTTCTTTTTCTCTCGGCCTCGTCGAGAATTTTGGAGCGCAGCTGCCAAAGCTGAAATGTTTGACCGGTCCCAGTGACGCTTCTGTTGGCCCCTTTCCCTTCCTTTCTCTCTCCCCACGCTCCAAAGGCTCTGGCTCAGGCTGTGCTCTCTCCACGTCACCTCAGCTCATTCTTCCTCCACATCCTCTGCATCCCTCTGGCTCCTCTCTTCTCCTTGGCTGCCCCTGGTGCAGCCCCTGAGCATCACCTGCATGCTCAGGTGTTAGGGTTTGTTTTTTTCTGGTTTTCTAAAATTTTTTTCTGAAGTCCCTTCAGCCTTCTGTGTCTACCTTTTACAACAGAATTTTCTCAGGCGCTTTTCATGTAAACAATAATTGTTTTGCATTCCTTTCTGTAAGAAGAAAAGAATTGATAAACTGCTAGGTTGACCAGTGTGGTTGGAGAGGAAGATTTTCTTCCTCCAATCCATGGTCACTGTTGGAATTCTATAAATGTCGAGGTCTGTGAATAAACTGCCCTTTTTTACCTTAAACATCTCAGTGCATGAGTGAGCGTCGTTTCTTTTGTGTGGTATTGCAACACCTCAGGTGCTTCTGGATGTGTGGATTTTTCCCTTTGGAGGCTTTCCCCACACAAACCCTTTGTCCTGAAGGCATCTTCCTTGAATCTCCTCACCCAGAGTGGCTATTCCCTTCCCCCTGTCCAGCCCCTGGGCTCTCCTGCTCCTCCAGTGGGGGTGGAACAGGGACAGGGAGCCCTTTGCCACCCCAGGGTGAAGGAGGAGGAGGATGTCCCACGCTTGGGTGCCGCTCCTGAGAAAGGAGCAGAGGGGATCAAGCAGCCGGGTTTTCCACCAGGAATGGTGGGACAAGTGTTCCAAGCCCGAGTTCCTCAGAGGAAAATGAGAAGGGAGGGCCAGGGAAGGGAGGGATTGTGGAGAAAAAGCCGTTTCCCACTTCCTGGGAAATACAGAATCCCAAATCCGAGGCATGATCACCTGGCTGGGGTGTCAGTGCTAAAGGGATCCAGAGTCCCTTCTCCTGCCTCTTCCAGCACATTCCTGCTGCTCCCTGGGCTCTCCCAGATAACCCTGTTGCCATCCTGCTCTCCTCTTCCCATCAGGACATTCCAGACGACGCTGGATCCGTGACTTCTTGCCCATTTTACAGAGGACAGAACTGAGGCTGGACCAAAAAAAAAAACCTAAAAAATGCACCCAAAACCTTTTTCCCTGGGCCTCCATCCCACCCCTGCCCGCGGCCACCAGTGAATTCCCCCCATCCCGGTCTGTCCTTGTCCCCGCGGCACAGGGATCCCGGCAGGGATGCAGGAGGACACCTGATCCCACCACGCCCAGCCCGGCTCCTTCCCGCTTCATTGTCAGCGTGTGCTGGATCCACACCCCGTCTGCTCCGCCGGAATTCACGCCGGGAGCCGGGGCTGTTGCCGCGTTTAATCCGCTAATGGCATTAATTCCCGATTAAATTAACCAGCGCAAATATGCTGCCGGTTTGGTTGGGAAGGAGGGGGTTGCGCCTCTCCCTTCCCCCAACCCTTTTATGCTGGAAAAGACACTGGAGCATTTGTTAGCGGAGAGACGGGGAGGGGGGAAAAAAAATCCCACAAAGAATTGCAGCATTTATGTAGATATAGGGGGAAAAAAATAATAAATGGCAGATTATTTAAAAAAAAAAAAAAAAAAAAGCCAAAGAAAACTCGCCTTTTTCTTGCAAACAAGCTGCCTTCCCTCTGGGAAGCGGCTTCCAGCGCTGAGCCCCAGCCTGCTGGGAAGACAAAAGGCTCTCTCGGCAGGGCAGCGGCCGGGAACGCCGGGAGAAGGCCGGGACAACGCCAGGACAACGCCGGGAGCGAGGCGAGGCTGCTCGGCAGCAGCCCCCGGTGCTGCCCGAGCCCAGCTCACATTTCAAAGCTCTTGGTTTTCCATTGAATGTCCTTTTCCCCCTTTTTTTTTTTTTTTTTTTTTTTTTTTTTTTTTTTTTTTTTTTTAATGCTTCCATGCATTCAAAGCAGAGTTATGATCAA
Organism: Phylloscopus whistleri; assembly: GCA_017589585.1. Classification (NCBI taxonomy): domain Eukaryota; kingdom Metazoa; phylum Chordata; class Aves; order Passeriformes; family Phylloscopidae; genus Phylloscopus; species Phylloscopus whistleri. The sequence goes on from JADMLD010000294.1 coordinate 946,302, forward strand.
AATCCGACCCAGGGCTGCAAGCGGGGGGTTGAGTTGCATTTTGGCACAGATGGGGCTCATCCCTTCTGCAGGAGGCTCCTTGCCAAAAGACGTCTTGGAGTGGAAGGAATTAAAAAAAAAAAAAAATCGGGGATTTTGCATATTATAGAGCTTTATTTGTCCCGTTGAGGGAGGTGAGAGGAAGCGTGAAGGGTTTGAGTACAAAAAAAAAAATCTGGTGTGGGATTTACCTGTGACTGAGGCAGGTGAAAAGTGTTGGATGATGGATTCTTCCCAGCGAATGAAGAGACAAAGGGGAGTCTCTTCCCTGTCTGACACTTTGGGAGCAGCAGATTTTCAGGCAGGGGAGGTGAAGTAAAAAATCTGGTCTGGATCCGTGTGTTTGTTCCTCCTCGGATGAGAGCGTTTGTCCCTCCTCGCAGGGCTCTGCGCTGGCGTTTGAGGTGAGGGCGATTTGGGACAAGCACTCAAGGAAGCCTCCTGGTGGGAAACCTTTCCCTGCTGCTGGAATTGTTTGTTGGAGATCCCAGGTCACAAGAAACCACCACCTACATTCCTGACGGCCTTCCAGAGCACTCTGTCCTCCTGTTTATTGTCTTCGACTCCTTTTACGTCCCTTTTTGCTGCTCAAGCCCAGCATGAGCTGAATCATCCAAAGGGATTTTTGGACGAGGTGTCCCAGCCCCGCAGGGGACCAGCCCCTCACAGCCCCATTCCTTTGATTTTCCAGGAAAAGGTTATGGAGAGCTGCCTGAATTCAGGGCCGTGTGCCTGCATCACTCAGGCGGAGAGGGAGGACAGGGATTCCGTGTTCCTCGGTCGCTGATTAGAATGATGCGATCCTAATCGGATTTCCAAATGGGAGCTTTCAGAGGGAGCACAGGCGAACGCATCCCGATGATTTGTTAATGTCCCTCCAAGAGTCAGCCCGTAATTAATGGGTCCATGGAAAGCACACACGGAGCAGGTTGCAGATGCCATACCGGGTGCCACGGGGTGACTTCATTCCTTAGGAATTCCTGGTCAGTGTTCCCAAAGCTCCGCTGGCTCTGCCAACGGCGTGGATCCAGCTGTCCCTAAACGCTGCATCCCAAACCATCACCTGCATCCCAAATTTCACGTTATCTCCAGGAGAAGAGAAGAGAAGAGAAGAGAAGAGAAGAGAAGAGAAGAGAAGAGAAGAGAAGAGAAGAGAAGAGAAGAGAAGAGAAGAGAAGAGAAGAGAAGAGAAGAGAAGAGAAGAGAAGAGAAGAGAAGAGAAGAGAAGAGAAGAGAAGAGAAGAGAAGAGAAGAGAAGAGAAGAGAAGAGCCTCCTTGCCAAATCCCAGCAGCTGCAAGCGTTTCAGAGCTCCAGGGCTGGTTACCTGCTCCTGCCTCAGGGAAAAGAGTGGAAATCCAAGTGCAACTTACACCAGGAATTCTCTGAACGGGACACAAGTGGCAGCACAAAGGAGGGAGCGTGACATTGCCTGCTCCTCGTGTCCCCGAGCAGCAGCGTGGCCCTGTGGCCTTAGGGTGTGGAGAGGGGACAGATGGTGACACCCCAGAGCATCCCTGCTCCCTCCCCAGTGATCCCTCCTGCTGTCACCTCCATCCCGTGTGGATCCAGGCAACTAGGGAGGGACCACAACAAAACTCTCTCCCACGTCCTCCTGTGACAGGGCCACCAAATGCTGGTTCCAGGGGAGGCTCAGGAAAGCTCATCCCAGCTGCAGCAGTCGTTGGATAACTTTTCCATGGGGATTTTCTGGCAGTTCAGTGTTAAAACCACGGCTTGGGACGCGGGAACACCAGATCTGAATTCCTGGTTTGGGCAGCAGCCGAACTCAGATCAGGAATTTGGTCATCCCTGGGTGTCCAGACTATCGGAATTTGATGGGAAAACCACCCCTGAGCCTGGTCAAAGACGGTCACATCACCCTAAACTGCCCTGGGGCAGCACAGCCTGTGAGGATCATCCATGCAGGATCTGAAACTCAGGGAATCCACCTGGACAGGCCCCAAACAAGGGAAGGTGAAGAAGAAAGGAGATAACAGATCTGATAAGAGATCCCAGGCAATTTGTTACTCCTGGAAATTGCCCTTTGTCATGCCTATTCCTTCCTTGTTGTGCCTGTTATCTTGTATGTTCCTCCTTTTGAAGTCCTTTATCATGTGTATTCCTCCTTTCTGTGTCCCTTATCAGGCGTATTCCTGCTTTTTGTTCCCTCTAATGTGTATATTCCTCCTTTTTGTGCCCTTTGTCCTGTGTATTCCTTTCTTTTTCTCCCCTCTTTCACTTGTGTACCTCCAATTCTACGGAGGAAAAGGAATTCCAAATGTTTGCAGCAGAGAGCACTGGACTGAGGGATGTGCTCCGGATCAGGCTGGATGAGGCAGCTCAGCAAGGACAGGGAAAAGGCAGAGGTTTGGCAGGACGCCTGTGGCATCCCTTCTCTTTCCAGAGCTGCTGAGGGAGTGAGGAAGGAACCACGGAATAATTTGGTTTGCAGGGAACTCCCGGGTTTTTTATTTCCCGAGGTTCGGGCGGTTGAGAGTCTTTTGCCCTCTGAAAGGCCCCGAGCCAGACACGAGAACAAAGCAGAGATTCCGATTCTTGTTCTTCAAAGTTTCTTGCTCTGTTTATTATTTCTTATCTCTCCATTTGTTTTGTGCCCAGCCAAGGTCTTTTCAACAGCTCGGGCAACTCACCGCTTATACCAATTGTTACGTATTTATTATTTACAGTTACACACCAGTATCTACAATCTGTACTAAACAGGTCATCTCTGCTCTGACCCAATCTCCTTGAGCTACTTTTGTGCCACCATCACAGAAGGAGAAGAAGAAGAAGAAGAAGAAGAAGAAGAAGAAGAAGAAGAAGAAGAAGAAGAAGAAGAAGAAGAAGAAGAAGTAGAAGAAGAAGAAGGGGAAGAAGAAGGAGAAGGAGAAGGAGAAGGAGAAGGAGAAGGAGAAGGAGAAGGAGAAGGAGAAGGAGAAGGAGAAGGAGAAGGAGAAGGAGAAGGAGAAGGAGAAGGAGAAGGAGAAGGAGAAGGAGAAGGAGAAGGAGAAGGAGAAGGAGAAGGAGAAGGAGAAGGAGAAGGAGAAGGAGAAGGAGAAGGAGAAGGAGAAGGAGAAGGAGAAGGAGAAGGAGAAGGAGAAGGAGAAGGAGAAGGAGAAGGAGGAGAAGGAGAAGAAGGAGAAGGAGAAGAAGAAGAAGAAGAAGAAGAAGAAGAAGAAGAAGAAGAAGGAGAAGAAGAAGAAGAAGAAGAAGAAGAAGAAGAAGAAGAAGAAGAAGAAGAAGAAGAAGAAGAAGAAGAAGAAGAAGAAGAAGAAGAAGAAGAAGAAGAAGAAGAAGAAGAAGAAGAAGAAGAAGAAGAAGAAGAAGAAGAAGAAGAAGAAGAAGAAGAACCCAGGGCATCGCCCAGAATCCTCCATCTTGTCCCCACTCACCTCCATTCCAAAAACCCAAACCTACAGAATTTTCCACCCTGTGATGAACTACACTATTCTCTTTCACACTTTTGTAGCTTGCAATTCCTCCCTCAGTGTTGGAAGCTTCTCCCATGGACTGAAGTCAAAGCCAGTGTCTTCCTGGGCTTCGTGCCAGGGTCTCCAACCCCCCTGTACAGACCCCAAACCCCCTGTGCAGATCCCAAACCCCCCTGTACAGCTATCAAACTCTCTTGCTCAGGTCCCAGACATCCCTGCCGAGGTCCCTGACCTTCCAGGGTGACCAAAGGGATGCCCTGGACTCCAACAAGGAACCTTTCAAGGCCACCTGGTCCAACCGCTTCAACCAGACTGGGTTGCTCCAAGCCCCATCCAACCTGGTCTTGAGCACTTCCAGGGATGGAGCTTCTGCCTCAGGAAGGAGAACGCAGGGAGAAGGAAAGGGGAGTTTTTTCCAGGGAAGTCTTCCAAAGGACCTGCTCCCTGCCAGGCTCTGTGCATTCCAGCCCGGTTGTGCAATAAAAACAGGTCGGCAAAACACAAGTGGAAGGAGCTGATCTAATGCATGGGTGCTAAAGGCTTTGGGAATTTATTCCTAATAAAGTGCCAGAGGATGTGGGCAGAGGGAGGGAGTGGGAGCCGCGATGGAGGGAACGCAGCCGTGGGAGCACATCCTGCATGCTTGAGTTCCCAGCTGGGATTAAATTCCCAAGTCCTTTCCTGAAGACTTAATTTGGGTTCATCCAACCCACTTTACCCTCATCTTAACCCTGCAGGGAGGCAGGCAAGGATCTGAGCCCGGGGAATTCCGTGGTATCCAGAATGAAAAGCCTGGGTGGCAAATGTCACAAGCAGAGTTGCTCTTGGCTTTCTTTTCCTGGAGAAAGAGAAACGAAAAAGAAACAAGGTGGTCATCCCAGAAACTCAGAATCCTGGAATAGTCTGGGTTGGAAGAGATCTGGTTCCAAGCCCCTGCATGGGCAGGGCCACTTTCCACATGACAATGAGAAGAAGCAAAGGCTTCCAAGGAAGTGGCATTTTTGGCAGATCCCAGCAAAGGTGGAACTTGAAGTGAGTTCCCAAAAACCCCAGAGCAGAAGGTGCCACGATGCATGAGCTGGGGCGTTGTCCTCTTGCTGAGTCCATGGAATACAGGACAACTTAATTCCTGCTGCCATAAATAGGACTGGAGAGGGATATGGGAGGCATTTATTTCACATGGCAGCAGATTCTGTAAAGATGCTTTGCTCAACATCCCGCTCCAGTCGGGCTCATCTGCCCCTTCAATTAAGATCCACCATGGATGAGGGGTCACTGGATACACTCCCAAACCTGGAGCTGCAGGACACCTCTCCTGTGCTTTCCCATTCCCATTCCAGCCGAGGAGATCAGCTCCGTAAAACATTCATGAGCAGCTTTAAGAGAATGAAAAATTAAACAACCTTTGCACTAAGGTATGAAATATTTACCGTGCTGCTCCAAGCTAATTGCAGACGAAAGTGAGTGGAGCTGGAAGCAGCAGCTCCGGAATCTGAAGGCTCCAGGCCAGCCTTGGGATGGATCTTCTGCCTGATGGAAAGGGAGAGGGGTGGTGAGGTTAGAAACCGCCATCCTTTGGGGTTTTCCTCTCCACAGAATTATTAACTTTGGAAAGCACCTCCAAGATCAAGTCCAAACTTCGAGCAAAGGTCACCACTCCCAGGGATGGCAGGATTCCGGGGAGCAGCACCAGAATCCAATGGCTTGGGCCTGGTTCCTCTCTCTGATGGGTGGAAGGAAGAGGAACCACCACTCTTTTGGGGTTTTCTCACTGTGGAATTATTAACATTGGAAAACACCTCCAAGATCAAGTCCAAACTTTGAGCAAAGGTCACTGCTCCCAGGGATGGCAGGATTCCCGGGAGCAGCACCAGAATCCAATGGCTTGGGCCTGGTTCCTCTCTCTGATGGGTGGAGGGAAGAGGAACCACCGCTCTTTTGGGGTTTTCTCACTGTGGAATTATTAACGTTGGAAAACACCTCCAAGACTGAGTCTACCCGTTGAGCAAAGGTCACCGCTCCCAGGGATGGGAGTTTCCTGGGAGCAGCACCAGAATCCGATGGCTTGGGCCTGGTTCCTCTCTCTGATGGGCGGAAGGAAGAGGAACCACCGCTCTTTTGGGGTTTTCTCACTGTGGAATTATTAACGTTGGAAAACACCTCCAAGACTGAGTCTAACCGTTGAGCAAAGGTCACCATTCCCAGGGACGGGAGTTTCCTGGGAGCAGGGAATGCTGCCAGTCCAGGCCAGGATGATGGGCACTGCCATGGCAGAGTGTGCCCAGCGAATGCTCCCCAGGCTGCATTCTCATCCTACTCTGTCTCTTCTCCTCCTCATCCCAGTTGCACCCCTGAAAAGCACTGATGGAAAGTGGAGCTGGCTGAACAAGTCAGAGCAAATGATGGATGGGATAAATTAAGCCTCCCATTCTGGTTGCTCTCATCATCGCAATTTCCTCCAGCTTTTCTTGTTGTTGGGAAGTGTTTAAACACCCGGAGCGGGAGACTTGTCTGCCGGCTCTTTTTCTTGGCTGATTGCAAACAGCTCGCTGAGGGTGCTCGGCGCTCCAGCTGTGTTTGAGCTGGAATCACGAGTGATGGGATCAGAGGGATGGAATCAGTCACCTGGTGCTGACAGAGCAACCTCAATCCAGGCAGAGCCCAACACCAGCCTCGGCCCCCGTCCAGAGCAGGGACCACAGAACGCTTCCTTGGAGACAGGGAAAGAGCAAACACACAAATGTTTGCCAAAAGCAAGTGGTACACGAGTGGGATGTGTCCGGAGATAAGGAATTGGCTTTTCCCACAATCCCTTTTCCTCCCCAAAACCAGCCGTGCCTGTCTCCGCCAGCCCTCTCGCCCAGCAGATCCAAAAATCCCCGTTTTCATCACCAAGGATAAACCTCTTGGCCCTTTGGAGCATGAAAAGGTCACGTTGCTCCCTGGAGCTGCGGCGGGGATCTGAGCCAGCCGAGCCACGGAGGAAGAGAGAAACAAACAACAGGCGAGGAAAGGATCCCTCCTTTCCATTATTGTGGGATTTATCTTCCCAATATACGGCGAGTGTTGCCTGGCAACCCCGGCTCTCCCGACCTCTTCCATTTCCCCCCAGCACAGCCCAAAGGAGCCCGATCCACACGGAGCCCTCTCGGATTTACAGGGGAGTCCTCCGGCAGCACGGGGCTCATCTCTCCATCTCCAGCCCTTTCTGTCTTCTCCCAGGTGGAAAACACCTTCCTGGGCAGCTGATGGTTGGTCTGGAGGAAGGACCACCATGGGTTCTTCCCTGGAGCATCTCCGTGCTGGAGATCCTGGCTGTGAGGCTGAGCTTCTCCCAGAGCTTCCCAGCAAACCCCAAACAGCATCCGGGCCTTCAAACGCACCCATCCCTTCCTAAAAACCCAGGGACGCTTCCAGGAGAAGCCTTGGCCCACTGATGGTCAGTGGATGTCCCCTCAGAGCTGTTCCCAAAGCTCACCAAAGGTGTCCAAGCACCTTCCAACACATCCATCCATTGGTGGAAGACCCAGAAACAACTTTCAGGCAGAAGCCATTGATGGTGCATCCACGGCTGTTCATCCAGGCCCTTCCCTGCTTAAAGCTCCCCACAGCACTTGGCAGAGGTGCTCCAGGGCATTTTCAGTGCTTTTGCAGAGCCACGGAGCAGGGACAGGGATCCTTCCAGCGTCCCAGATCCTCCTGAAACCGGTGGGGTTTCTTTTGTGGATTCATCCAGGATCTTTCACAATTGCAGCTGCTTCATTTGCATCCTCCCTTCCTTCATTCCTGCCTGTCCATCCCTAAACTCCTTCCTGATTGCTCCCAGCTGCTGAGGAACATCTCTCTCCCAACTCAGAGGAGTCCCAGTGGGCACGATCCCTGCTGAGACAGGATCCAGCATTGAATGGGAATTGGGACAAAATTAGAGGGAGAGAGGAACGAAAACTCCCCATCTCATTGGCAGCTGCTTTACCTTTGAAACCCTCTTTTCAAACCCTTCCCATCTCAGTGACACCCAGGGATGGGCTTGACTGGGATCTCCCCCCGCCCGCCGTGTCCCACCTCCCACCCTCCCGGCCCTTTCCCGGTGTATCCGCCGTTGCCAGGGTTACTATCTGTCCAGCGGGATGGGAGCCGCTCCTGTTCCCCTGACAATGGCAGCTCCTGAAACTTTACTCCTGCCTGGGGACAGCACTAATCACTCACCGTCGGCCCGGAGCGGGGGCTCTGCCGCGGCGGGGTCACCCTCCCGCCCAGGGAAGCTTTCCCACCACTGCCCGCCCCATCCCGGGATTTCAAACGAAGGACACAGCTACGCGGGATGGCAGTGGAAGGAGCTGGGCTCTCAATGTCACCCTCTGAGGCGAGGGTCCAGCCTGAGAGCGCCGGGCAGAGATGATTTGATAGCTGCAAGGTCACATCAGCAATGCTGCAGCGCTGCTGGAGGGGCCCTGCCTCCCCCGCCTTGGGAGAGGGGAAAAGAGATGAGGAAAAAGGGGAATGGGGCAGGGTTGGACCTCTGTTTTCCCAGGCAAACAGCTTCCCAAAGCCCACCAGTGATTCGTGCAGGCTCCTGCAGCTGCAAGGCTGGTGCTGGCTGGGGGCGGGAGGGGCTCTGTGCTCCCAGTGCTCCCAGTGCCCCTCAGGCACAGAATGGAATCATGGAATGGTTTGGGTGGGAAGGTGACCTGAAAGCCCATCCTATCCCACCCCCTGTCATGGGCAGGGACACCTTCCACCAGACCAGGTGACTGCAAGACCCATCCAACCTGGCCTTGGACACCTCCAGAGACAGGGCAGCCACAGCTTCCCTGGGAAACCTGAGGCGCCTCCCTCGCAGGGCAGAATTCCTTCCCAATCTCCCCTCTAAACTCTCTGTCAGCCCGAAATGACTTTCACTTCACAAGATCTGCACGTCTCTGCTCTTCCCTCCCCTAATTTTGGCTCCCAGCAAGGTGCAGAAAGAGCCCTCGGCCACCTCCCAGCGCTGGGCCGGGAGGGGAGGATGCCGGAGAGGAGCGGGCGTGGTGCTGGTGCAGACAAGGAGCTTGCACGGGCACTATGGAGACGGGGGCATTGTGTGCATTCCTGAATAGACCGGCAGGAAAAAAAAAAGAAAAAAAAGAAAAAAAAAAGAAAAAAAAAAAAATACTTCAACAGTATCAGAGCCAGGATCCCGCCCGGCTCCGGCAGAGCCCAGCGACTGCTGCACTAGTGAACTTGAAGGGTGGGCTTTGGAAAGCAGGGAGCTGGCGGGAGAGGTGGGGAGGAGAGGGAGGGAGAGAATTCAGGTGAAAAAAGGTTAAGTGCAGCCAGAGATTGAAGTGAGGCAGAGTCGCCCATGAGAGCAAAGCAAACAGCTCAGCGCAGGGAAACCCGAGCCAAGGCCATTCACTGCACAAACCCCGAGACAGGCGAGTGCCCCCTCCCCTCCCGCTCCATGGGATCTGGCAAGGACAGTGCTGGCTCCGAGTTCATAAATTCTTCAGCAGAAAATACTTAGATACTTCATCAAGGGCTCCTCTGTTACTCCAGAACAAGTTTACATTATTAGAGGGGAGAGGGGGAAAAAAAAAAAAAAAAAAAAAAAAAAAAGGCAGAAAAAACAGCAACCCCTCAACCAAACAAAAAGGGTCCTAAATAAAGAGATAAAGCAGCATGACAGGACAGCAGTAATGGCTTTCAGGTGTATGTTCTGCATAAGATTTCCAGGCAGTTGGTTTGGTTAATGGATTCCCTTAATCTTTCAGCTGTCAGGGTGCAATCTATAGTCTACTGTTTCTTCCACCCCGTATTTATAGGGACAAATTCAAACTTGTATAAACAGACAGGAGTATCTATTGTTGTGCAAGAGGAGGACACAAAGGCAGCTTGTCACTGATCCATCACAGCTGTCTGAGAGCCGAGCCGGGAGAAGCCGGCAGTGCGGGGGAAACGCAAACCGGGAGCCGGGAAGGATCCGGAGGTGTTGGGGAGTGTGGGAACCGGGGGAGGTGGGCACGGCCCCCTCGCCACGGAGGCTTCAGCTGCTTCTCCGGGCTCTTTGGGATGCTGAGAGTGTCAGCAAGGCCCGGCAGGTCCGGGGGAGAGAGGAGAACATTAATTAAAAGTTAGGGGCTGGCTGGGAGCTTGAGATTTCCAAGTTGGTTTGTAACCAAGTCGGGAAGGGGGGAAGATGGTGGGGGAAAGAGTGGTGAAAGGATGATAGAAATAAGATGTTCTTGGGCAGAGAACACGTCTGGGGAGCAGCAGCTCAGTCAAAATCCGTCTGTCATGCTCCCTGGGCAAAAATTCCTCGTGCTGGTGGCACTGGGGGACATCTTCAGTAATTGATGGGGTGAGAAGAGCCAGGGAGCTGCAATGACTTGAGGCTGCCTGCCAGGGCAGCCTGGCTCCAATGGGAGGCAATTCCCAGGCTTGGCTGCTCCATTCCTGCCCCGCAGCCCAACCCTCTGCCTCAGTCTCACCAGGGTCGGTGCACACGGACACGGCTCCTTGGGACCCCCGGAGCAGGGAACACCCCCCAAACCCAGGGAGAGAGGAGAGCACGAGGTGACAGAGAGAAAATAAGGAGCAGGACTGGACACCGGGGTGCCCAGATCAGAGGGAGGGAGTGGGTGAAGCCCTGGTGGCCCACAGGGGAAGGAGGCAGGGGAAGCTGCTGTCTCCTCGCTGCCAGGAGATCCCAAGGGATGCAGGAGGCATGGCCAAGGGTGGAGAGGGCAGGAGAGGTGGTGAGGCCGTGGCAGCACTTTGGGTCTTTAAATACCTGTTTGGAAAAGCTTATTTGTCCTTGGATAACTCCAGCAAAAGCTCTCCCAGCACCAGCAGAACACAAACAATAACAACTGGAGGAGAGAAGTCCCTGATGTCCCCACTGAACCCAGCCCACTGAAGGGCCCTGCCATGAGATGTTTATTGGGAAAGTGCAGAACAAGGAATATTGGGACAAACGCCTTGTGCTGGCCTGGTTTGTGTACCCATGGAAGCACTCATGGAAACCTCAACTGAAGGGCCTCTCCAATCCCACCCTTTGCCTGCTGCTTGTTTGTTTAAATCCATGCTTTGCACAAGAGCCTCTCCTGCCTGCTCTTCTCCCTCCCCAGCCTCCAAGGGCTCCTCAGGGCTTTCTGCTGGGACTCATCCAGACTGCTGCAGCTCCAACTGGGAAACCACTTCTCCTGCTGCTGCTGTCCTCTCCCTGCTCTCCAGCTGACGGAGCAAGGTCCCCTGGCAGTGACGCTGGGACATCTCTGCAGGAGGTTTGAGGGGGTCCCTGTCACAGCCTCAGACCCTGGGACAGCACCAGGGCCACCTCTCACACAGTGTTTTTGGGTTTTTTTATGGAATCATGGAATTACAGAATCAGGGAATGGTTTGAGTTGGGAAGGACCCCCTGCCATGGCAAGGGACAGCTTCCACCTGTCCTTGGGCACTTCCAGGGATGAGAAGGTTTTCAGGTGGCTCTGGAACGCCAGGTGGAGGTGGGCAGGGTGCTGCCAAGGGAGTGAGAGCTGCTCCTGCCTCCTCTCCTGCTTCCCCTGCCCAGATCCACTTTCTGCCCCAGGGGCTCCCAGCCCTGCTCAGCTCCCAGGGGAGTGTCCCAAGTCACCATCATCCACAAAAACCTCCGGATGGAAAAAGCACACAGGGACCTCATCCAGTGCTCAGAGAGGGGACACCAGCAGGTCCCAGCAGCGAGTTCCCCAGCCCAGCACTCCCTGCCTGTCTGGGAGCACTGGGATACTGGGAGGGAGAAGCTGTGGATAGAGCCTTCACCTCCTAGAGAGATGCAGGGATTTAAATATATATTGAAAAAATCCCCAGGGTGTTAAAAACCAGCAGGAGAGCGGCAGGGATGGCACAGGAGGGGGACAGGGGGTGGCACAGGACGGGACAGGGGATGGCAAAGAAGGGGGACAGGGGATGTCACAGGTGTGGGACAGGGGTGGCACAGGTGGGGGACAGGGGATGGCATAGAAGGGGGATGGGATGGCAGAGGAGCGGGATGGGATGGCACTGGTGGGGGACAGGGGATGGCAGAGGAGGGGGACAGGAGATGGCACAGGAAGGGGACAGGGGCTGGCACTGGAGGGGGACAGGGGATGGCACAGGGAGGGGACAGGGTATGGCACAGGAAGTGGACAGGGGATGGCACAGAGGGGGACAGGGGATGGCGCAGGTGTGGGACAGGGGGTGGCACAGGAAGGGGACAGGGGGTGGCACAGGTGTGGGACAGGGGATGGCACAGGAAGGAGACAGGGGATGGCACGGTGGGGGACAGGGGATGGCACAGTGGGGGACAGGGGATGGCACAGCTGGGGGACAGGGGATGGCACAGCTGGGGGACAGGGGATGGTAGAGAAGGGGGACAGGAAGTGGCACAGGTGTGGGAGAGGGGATGGCACAGGTGGGAGACAGCGGATGGCAGAGAAGGGGGACAGGAAGTGGCACAGGTGTGGGACAGGGGTTGGCACAGGTGGGGGACAGGCGGTGGCACAGGTGGGGGACAAAGATGGCAGAAGTGGGGGACAGGGGATGGCACAGGTGGGGGACAGGGGATGGCACAGGAGGGGGACGGGGGTGGCACTGGTGTGGGACAGCAGGAGGGATGAAGGGAGTACTTGGGACAGCGGGATGGTGGCACTGGGTTAGCAGTGCTATCACTTCTGTGCCATGGGGGCCATCCAGGGGTGCTGCATTTCCCTGGATGGAGAGAGCAGCAGCCTGGAGGGACACAGTCCCACAGTGTGGCACAGAGGAGGAGGAGGAGGAGGAGGAGGAGGAAGGGGATAGGCTGGTGGAACAAGAGGGAAGAGAGTATTCCCCGTGGAGAGGCAGCTGATGTTTCAGGGGGGAAGGAAGGACATCCCTGGTGCAATCATCCCACGTATCCAGTTCTGGCTCTTCCGGACACAACTCATCTCTCTCCAGGGTAATGCAGCCGCCTCCTGCACCTGATCCCCTCATTAACACTGTCACCAGCTGATGGCATTATCAAGTGAAGCGTGGCCTCGGGGCAGGCAGGATTTAACCCTTCCAACGCCAGAGGACGAGCCTGGAGCGTGTCAGGCAACAGGTGAACGGGACCTTAGGAGGGTCAGTGGAGTTTGCTCCGGGAATATCCGTGGGAGGAGGAGGAGGGGCACTGGGAAGGCCAGGCAGACGTGATGGATGGGAGCTGGTGTCGGAGCTGAAAGTCTCAATAACACTTGTGGCTGCACGTAGGCCCCCGGGCTTTTCCCAAAGGATTGGCTGAGCCATCGCTCTCTAAATGGATCATTCTCAGGAAAATCAAGCTGCCGCCGTCTCCCCTCCCTCCTGACACTCAGCAGAGCCGTGAAACAGAGCCGTCAATGCTGCTGCAGCTCTGTGGAGCCCCACAACAGCGCCAAAGGGCCTGCTGCCACAGCAGGCACAGCCACGTCCCCAAGTGGCACGGTTCTTCCAAGCTCCCCACATGCCATTCTCTTCCCAAAGAAATCACAGAACCCCAGAATGGTTTGGGATGGAAGGGACCTTAAAGCTCATCTTGTTCCACACCCAGCCTTGGATGCTGCCAAGGATGGGGCAGCCACAGCTTCCCTGGACAACTTGTGCCAGGGCCTTACCACGCCCCCAGGGAGGAATTTCCTCCTAATATTTAATCCAAATTTTCCCTCTTTTAGTTTCAAACGCAGCCCCTTAGCACGGGGATGATGCACAGAGGGCTTGGATGGAGCCCACGCAGTAGAAAACTGATGGGAATTGAAAATTTGGCTTCCAGTCCCTCCTGGTTTCACACCGAACATCCCAGCAAGGATCCTGTGGCTCCCTCATGACCCCTCTCATTCCAATATAAATCCAAGCACCAGGTTCGTCCCCTTTGCCAGGTGTGAAGCTTTGCCCCGTGGCAGGTGACACTGACACTTTTCGAGAGACAGCTCGGAGCCAGGGCAAGTTATTTTCTCCAGATAAAGAAGATGGGAATGAGTTTTCCCAGAGCTGAGTGGCACCTGCAGAAGGTCACCCAGCAGCTGGGAGGGGGCAGGGCTGGCTGAGGACACCCAGTGTCTCTGCAGGGACCCTCTCTGGGGTCATCCTCAGCTTCTTTCTGTTTGAACATCTTCGTTTTCCGGTGTCCTCGCTGGACGGAGATTAAAGCCGTGTTTGCGAACGGGCGGCGCTGGAAATCAAAGGCAGAGGATTAACAAAGCCATTTGGCTGCTCAGTTCTGCTCTGCTGCCGTGACCCAGACACAGAACCCAACAACTCCATAATCCCCGAGGCAACCAGCCCCTGTCCCCCCCGGGAAATCCGTCTCCTCCAAAGGATCCAAGGGAGGATGGGTGTGGGATGCTCACTGCCTGCCTGGCATGGGGCTGCTGCTGTGGTGAGCAAAGGCTCCATCCCAGCAGAAACCCTGGAAATCCCTTCCTTCCTGGTGCCATGCCCCCCTATCACCTCAGATTCAATCCATCCCAGCAGCTCCTCCAGTCCTTTTCCTCGGGAATGCCTTGGGCAAAGTCCCTTTGCTTCCCGAGCTCTTGCTGATGGAGCTGCCCTGCCTTTGGCCTCCCTTCCACTGGGAAGGATTCCCCCGTTCCCTGGGGTCCCAGTAACCAACTTCCAGTAGCCTCCAGCTCCGGGAACCACTTGCTGGATATCAATATGTATCTCAATATATGTCTGGTGTTCGTACGGGGGCGGATTTTTTATGTCCGTGCATAGAATCGATAAAAATTAACATTTAAGGAGCTGTAATGGGATCCACGGCATTGTCGGGAAATGCAGGGAGTGTTAAAAGCCTAATGGGCAGGGAAGGCAGGGATTCTGCAGACTTCAGCAGGCAGGGCTAGGGGGAAATCAAGGAGGGAGACAAGAGGAATTCAGAGAGATTTGGAGACGCTGGTAACGAGTAAAAGTGATCAGGGTGAAACTCCAGCTGCCTCCAGAGCACAGCCCTGGCACAGGCTGTAGTTCCATGCCAAAGATCTGTCCCAGCCTCCAATAAAACAGTGATTCCAATGGGAATGGGGAATTAACTCAGCCACTCGAGTCCCTGCTTGCCTCCTCCTGCTTCTCCTGCCCTGGAGGTCTGAAGAGCCCAATGTAAACGAAGATGTAAACCAGGGCAGGAGTTCTGGGAGCTGAGTGGGATCCCTGGGGAGCAGGTGAGACAGGGATGGAGCACGGGGCTCTCTGCCAGGATGGGGCTCTTGAGGCACCTCAGTGACCCTGCTGCAGTCACACACCCCTGGTTTTGTCCCCAGAGTCCAGGAGCACGAGGGGCTCCGGGGCTCTGCTCCCTTGGGGAGGCAGGGATGGACTCAGGGGTTGGGTGCTCATGGAGCAGCTGGCACAGGAACCACCCAGTGCCCAGACATGGACCCAAAGGAGACTCAGTTTAAATTAAATATTGGGAAGAAGTTTTAACCATCAGGGTGGTGAGGCTCTGGCGCAGGGTGCCCAAAAAAGCTGCCCCACCCTTGGAAGTGTCCAAGACCAGGTTGGAAGGTGCTTGGAGCAATCTGGGATGGTGGAAGGTGTCCCTGCCCGTGGCAGGGGGTGGCACTGGACGGGCTCTGAGGTCCTTTCAGCCCAACTGTTCTGGGATTATAGGAGATGCTGCTGCAGGATGAGATGTCACCTGGTGGAGGGTGATGACCAGCTGGACATCTGCTGTGGGGAAAAGCACAGTGTCCCAGGAACACTTGGGAAATGTGTGGGGCCATGAACAATTCCTTAGCTGGTTCACTGTCACCACAGAACTTGATCCAACCCCTGCCTGAGTGATGTTGTTAAAGATTACAACGATACAGACTCCGACTTCAGGAGGCTGATAATGATTGTGTTTATTTTTGGGATTTTTTTCCCTTTTATACTATTCTACGGAGAATAATTTAATTTGTGAAATAAAGATAAAATTTTAAATTGCATTGGTTAAACATGAGGGACACCAAGAAGAAGCCCCTCCTAGGGAAAGGAATGTAAACAAAGGTTACAGTTTTAAAAACATGCCTCTTTTGTTGATAGAAAACTCTCTGGGAAAAGAGTTTCAGAAAAACCAAAACATCTCAGGCACCAACCAGGGATACACCTGGGCTGTTTTCCAGCTGATGAGCAGCAGGAGAAGATCACAGACCTGATAAAGGACCTCAGAAAGGGAAAGGGAAAGGGAAAGGGAAAGGGAAAGGGAAAGGGAAAGGGAAAGGGAAAGGAGAAGGAGAAGGGGAAGGAGAAGGAGAAGGGGAAGGGGAAGGGGAAGGGGAAGGGGAAGGGGAAGGGGAAGGGAAAGGGAAAGGGAAAGGGAAAGGGAAAGGGAAAGGGAAAGGGAAAGGGAAAGGGGAAGGAGGAGAAGGAGAAGGAGAAGGGAAAGGAAAAGGGAAAGGCAGGGAAGGTAAGGGCAGGGAAGGGGAAGGGTTCTTCTCACCTTCCCCTGCTCCTCTCCAGCCCATTCCCCACAAAAGACATCATCACAGGGTCATTATTAAGGAAAACATTTCCAAAGGTTGCACAGGCAATGGAGCTTGGGGTAGGTTTGGAGCAAGCTTTCTGCAGGATCTCAAGGAGAGCATCGGGATCTCAAGGAGAGAATCGGACAGAGCTGCTGGAACAGCTCAGCTGTGCTTCAGCCGCCGCTCCTGCCACTCATCTCAAGCCTGACCCACTTTCCACATTGGCATATTTTGTCTTTTTAAAGTGCAGAATAATTGAGCAGACCCAGCAAAACTGCAACAAATGTTTGGATTCAGCCGAATCTCTTTTTCAGGCGGAAAAAAAATAAAAAAAAATCTAGTTGGCAAAAGCTTTTTCCCAGGATGAAAATGAGAGAGAATGAGCATGTGGAAGGAAGAAGGTTTTTACAATGAGGGTGGGGAGGCCCTGGCATGGGGAAGCTGTGGCTGCCCCATCCCTGGAGATGTCCAAGGCCAGATTGGATGGCACTTGGAGCAACCTGGGATAAGGGAAGGTGGAATGGGGCTGACCTTTAAGATCTGTGGTGGGGGTGGAACAGGATGAGCTGTAAGATCCCTTCCAACCCAGCCCATCCCTGGTGATGTGTCCAAGCTGGGATTGTCACCGTGATGCTCCATGGATCCATGCCCCTCCCAGAAGATGGAATGGTGCACATCAATGGGTGCTGCTGGCTCTGAGTCCACCTGAGCTCAAACCCCAGCACATCCCCAGAGACTGGAGCAGGGCAGGACTTGTCCTTACTCCCCCTTTACCACACACTTACACCCCCCTGCAAGGAGCAGCTCCAGCTGCTGCCACGGCTGCAGCTTCCGAGGGGATTTCGTCTCCTCTAGGTAAACATGGAGGCAGTGGATCCACACCTTATAATTACACTGCTCCGCTCTGCAATTATTCCATTTTCCAGGCTACAGCTGCTTCCTACTCATTATCAGGCTAAGAAACTTCTCCAGATCATAACGTGGCATTAACCCTGTAATTAAGAGGCAGAGACCACCCAGGGACTGGATGCTGGAGAGGGGCTTCTCCGAGCTGTGCCAGAGCTCAGGGGTGGCTTTCCAGGCTGTGGAGTTCCCTTTTCCAACCCCACACGCTTCCCTTCCCCCTCCTCTATTATTAGTAGTATTTTTAGTGGCAGGATGAGAGCATCTTCACAAATCTGTCACCACGGAGGTGATGAGCTGGGTGAGGGGGATCAGCTGACCCGAGTGTTTTGTGGGACATGGAGCTCACCAGGTGCCTCATTCCCAGCTGCAGCAAAGAATTCACCTGGCGAGTTCTGTCTTTTTTTTTTTTTTTTTGCTGAATCCATTTGCAGGTGTGGGTTTCCTCAGGTTCTTCTGGTTGGAGGTGCCTGATTCCTGCCCATGGATTGGGTCTGAGGCATCTCTGTGTTTCCACCAGGGCAAGGATCATTTCTGAAAGGTGGGACATTGATGCTGTTAAACATCAACACACAGACACAGACACAGACTCTGACTTCAGAAGGCTGACAAATGACTCCGTTTATTTCTGGACATCTCTTTCCTTTTATGCTGTTCTACAGAGAACAACTCAGTTGGTGAAACAAAGACAAACTTCTTCAATCACATTGGTCAAACCAGAGGGACACCAAGAAGAAGTCCCTCCTAGGGAAAGGAATGTAAACAAAGGTTACAGTTATAAAAACGTGTCTCTTGTTGACAGAAAACTCTTTGGGAAGGAGTTTCAGAGAAACCAAAACATCTCAGGCACCAACCAGGGCTACATCACATCACCCAAAGGGACACAGAGGGGGTACCAGGAAGGCTGTGATGGTGTCCACTCATTCTCCCAACCCTGGGATGCAGCACAGCAATGCTCCATCCCCATCCCTGCAGATTCCAAGACTTGCGGATCAGCACCTGGTTTTTGAGGGGCTGTGGATGAGCCCTGAGCCACAGACGGAGCAATTTTAACTCTGATGGCAATGAGCCAGGTCACCTTTAGTTGTCTGGGACCTCTTTGGGTGAAATGGGCAGTTCCAGTTCTCAGCCCGGGAAGCTGGGAGCACATCGCCTCTCCCGGAATTTCATGGCACAAGGTCTGGATGATTTCACGGACTCGGGAAGGACTTTGCTGCCGCTGCTGAATTCAGTCCAGGGCATCATTTGACACCTTTAATTAGAGGAAAGCACGGCCAGGCTCCGGCTCAGGGAGCTTATCCAGAGTGGGATCGCATCAGTGCAACCAAATCCGGGGGAGCATCCCGGGATGAGGGGCAGAGCTCGTTGTGCCCTGCAGCAGAAACCAGGGCTTGAGCTGCCTCACACATCCAGCTCCCTCCTGCTGCTGCTTTTCTTTGGCTTCAGGAGCAAATCTGGGAAGTGTTCTACCTGCTGGAGCAGTTTGCAAAGAAAGGCACGGAACAAACATATTTAAGCTCTTGCTGTGCTCTCTGGGAGCGGCAGGATCTGCATCTGTGATCAGAGCTGTGAGCCAAGGGACAACCCCTTCCCTGTAGGAGAGCTCCCGACGCTCCCCTTGCCTGGGCTTCCCTTTTCCATAGCTTCTGGAGCAGAGCAAACACGGGAACAGGATGGACTGAATCCGTGTCCTGCACACCCCAGCATCTCTGCTGCCTTCAGCACCTCCAGCTGCAGCCAGGACAGCCCTGGGGGTCATCCTGTCCATGGATCCAGGACCAGGAGCCAAAGGCTGCTCCCCAGCACTGGGGAAGCAGCGACAAATGCAGGCACAAAACTTCCCTGGATTTGTTTTCAGGTTCCCAAGCAGAAAAATCCGTGTCCCTGAAGATTGTGTGAGCGTGATCCTGGGGCTGCCTGCTTAAATCTGCTTCCCAAAAACGATGGAGCCATTCCTGGACTCCAGTGAGGGACACTGATGTCCAGCATCCCAACACCTTCCCCCCCCGTGGGAAGGAAACCAGCACAGCGTCAGAGGGGACATTTGCCAGCCCCAGGGGTGGGGGGACAGCGACAATAAAACCACGGGGGTCCTGCCCAGGCCACGGGGGGGCTGCGAGGGGCTCTGATGGCAGCTCCAGAAGCTCCCCCTCTAATGGGACATTTCCCGTGTGTTATCCCAACAGCTCTGTTTTCCCGGCAGTTTATCACCCACCTCAAAATCGATGACAAGGCAGAGTGAACCCCTGACCTGGAGGTATAAATTGCCCCTAATTATCCCAGCAGCTCGTCAAGCGCTGGGTGCTCTGAGCGGGGAGCAGCTCTGCCCTCTGACCCCGCTGCATTTCTCTTGCTTTAAAGGGCTTTTCTCCCCATCCCAGCCTGAAATTCCCCTGCCTGGTGGATCCCGGGTCCTTCCGAGCCACCCTGGCACATCTGGGGTCCCCATGGCCAGAACAGAGGGAGGGGGGGGGAGCCAGATCATTAAATTCCATCACCCCCCTTCTGTTTTTTTATTCCCAGTGCTCAGGAACGCTGCTCATTTTCATTTTCATTTTCTCCAGCCAGTCCATCTTCAACACGGAGCTAAAGCACACCCCGAGGAGACATCTTTAATTAAAGTTTGAGGAGCGTCAGATAAATAAAGAGGGACCACAATGGCCCAGACATCTCCCTGGGAGTGATGGGTGCCCAGGGAACCGCTGCAGGTTCCCGGGGGAGATCAAGGGAATGCAGCGGCTCCTCGCCGCTCCTTCCCAAGCCCTTGGCATTTGCTTAGCCCCGGGCTCTCTCCAAGGTAAACGGGGGTGTCCGACCCTGCCACCTCTTCCCGCTCCAGTTGCCAGGGGCTGCGGAGAGCCCTGGCAGTCGAGCAGCCCTTGAAAGGCTCCTTTCACTGTAATTAGACATGTAAAAATGAAAAACCCGAGGAAAGGAATTTATGCATCTTCTAATAGCCCTCAAGTGTCCATCCAGCCGCAGCCTTTTCTGCCCGGGCTTTTATTTGGAGAGCCGCTGTAATTTATGTCGTGCAATTAGGTTTTTTGTCCTCGGGCTGTGGGAGGAGCGGGAGCGTGGAGTAGGGGAAGGAGCCTGGAGTGAAGAGAGGGAGAAGGGGGAGCTGCTCCGGGATGCGCCCCGCTCCTCCCGGAGAGCCGAGATTCATCCCAGCTCGGGATTGAGCAGCTCCCTGGGTCCGAAACAGCCCAAAATTATGGAACGGAAGAAGGATAAAACGGGGAAAAAATCCCGCATGGAGCCTCGCTCTGATTGCTCGCCCATTTCCCCGCAGGACTGGCGGGGAGGGTGGTGCCGGGGACGGGGTTAAAGCGCATCCCTCGGCTTGTTGCTAAGTAACAGTGTCCTGTCCTCGGCATCCCCGCTCCGCCCTGCACAGCTGGGGGAACATCTGGGTGCGGGAGGGGACAAGAGGGACCCTCTGGGGACGGGATTGGTGCCAGCGTCCACCCCGGAGCGCCGAGGCTGCCAAGGGAAGGCTGTCACCATCCAGCCCCCGTGTGCTGCTCCTCTCCTCAGCCCTCCGGGGAGGTTTTATTCCAGCTGCGTTTTCCCTGCGTGCAGCAGGATGAGCCCAGCAGATAAACCAAACACGGAGCATGTTGCCTTAAAGGCTGAGACAGAGGCCAGACAGAGTTATGTAAAAACCAAGGTGCACATTTATTAAGGCCTTCAAGGCCACACCCCGGCAGTGCCAGAGCTGCAGCAGTGGCTCTGCCTGGATGGCTCTGAGGTGGAAGCAAAAAGAGGAAGGGTCACGAGATTCTCCCCCTTTTACAGGTTTCCATCCATTTGCACGCCCCCCCATTCATTGTCCAGTCAATGATCCCAAATCTCGGTGTTCCATCCCTCCTGCTTGCCTTCTCCCTTCTAGGTTGTTTATCTTCAGGGCCTGGAGCTCACACAGTGTCCTTGAAGGCGTGAGCTCCTGCTAGAACCAGAGGTGCCCTGCCAAATCCCCACACCACTTAACACAAAAGCAAAACCACCCACCAGTACAAGGCAGAGAAAAAAAACACCCGAAACCTAAGGCATCAAGCACAACACGCTTCCGGGGATATGTTTGCTTGAAGTCCTGTGGAAATGGGATTCAGGAAAGCTGACGGCCCCACGGGCTCTTTCTTTGAGCAGCCAAACCCTTGAAGTGGGATCCCTCGAAGAGGGGCTTTAGCTCAATGGCCACTTCACGCCCCTTGGGTTGCCCGCGGCCCCGCTGGCCCCGTGCCACCCGCCCGGCCTCTCCCTGCCCGGCATCGGCAGCAAATCCCGGCGGCTGCAGGGCTGGAGCCGGCTCCTGCCTGCCCGGGGCTGCCTGCTGGGCAGGCCGGAGGAGCCTTAACAAGGAGAGCTGAGGGGAAAAAAAAATAAAAAAAAAAAATTAAAAAAAAAAAATAGAAAATAAAAATCCCAGAAACAGCCAGGAGCAGCGCGGCCGAAACCTGCACATTCAGCAAAGGCTGGATCTGGGATATCAGCAAACGGATCCCAGGGTGCAGGGGCCCTTATCTCCCCCAGACCTGCTGAGTGACGGAGCAAACCCGTGGAAAATCCAGTTCCCGCTGCTCGCGCAGCACTTTCTCCTCCGAAGGGGAGGGGGGTCCGAGTCCCCTCCCCGCGGTGCAGCCGCCTGTGCCGAGCCCCGGGCAGCTCCGGCAGATGTGGGAGCCAGATGATGCTGGCGGCTCCTGTCGCTCTCTCCGTCCCTGTCAGACGAAGAGCATCCCTAATCCCACACGCAGATGGTGCCGGCGGGTTCCCGGAGCGGGGCTGGCACCTCCCGGGGTGTCCCTCCTTGTCACAGGTCACCCGTGACGGGGGGAGGTGCTGCCGGAGGAGCAGGGTGGTGTGGTGTGGGGGGGTTAATCCCACTGTGCCTCCCGGGATCCCTCCGGCAGCAAGGGCAGGGAGATAAATGTGACTCCGGGGCAGCCTGGGGTGCTCCCACCTCCCGGGGGGCTCATCCCGGGGAGGAAAACACCGGAGCCGAAGAGAAATTGGGTCATATCCCCCCGATTGTCTGAGTAAATGGGACGCTGTGTACATTTTATTTACCTTCCTACGGGGCAGATGTAGTGAGCATGTAATAAATCATTTGTGCAGCTGCTGGGCAACCTCCTGCTGCAGACCCAGCAAAATTCACACACAACCAAACCTGCCCTAATTACAGCTCCCTCTGCTCTCCACTCCTCCCAGCTCCTCATGCACAGCCACTTATTCCTCCCTGGCGCTGTCTCGCTCCTCCTTTTCTCCATCTGCTGCTTCCTTCCCTTTGCTATTTCCAGAGGGACTCGTGGTCAGCACCACCGCTGCTCCTGCCCTCAGCTGCAGCTTGGGTGGTGCCAGGCAGGATGTGGGTGATTGCCTCCTGCCGTGAGACAGCTCCCGGGTCCTCTTGGAGGGCCCAGGTCGGGTGGCACCCAAACCTCCCTTTGGCTGTTTGACCCGAGGTTTCCTCTTCCTCAAGGCAGAGCTGAGGAAGATTTAGATTGGGAAGGACCAATCTAAACCAGGGGGGGGTTAGATTGGGGAGGAATTGCTCTCTGTGAGGAGCACAGGGTGTCCAGAGAAGCTGTGGCTGCCCCTGGATCCCTGGAAGTGTCCAAGGCCAGCTGGGACAGGGCTTGGAGCAACCTGGGCTGGGGGAAGTTGTCCCTTCCTGGAGTGGAAGGCAATGACCTTGAAATGCCCCTTCCAACCCAAACCGTGATTCTGTGATTCTTTGGGATGTCAGCAGAGTGGGGGTGACCTCCCAGACGCCTGTGGGGGTCTGGGCAGAACCAGACCCTGTTCAAGCTTCAGGTTTTCCCAGCTTTTCATCCATCAGAGCAAAGCAGCTGGGGCTGCCTGGCTGGGACCCGACAATGGTCTGAGATTGCAACAGAAAAGATCCAGATTTGTGTTTACAAATCCTTTCTAAGGATAGCAACGCGCTGGAGCAGATTGCCTGGGGCTGTGCCAGGCTCCCCAGGGCTGGGATCTTGTGGGAGCTGAGACTGATAGCTGGGAATCAGTGAGGAGGAGCTGGTCCTGCCTGGGAGAGGGAAGTGGGAGAGGATGGGGGAGCCCTGTGAACTCCAGGACACAGCCTGGAGTCTGTCAAACTGGCAGAGGCTGGAGAGATGAGCCTGAGGCTCCATAATCAGAATGACAAAATGGTTTGTGTTGGAAGGGACCTTAAAGCCCATACAGTCCCATCCCCTGCCGTGGGCAGGGACACCTTGCACTATCCCAGGTTGCTCCAAGCCCTGTCCCAGATGGCCTTGGACACTTCCAGGGATCCAGGGGCAGCCACAGATTCTCTGGACACCCTGTGCCAGGGCCTGCCCCACCACCACGGAGAAGAATTCCCTCCCAATATCCCATCCAACCCTGCCCTCTGGCAGTGGGAATCCTGGGACACAGCCTGGAGTAGCCAGGGAGGCAGCAAGCACCGTTCACCCAGTGGGAGTGGAACTGCAGGGATGCTGAGAGCCCTCGGTCCTTCAGGAGGCAGAGGAGGATGAGCAGGATCAGCACATGGTGCCAGGTCAGGCACCAGGACAACGGGGACGTGACCTTCCCCATCCTCTGCCGTCGGAGCTGCCGGAGAGGGAACATCCCTGCAGCACATGGAGGTCCTGCCTCTGGAGCTGTGGGGACCTCGAGGTCCTTAAAATAATCCCAGAGAAACAAACAAACAAACAAGCAACCAAACGCCAAGAGCAAATGGAGAACAGACTTTTCCAGTGCTTTCCTCCAGTCTATTCAAAGCTTGGAGAGAGGATGACAGGCTGGGCCAAGGCAAACAGCCCCACAGCACATCCCAAACAATGGCTTCCCAGAGCACGGAGCCAGAGGGAATCTTGTGGTCATCCCCTTGGATCTGCTGCAGAACACATGCCATGGCTCTTCCCAGAAGTCATTGTTTAAACTTGACAAAAAAACCTTCCCTCTTCAGCTTTTCCAGGGAGGCTGGATGCACTGGGATGCACAGGGAAGAGCAGGGGGGGGGGAATTTCTTCCTTTAACCAGTCTGAGGACTGTGTGTAACTGGAGTGAAGCCTCATTGACTGGAAACAGCAGTTCCAGGGAGATGGAAACTATTTGCAATTTTGGGCTAAAAGCAGACTTAACTGGGACGGGCATTTTTAGCACAAAGTGCTTGGACTTCTCATCCTGAGGTTAATTCTTCTCTGGAGAGGAAGAGGGGCAAGGAAAATTGCCACCACTTAAAGCAAACACTGAATATTCCGTTTGAGTTTGAGGGTGCTCCCTCCCTCCCCTTTCCTTTTATATTTCACAATCTCTCCGGGTTTTAGCCTGGGGCCAGGGAAGGGCATCTGACTCACTGGAATTACTCTCCTTGCTCTCCATGTCTCCCCACCTGGGATGCCAGCTCATCATTCCTGCTGCACTCTGCATTCCAGCACCCCATTTTCCAATCCTCTTCCTTGTCTGCTGCGTCTGGTCAACAAATATGGCAACGCCAGGGAGGGAAGGGTTCCCTTTGGAATTTCTGCCATGGAAATCAAGACACTGCCCAGAGTTACCCTTGCTATGCCTTCCCTTTCAGGGCATGGTTTAATCCAGATTAACATCTAGCCAAAATATTCCCCGATTTTAGGGGGTAGAAGGATTTTTTTCCTGCACCTCAGGAGGCTGGACATGGCTCTGCAGGGCAGGGTTTCCCCAGGCAGAGCCGACCCCACCAGAGCACCACGTGGAGCAGAGGGAAGGCTGCATTCCATGGGAGAGTGATGTTGGAAGGGGCTGCACCCCCAGGAGGGGCACATGGAGGTTTCTGGGATGCATTTTGGGTCTCCTCCTCCTCCTCCTCTGAGCTGTGACAGGGACGAGCAACGTGCTCATCCCCCACTTGTGCACAGCAGGGTCAGGAATGGGACAGGAGCCAATTTCCCTTCCAGTGTGTCTGGGCACATGGAAACTAAGGGAAAACAGAGGAGAAAAACAGAGAGCATAGGGAAGATCCAACAAATGAAAGGGCAAGGAGTGGGCAAGGGGAGGGAGCCCGGGGAGTGAGTCCTTGCCAAACCCCTGCAAACGCAGCGACAAGATCTCACTTGGATGAGGCTCCTGGAAAAACCAGCCGAGGGAGGGAGGGTGGTGAATGTGGCCAGGGATTAATGAGCTGAAATCCACTTCCCAGTGCCCGGTGGTTGTGGAGATGCCAGCCCTGCCTGAGTCAGTGCCCTTGGAGAGGTGCAGCTCCTCAGCCAGCCCATGGAGCAAGGCAGGCAGACACCCAGACGTCATCCAAACCACGGGATGCTCCCCAAGCCCTTCCCCAGAGCAGCTGGGAAGCTGCAGCTCTCCTGTCCCGGGGCTCAGCTGACCCCAAGGCCAGAGGGAAGGGGAGTGGGGGGGGGTTTAAAGCTGGCAGGAGCAAAGCCAAGAATCCTGCTCAGCAGGAATAACCATGGGAATAACACAGAACTTCACCCAAAAGAAGGTCAGTGTGTGGGTGCATCCGTGTGAGGACAGGGAAAGGGAAGAGAGGGGTCAAGGGGGAATGTAGGGAGTTCTGGACTGTCCAGGGCAGTGGTGGAGCCCCCAGCCCTGGAGGTGTCCTGGGAATGACTGGTGACAAGGTGGGGATCAGG
>JADMLD010001412.1:0-45007 GCA_017589585.1 Phylloscopus whistleri
GGAACTCAGTGCAGGCTGGTGTGGAGACCTTTCTGGAAGCCTCATGCAGCAAAATTCAGCATTTCATGGGAAAAGCAAGCAGTGTGCTTTGGACTGGGAGGGAGCTGAAAACCCCCCCAGTGCCACCCCCTTCAGACCCCAAGGTAAAACCACTCCCCAGGTCTGGCCAAACTTTTTTTGTCATTTCTTAATCTTGAAAATCAATGCAATACAATTGATTTTCACCAGCATAAATCATAAGTGGCTCTCAGAGCTCGGGGAGTACATTCAGTCTTGGTAATGAGACTGAAAGATCTCCTCTTTGTTTTGCTCCACGAGCTGTTTGTCATGTTCAAGAGGCTGCTGTGAATGACTCACTTCACTTTGAAGAGAGATTTATTTTTATAAACCATTATTCCTCCCCTTGCAAAGACACAAAGGCATATCCCCCACACTCACATCACGGGGGTGCAATTTCATTTCTTGTTTTCACTGAGGCCCCACACAGTCCCTGTCCCTGTCCCTGTCCCTGTCCCATCCCTGTCCCTGTCCCATCCCTGTCCCTGTCCCTGTCCCTGTCCCTGTCCCTGTCCCTGTCCCTGTCCCATCCCTGTCCCATCCCTGTCCCTGTCCCTGTCCCATCCCTGTCCCAGCCCCTGTCCCTGTCCCTGTCCCTGTCCCTGTCCCTGTCCCATCCCTGTCCCATCCCTGTCCCTGTCCCTGTCCCATCCCTGTCCCAGCCCCTGTCCCTGTCCCTGTCCCAGCCCCTGTCCCTGTCCCAGCCCCTGTCCCATCCCTGTCCCTGTCCCTGTCCCTGTCCCAGCCCCTGTCCCTGTCCCAGCCCCTGTCCCATCCCTGTCCCTGCCCCTGTCCCTGTCCCTGTCCCAGCCCCTGTCCCTGCCCCTGTCCCTGTCCCCATCCCTGTCCCTGTCCCTGTCCCTGCCCCTGTCCCTGTCCCTGTCCCTGTCCCTGTCCCTGTCCCTGTCCCCATCCCTGTCCCTGTCCCTGTCCCTGCCCCTGTCCCTGTCCCCATCCCTGTCCCAGCCCCTGTCCCTGTCCCTGTCCCAGCCCCTGTCCCTGTCCCTGTCCCTGTCCCTGCCCCTGTCCCTGTCCCTGTCCCCATCCCTGTCCCTGTCCCTGTCCCTGCCCCTGTCCCTGTCCCCATCCCTGTCCCAGCCCCTGTCCCTGCCCCTGTCCCAGCCCCTGTCCCTGTCCCTGTCCCTGTCCCTGCCCCTGTCCCTGTCCCCATCCCTGTCCCTGTCCCTGTCCCTGCCCCTGTCCCTGTCCCCATCCCTGTCCCAGCCCCTGTCCCTGCCCCTGTCCCTGTCCCTGTCCCTGTCCCTGTCCCTGCCCCTGCCCCTGTCCCTGTCCCAGCCCCTGTCCCTGCCCCTGTCCCTGTCCCTGTCCCTGTCCCTGTCCCTGCCCCTGTCCCCATCCCTGTCCCAGCCCCTGTCCCTGCCCCTGTCCCTGTCCCTGTCCCTGTCCCTGTCCCTGTCCCTGTCCCTGCCCCTGCCCCTGTCCCTGTCCCAGCCCCTGTCCCTGTCCCTGTCCCTGTCCCTGTCCCATCCCTGTCCCTGTCCCTGTCCCTGCCCTGCCTGGCCGGGCTGGGCTCCCCCAGGGGACAGACCCTGCCAGG
Source organism: Phylloscopus whistleri (assembly GCA_017589585.1). Taxonomy (NCBI): domain Eukaryota; kingdom Metazoa; phylum Chordata; class Aves; order Passeriformes; family Phylloscopidae; genus Phylloscopus; species Phylloscopus whistleri. The sequence goes on from JADMLD010001412.1 coordinate 1,616, forward strand.
GGATCGGGGCTGTGCCCGGCACAGAGCCAGGGGGGTCATTCCCACACCAGGAGAGGCAGGGCTGGCACAGAGGGGAATCTCCTCTCCTCCCCAGGGACAGGATTTGTTGTGTTCCACCTGCGTGACGTCACTGCCCACACACCTGGGTGATGTCACTGGTGATGTCACTGCCCAGCCAGATGGGTGATGTCACTGCCCCCACGCCTGGGTGATGTCACTTTCCAGCCTGTGACATCACCAGATGGGCGATGTCACTGTTGTCCATCCACTGGGTGACGTCACTAGTGATGTCACTGTCCAATCATCTGTTTGATGTCACTGGTGATGTCATTGCCCACCCACCTGGATGATGTCCCTGATGATGTCCCTGGGGACGTCCCTGGGGATGTCCCTGATGATGTCCCTGATGATGTCCCTGGTGATGTCCCTGGGGATGTCCCTGGGGATGTCCCTGGGGATGTCCCTGGGGATGTCCCTGGGGATGTCCCTGATGATGTCCCTGGTGATGTCCCTGGGGATGTCCCTGATGATGTCCCTGGGGATGTCCCTGGGGATGTCCCTGGTGATGTCCCTGATGATGTCCCTGATGATGTCCCTGGGGATGTCCCTGGGGATGTCCCTGGTGATGTCCCTGGGGATGTCCCTGATGATGTCCCTGATGATGTCCCTGGGGATGTCCCTGGGGATGTCCCTGCCCTCTCTCCTGTCAGGGTCTGTCCCTGGCAGGACTTTTGTCTCAGTGGGAGCTGCAGGAGCCGGCCCTTCTTTTGAAATCCCCTGACAGAACCAGCATCGTCCCCCTTGCCTGGGCTCCTCTCCCTGACAGTGACTTAGAACTGACGTTCCAAAAAATGTGCAAAACTTCCTGCAACGTCCCCAGCCTGTCAGCAATCTGTGCAGGGAAATTGCTTCCTGACCTCCCTCATTTCACAACCTGCAGCACCAGGGCTCCCCATCCCAGCCCCTGCCTGCTCCAGCTCCTGGAGCTGCAGATCCTCATCTGATTATTATGGACAGATTGGATGCCAAATAGTTATAGCTTAATTTAAATGTCCCTTCTAATCTCGACTCTTTACTTCCTCCCCAGTTTTTATTGAGGTAAACAATCTATTTGCAAAAATGAAATGCTTAAAATAGGCTGGGTTTATTTATTTATTTATTTATTTATTTATTTATTTATTTATTTATTTCTGTGGGGAAATCCAGGCCTGGAATTATTTCCATTAGCTGGTCAGACATTGGTGGCTGTTTTACTGGAGAAGTTAAAAGCTTTGGAGACAGCTTTCTGTTCCTGCAGAAAGTAAATATAAGAGCAGAGAGGGTTTGTTTCAATGCTCTGTGGACACAAACTGACGTTCTCACGGCTCTGTGCTAATGGCGAGATTGTTGGAGGTGTACATTTAATTTTAGCTGCCTGATGCTCGGGGCTTTAACTCTGCCTTCACTCCACACATCACTGACAGCACCGCCCCAGCTCTGCATTCCAGCTCTGGGCAATTCCTGCCCCATTTCCCCATCTCCCTGCCCCATTTCTCCATCTCCCTGCCCCGTTTCTCCATCCTCCTGCCCCATTTCTCCACCTTCCTGCCCCATTTCCCCATCTCCCTGCCCCATTTCCCCATCTCCCTGCCCCATTTCCCCATCTCCCTGCCCCATTTCTCCACCTTCCTGCCCCATTTCTCCACCTTCCTGCCCCATTTTCCCATCTCCCTGCCCCATTTCCCCATCTCCCTGCCCCATTTCTCCATCTTCCTGCCCCATTTCTCCATCCTCCTGCCCCATTTCTCCATCCTCCTGCCCCATTTCTCCATCCTCCTGCCCCATTTCCCCATCTCCCTGCCCCATTTCTCCATCCTCCTGCCCCATTTCTCCATCCTCCTGCCTCCTCCAGCCCCTCCTGTCCCCTCCTGCTGCCTGCTCAGCTCAGGTGCTCCCTGCCAGTGACTCAGCTCCTGCTCCAGTCAGGGAGGAACCTCCAGACTGACTCCTGTCTTGCTCTGATCAATATTTAAGTGCATCACTGCTGTTTCCAGTGCCTAACCAGTGAGGACACCCACCTGCAGCCAGCTCCCCCTCTCACTCACCTCTCGGGGAACCTTGACTCGGTGCTGGCTGAACGCTGAGCAGACCATGGGAATTTTGGATCAGCAGAGCTGAATAAATCTCCCCCCAGCCCTTCCTCCTTTCCATTTTTCTAATCAGGACCCTTGTCACCGGCCCTGACAGATTATTAATGCTACACACAGGCACGTAATAGAGATGGTGTTTTTCCATTCAGGGATTTTTTGTCCTGATAAACAGCCTGGCAGAGACAAGTTACCCCGGGCCCTGCACGAACGCTGCGAGTTTGGAGGCAGCCAAATCCTTGAGAGCCGCTGGCCCCGGGCCAGGAGCCCTCTGTCATCACTCTTGGCTCCTCCTCTGCAATCCATCACCACTGACCCATCACCCCGGCAGCTACCAGAAGGAATCTGGCATCTGGTGCCTGTTTTTATCCCAGCTCAGGTTCTGGTTTCTTTCCTTTATCTCCCTGCCTGGCTCAAAGCTGCTCAGGCAAAGGACAATCTCTCTGTTGGATTCAACAAGCTTCATATTTGGCTTTTTTTTTCCCCCCTCAGACACGTCCTGGTCCTGGTTATTTTTCATGTTCCTTTGTGTAAGGAAATAAAAATTACCTTTCTCTGGGTTTTCTCTATCTCTTTGCTTTGTCTCTCCCATGTGTTGTTTTTACTGATTCTGCATCTCTGGCTCCTTATCTCAGATATTCCTCCCCCTCAGTGTTCCTGAGAGCACGAGGAGAGGGCTGGGAGGGGATGAGATGTGGAGCATCTCCCAGCAGGGTCAGCAGCTCAGGGAGGAGCACAGGGCGCACAAATCCAGGATTTGGGGGGTGCAGACCCCACAGAGACACCCAGGGGCTGGAAGAGGTGAGTGTGGAGCTCCAGCAGGACGTGAGGCAGGGCTTGGTGTGGGCAGCAGCAGCTCTGCAGACCGGCTGTGACAAAAGAGGCCAGGAGGTGTGGGGAGCAGGAACTGCAGCTGGGGAGGGCAGGTCCGTGTGCTCAGGGTCAGAGCCAGGTGTGGCTCCTGCCACTGCTGCCCCTTCCTTGGAGCTGCTGCTTCCCACCAGGGCTAAAACCACGGGCAATCCCGGATTTCAGGGGCTGCTGGAGGCTCTGAAGGGGAGCAGAGAGGCTCCATCCCCAGCCCATGGACAGAGACCGTGAGCACAAAGCCCCAGGGCTGCGTCCCTGCTGAGGTGCAGGAGATGCTGCTGCAGTAAATTATTCATTCATTTGCCAGAGTTTGTTTGGGCTTTATTTAGTTTGACATGGTCGAGGAGTTGGAGTAATTTTCTAACTCACTGAATGATCCTTTTCTGCTCCCCCAAGCACCTTCTCTGTCACACGAAAACAATTTTCAATCAAGAGCACAAAGCACCTGCTGGGAGCCCGTGGACTTCACCCCCTGGGAATGCCAGCTCCTCCCTGACCCCAGGGTGTGCTCCAGCCCTTCCCATCCCCTCCCTGACCCATGGACTTCCTGGTGGGTCAGCTCCATGGGGAGGGATCCAAAACTGGGATTTTCATCTGCCCCAAACCTGGCCAAGCCTGGACGGCTGAGCCCAGACTGAGGCACAGCTGATCTGACATCGATTGGTTTCCTCCCTTCTGCCTGCAGCACAGCTTCTCTGGGAAGTGCAGGGTTTCCAGAAGTGGCTGAGGCCAAACCCACTTACTCTGTGGTTCGTTAGGAAACATCAGCGATGGGTTTGCTGCCTTTTTATTTCTGGGAGTTTAGGGAAAGCGAGAGTGGTTTAAATCCAAGTTAAAATGGCACTGGAGGATTTCGAGCCACTGCTTTCTCAGGTCTGCTCATCTTTCCTTATCTTGCTGGAGAAAATACATCTGGGGAGCTGCAATCACCTGGATTTCAGCTCACCTGGAAAGCAGTCAGTTGTGTTACCCCTACAGGAGCTGGCCAGACTCCTGTGAGAGGAAGGTGTGCCTTGAAATGCAGGGAGCTCTGCTGATTCCCCCAGGCGAGCTTTGATCCAGACCATGAACTCCCTGGCTGCCTCCCAATCCCACCCAGCAATCCTGCCCAGGGATGTTCTCAGGGAGGAGAATTCTCCTCACAAATCCCATTTCTGCACGGGGAGATAAACCCGCAGGGAATATCGCACAGCCCGTTCCCAGGGCAGGTGTGACTCCCCGGGGTGGGCAGAGCTGCAGCTCTCAGGTTTAATTCACCTCCCTCCTCAGCCAGGTCCTTACCCTGCCCCCTCCGTGCTCACCCCCAGCTCTCCCTGCTGGGATTTCCACCTCTCTGGCATTAAAGCCAAGCCCGTGCCCGGCTGGGATCGGGGTGGAGGGGCTCAGGGCAGGGGGAGGGAATGGGGGAATGCAGGAGCTCTGCCGCCCTCCAAAGCCTGCAGGAGCCCCTCTGTCCCTCACCTGTCCCTCCTCTGTCCCTCCTCTGTCCCTCACCTGTCCCTCACCTGTCCCTCTGTCCCTCTGTCCCTCCTCTGTCCCTCCTTTGCCCCTTCTCTGTCCCTCCTCTGTCCCTCACCTGTCCCTCATCTGTCCCTCCTCTGTCCCTCCTCTGTCCCTCCTCTGTCCCTCCTCTGTCCCTCACCTGTCCCTCACCTGTCCCTCACCTGTCCCTCTGTCCCTCTGTCCCTCTGTCCCTCCTCTGTCTCTCCTCTGTCCCTCACCTGTCCCTCCTCTGTCCCTCCTCTGTCCCTCCTCTGTCCCTCACCTGTCCCTCCTCTGTCCCTCCTCTGTCCCCCAGGGCCACTTTGGACACCCTGAGGACAGGATCTGCCTGAAATCCTGAGCTGTCCCTCCTCACCTGCGAGCCGGGCCAGGCCTGGGGAGCTCCAGTTCCTCATTTCAGGTGTTATCATTGATTGCTTGAGGAATTATGCACTCACGCAGGGCACAGGAAAATCAGAGCGAACTTTTCCCAAGCACTCAACATCCCAAAGGGTTGGGAAGGATTGATTTTTGCACGTTTGGCTTTTAGGCTGTTCACATCTCAATCCAGACAATTTTCTTCCCAGAGAGCCCACTGCAGTCTGCTTAATTGTATTTTCTAACCAGGCTGGAAGAGATTTGTTGGCTTTGCTGTCCAAAGAAGACACAAATCTTTTCTTCCAATTCATTTTTTTTTTTTTCCTGGAGTCCATAATGTACTGAGTGAATTTCTAACCCTAAAAGCAATAAAATATCAAATTGTTCAGCGCAACACCACAGGGGAAAGATCCGTTTATGAAGGAATGCAAAGACTTGGAAAGAAGCACCTGGCTGTATATTTTTATTGATTTTTTTTATTGGGTAGCAATTACTCCAAATGCAGCTTTCCTGCTTGGCCAGGACAGTGGGTGAGCTCTGATTCTTCACGTAATGACAAACAAACCCAGAATAGGCCTTCAAAAAGAGTTTTTTTGTGTATTTTCTTTGGCTCCAGTTTAAGAGTTGGAAATCTGGTGGTGTCTACAGGCTGGGTGTTCCAGGGACATCCTGTAAATCGGGGTAGGAACACAGGTTTGGAACTCCTGTCCAAGTTTGCTGGGTTGTTGAGGAACACAGCTGTGGAACTCCTGTCCAAGTTTGTTGGATTATTCGAGGCTCAGATCCTGTAAAAGAATTGGATAAAATGTGTGGCTTCATTTGCCAGCTGCAAATTCAGAACTTCGGTTGGAGTGAAGCTTTTTTCAAAACCTTTATGATTTACTTGTTTGTTTATTTATTTATTTAAACAGCACAACCAAAAACTCCTTTTGGTGGCCCTGCCCCATGTTAGACCTGCTCTAAATCATCCCAGCTGACTAAAAAATCCCATTTTTGTGTCCCCCAAACTCATCTGTACAACACCAGAGGTGAATTTCAGCCCAGTCTGTCTCTAAAACCCCTCAGAGAAGGGAAAGTGGGGAGCCCTGAGCAAACAGGGCTGGACCCCTGAGTGCAGCAACATTTGGCACAGGGTCCTGGATCCCTGGAAGGTTCCAGGCCAGGCTGGAGCAGCCTGGGATGGTGGAGGTGTCCCTGGTGCTGCAGACAGGGCTGGTACAGGAGGAGGGCGCAGGGCTGCACACCCAGGGATGCTGCCCAAGGACAAAGCAGCCTGACCTAAATCCCTCCATGAGATGGCAGGGCCTGCAGTAATGAATTCTGTCTGATCTGCCTGATGGGGCGATGATTTGCAGACATCAAAATCCGTAATTCAGCCGGTGCTGCTCTGAACCGGGCCAAATAAATAAATAAAATTTGTCAATGCAGGATGATGTGCTTGCACACGGTTAGCAGGAGCCAGGCAAGTGTATATCACAGCCAAGAATCATGTCAGGTTTTGGAATCAGATAAATTGCAAATAACAATGCAGAGAGCAACTGAACCTTGAGGAATATCTCAGCCAGGCTGGGATGAGGTGCCTGCAAAAAGCCTTCATTGGGGAGGGAGAGAGAGGCACCAATAAGACAGAGGGTAAAAAAAATGGGGAGGGAACAGCAGGGCCATAAAGCTGTGATCAAGTGCAGGAGAGATGATAAAAGGCCATGGACAGCCCAGGAAAAATATTAAGAAGCAATAAAATGCAGCATCGATGGAGATAAGATGATAATTTGTTATTCTCAGCAGAGCCATCTGTGCACTGAGGCCCTTCCTGGACTGAGAGCTGAGCTGTGCCTTGTACCTGGGGCAGGGATTTGTACCTGGGCAGGGATTTGTACCTGGGCAGGTATTTGTACCTGGGGCAGGGATTTGTACCTGGGCAGGGATTTGTACCTGGGCAGGGATTTGTACCTGGGGCAGGGATTTGTACCTGGGCAGGGATTTGCACCTGGGGCAGGGATTTGTACCTGGGCAGGGATTTGTACCTGGGGCAGAGATTTGTACCTGGGGCAGGGATTTGTACCTGGGGCAGAGATTTGTACCTGGGGCAGGGATTTGTACCTGGGGCAGGGATTTCCATCGTGGGGCAGGGATTTGTACCTGGGCAGGGATTTGTACCTGGGGCAGGGATTTGTACCTGGGGCAGGGATTTGCACCTGGGGCAGGAATTTGTGCCTGGGGCAGGGATTTGTACCTGGGGCAGGGATTTGTACCTGGGCAGGGATTTCCATCGTGGGGCAGGGATTTGTACCTGGGGCAGGGATTTGTACCTGGACAGGGATTTGTACCTGGGGCAGGGATTTGTACCTGGGGCAGAGATTTGTACCTGGGGCAGGGATTTGTACCTGGGCAGGGATTTGCACCTGGGGCAGAGATTTGTACCTGGGGCAGGGATTTGTACCTGGGGCAGGGATTTGTACCTGGGCAGGGATTTCCATCCTGGGGCAGGGATTTGTACCTGGGGCAGGGATTTGTACCTGGGGCAGAGATTTGTACCTGGGGCAGGGATTTGTACCTGGGGCAGGGATTTGTACTTGGGGCAGGGATTTGTACCTGGGGCAGGGATTTGTACCTGGGGCAGGGATTTGTACCTGGGGCAGGGATTTGTACCTGGGGCAGGGATTTGTACCTGGGCAGGGATTTGTACCTGGGCAGGGATTTGTACCTGGGGCAGGGATTTGTACCTGGGGCAGGGATTTGTACTTGGGGCAGGGATTTGTACCTGGGCAGGGATTTCCATCCTGGGGCAGGGATTTGTACCTGGGGCAGGGATTTGTACCTGGGGCAGAGATTTGTGCCTGGGGCAGGGATTTGTACCTGGGCAGGGATTTGTGCCTGGGCAGAGATTTGTACCTGGGCAGGGATTTGTACCTGGGCAGGGATTTGTACCTGGGGCAGGGATTTGTACCTGGGCAGGGATTTGTACCTGGGCAGGGATTTGCACCTGGGGCAGGGATTTGTGCCTGGGGCAGGGATTTGTACCTGGGCAGGGATTTGTACCTGGGGCAGGGATTTGTACCTGGGGCAGAGATTTGTACCTGGGCAGGGATTTGTACCTGGGCAGGGATTTGTACCTGGGGCAGGGATTTGTACCTGGGCAGGGATTTGTACCTGGGGCAGGGATTTCCATCCTGGGGCAGGGATTTGCACCTGGGGCAGGGATTTGTACCTGGGGCAGGGATTTGTACCTGGGCAGGGATTTGTACCTGGGGCAGGGATTTGTACTTGGGGCAGGGATTTGTACCTGGGCAGGGATTTGTACCTGGGGCAGGGATTTGTACCTGGGGCAGGGATTTCCCTCTGGGCAGAGATTTCCACCCTGGGCAGGGATCTCCCCCGGGCAGAGCAGCAGGAGCCCCCTGAGCTGGCAGGGAGCTCTGTGTGTGTTACGGGGTCCTGGCTCAGCCTCAGCCGGTCCCTGGGAGGGACTTCTCCTCGCTGTCCCTCTGCTCTGACCAATGTGAGTGAAGAAGTTTGTCTGTGTTCCACCCCTTGGGTTGTAGAAAAAGATAAAGGGAAGAAACTCCCGGGTAATAAATCGGAGTCATTGTCACCTTCTGACCTCGGAGTCCGTGTCACTGTGACCTCGAACAGCGTCAGCACAGCTGCCCCGGGGTGTGGGAGCGCCCGGGGGTGCAGGAGCGGGGGCTGGAGGTGCCCCCGGGGCTGGGGGAGGCTGCACGGAGCGATCTCCCAGCTCCATCTCGGCAGCCCCGAACGGCACAGGCGTTGTTCAGCGGTTTGCAGAGATGCTGAGAACAATGAGACACATCCCCGGCACTTATTAAGCTGATGGCTTTTAAACGTTAAATCCCGGCTATAATTAAATTAGCTGAAATTGGTTTTATTAAAAAAAAATATAAATAAATAAAAAAAAGAGGGATTCTAAGCACTCCCCAGCAGCATTTAAAAGGTGAGGGAATTGCCTGCAGGCCCAAAGAAGCATTTCTGCAGATTGCAGCCAGGGCTAATTCAATAGTTAATGACTGAAGTTGGAGCCAGAGAAGCACAGGGGAGGGGGGGGACAGGGGAGGAGGGACAAACTCCATCCCTGGGGAGAGCTCCGGGCTGCAGGGCTGCGTCTCCTGGCAGGGGATTCTGGGCTGTCCCCTTGCAAAGCCGCCACCCCCTCGGCAGGAGCTCCTCCTGCAAGCCACGGGCCATTTCTGTCCTGGCTTTGAAGGGCTGATTAAAGCCTGTTCTGTTTTGAAGGAATTGAAGATATACTTGTTCATTTAATAGACGGCTTCCTCTGGCTGCAGCATTCGCCCTTGTTAGGCACATCATTCAAAAATTATCTATCGTGGCTGTAAAAAAAAAAAATAAATAAAAAAAATTCTGAGACATCTGGATTGGTGCTAATAACTGTGAGCAGCAAGGCTTTGATTTCCTTCATACTTCATTAGTGCCGTGTCCCAGGCAGCAATCCTGCCTTAATGAGGGCTCGTTCCTGCCGTCAGGACGCGGCTCAGCACGGGATGTGCCACAGCAGCAGCGGGGCAGCCTCTGCTGTCCCTGGGTGAGGCTGCTGACAGCCCTGCCGGGGCACGGCGAGTGCCGCTGGGGCTGCAGCTCCTCAGCAAAGAGAATTCTCCGTGCCAAGGGCTCAGGTCCTTCACTCGCACAGAGCTGATTTATTGCACTCCTTGGCAGGCTGAGAGCTGTTCGGTGCTGCCCCTCAGCCCTGTTCGTGCATTCCAAAACAGAGAGGGAGGCACTCTGCTCATCCTCTGCTCATCCTCTGCTCATCCTCTGCTCATCCTCTGCTCATCCTCTGCTCGTCCTCTCTGCAGCCTCTGCGCTGAGAACTTCCAGCTTCCCTTGGAAGCAGCAGCTCCTTGGAGCCCTGGTTGGTGCCTGAGATGTTTGGGTTTCTCTGAAACTCTTTTCCCAGAGAGTTTTCTGCCAACCACAGACACGTTTTCCTGACTGTGACCTTTGTTTGCATTCCTGTCCCTGGGAGGGACTTCTCCTCGCTGTCCCTCTGCTCTGACCAGTGTGAGTGAAGAAGTTTGTCTGTGTTCCACCCCTTGGGTTGTTCTCTGTAGAACGGGATAAAGGGAAGAGATTCCCGGCAATAAACGGAGTCATTGTCACCTTCTGAGCCGGAGTCGGTGTCCCTGTGATCTTTGACAGCGTCGAATCCCGATGCTTCACTCCGCTCCTGCTCCCCGTTAACTTCTGCTGCCAGCGGTGGAGCAGCAGGAGGGGCTGGGGCTGGGCAGTGCTGGGGTGGCAGAGGCACCCTCGGGGTGTCACCTCCCCCAGCAGCGCCCTGGGAGCTCGGTTCCATTCCGTGCTCTCTCTCCAGGCTGTGTTCCCTGGCTCCCACAGGGTCACACGGACCCCAGCTCCCCCAGACCCCCGGGGCTGCCGGGACCCCCGTGGTTCTCCCAGGGCTCTGCCAGCCAGACAAAGCCTCTGCCGGGGGGGCAGCAGCCGGCCCTGCGCCCACGGGGCCACGCTGGAACCCTCTCATCACCAGAGGGACACCAAAACCCCCAAAGATCCTGAAAATGGCACCTGTGCAGCACTGAGCAAAACCACCATGTACAAATTCTAGACGAGTGATGTAATCGGTGATGGGGCCCGTGACCTTTCCTTGCTTTGGGTTTTTAGGTGCTCTGGAGTGTAACTTGATCCCCCGGCTGTGCCAAAAAAGGAGCGTTTCCTCCTGCAAGGGCTCCAGCTGTTTCCTGCCGTATCCCCTTGCATCAGGAGAACACACTGTGCTCCTGAAACGAGTCAGAGCAGCTTGAGCCAAACCTCGTCATGCAGCTGGAGTTCAGCTGGCTGCTCCTCAGCTGGAGCTGGGGCCAGAGTCAAAGGAGAACAAGAATATTCCAACATTCGAGTGAATATTCCACTGGAGCTGAGGGGGGCTGAGCACAGCCCAGGGTCCCCTTTGGGGTGGAGCTGCTCCCTGGGCTGCTGCCAGTTGGTGTTTGCCGTCACACCCTCCACACAGGAGGGGTTTAAGCTGCACTCAGGCCCTGTGCAGGATTTTTTGAGACCTTTTCCACCTCTCATCCCCTGATCAGGGCTTCTCTTTAAGCTGTTGCTGCCCCATGGAGGGGAGGATTGGGCTGGAGCTGTCCCCGGGCACAGGGAGCTGCAGTTTCTGCTGCAGAACCAGCAAAACTCATCCCCACAATCTCCTCCCCTGCTCTCAGGAGACACAGCAGCCTCAGAGCCTTGAATTGCAAATGCAAATCCCCACCAAAAGTGCATTTCCATGCTGCATCTTTCATCTTTGACGTAGCTCTCAGCTCCTGTCCCCTAAGAAACTCCTGGGCCCTTCCGTGCACCAGCAGCAGAGAAAATCAAGGCAGCAATAAAGGAAAAGCTTTGTTGTCTCTAAAAAGACACTGGGAAAGAGCCAGCACTGCTCCTCTCCTCAAAGTCTCAAAAACAGAACCTTGGCTTGGAAAAACCCAGTGAAAGACTGAGAGTGCTTCTACAAACTCGGTGCTGTCCTCCCACTGGGGTGCCTCAGGTAACCACAAACATTTATTTATACTCCTGATCACTGAGCTGCGTTTGGGATTGGCCGCGATGTAAATTCAGTAAATAACCTTGAGCATAAAAATGAGATTCTCCTCCAGAAGAACTCTTTAATCTCCCTTGTTTTTACGGATCAGCAAAGGTGTCAGGAGTTTGACACTCCAGATAATTGAGCTCCCGCATTTGGAGCGCAGCCTCCAAATAGTGGCAACTCCGCTTTGAAAGAGTCTCTCTAAACTTTGGGCTGCCAATTAGCATTTCAAAAGGTTGCAGCTCCGGAGCTGCCATCCCCTAATGCACGGCTCGAATCGAGTGTACGGATTAATAGCGCAGCCCCGAAAACAGCCCCGAACTCTGCCTGCCTCGGCAGCGCTCCCGGCAGCTCCCTCCCGATGGATGGAAATGTGGGGCTGTGTCGCAGGCGACAGAAAGAGCTCACACCCACACCTTGCGGTGTCCCAGGCGGCAAGGAGCAGCTTTATTTACAGAATCAGCATTTATCGAATTCCAGCAGTGACCGTGGGTTGGAGGAAGAAAATCTTCTTCTCCAGCCACACTGGACCACGCAGCAGTCCATCTACAGTCTCCTCCTTATGAAAAGAATGTAAACATCTCTAGATTTTACAGTAACAAATGGCTTGTTTATATGAAAGTGTATCTGACTCCAAAAACACAGAAAGCTAAAAATAAGACTTTTACAAACTCCTTAAAGAGGACAGAAGAGAACGGCAAAACCCCAAACAACAGGGCTGAGCATCCCCGAGGCGGCTGCCACTGCTCCCTGGGGGTGACAGCCCGGGGACATCGACTGCAGCCCCGGGAAGGGCAGTGGGACACCAACCCAGCACAGGTGGTACCTGGGGGGGTGGGTGGTGGAAGAGCAGCTCTGCTTTGGGAAGCAAACCTCCCCTTCCACGGGCAGCTCACAGGCACGGGGAGCCCGGGAGGGAGCTGACCGCGGGGGTTTCAGCAAATCCCAGAGCTGACCGCGGGGGTTTCAGCAAATCCCAGAGCTGACCGCGGGGGTTTCAGCAAATCCCAGAGCTGACCGCGGGGGTTTCAGCAAATCCCAGAGCTGGCCACTGAAATTCTCCCCCGCCCGCCCCCCTGGGCTCTCTCTCTGGCCAGCTCAGTTTTCTTGAGGGGCTCTGGAAGAATATCTCAGGGGACAGGGTAAAAGGTTCCAAAAGAGGCTCTCACCCCAGGATCGGTCCAAGGCTTTGTTCTCAAAGGGTTCCAGGGAAAAGAGAGGGAACAAGGAAGAGCCTGGGTTTATCTGGTCTGGCTCAGGACAGATAACTGGCCCTGAGGCAATAGGGTCAAGATAAGGGAAGGAAGGGTCAGACTAAAGGGCCACAGGCTTTAGGGGGCTCTGGGGGATAAACCATTCCCCAGAGGAATCCACCAGACCGCGGGGCTTTCAGCGAATCCCGGGGTTTGGGGCTCACACTGCTCCAGGGCAGGCTTAGGTTGGGTATCAGGGACAATTTCCCAGCAGGAAGTGTTGTCCAATATCGGAACAGGCTCCGACTTCCAGGGGCGGGGCAGCCACCGCTGCTCTGGGAATTGCACCCCAGCCCCTCTCTGCCCTGGCAGGGAACAATTCCTGCCCGGTGTCCCCCTGCCCGTGGCACTTTGCAGCCTTTCCCTGCGCCCTTGAACCTTCCTGCTGCTCCTCGGGCTCACCCAAAGCTGGGGACAAACCCCGAGCAGGGCCTTCTCCCTCTCCTGAGTGCAGCCAGGAGGGGTTTGTGTGCAGCCCCTCCCTCAGTCACCCCGCTCAGGCAGAACGCGATCTGCGCTTCGGGCAGAATTAATACGAGCTGGTAATAGTGATTAGGTAATTAGCAACTACCAGGAGTATTTAACCTTCCTGGTGACAGCGTGTCTGACATCACCTGCGCCCGTGCAGGCTCTGTGAAAAGAATTAACAATTTGAAATTACCCCATTTAAGTTATTAATTATGGAATGGAAGTCGGCCCGGGGAGGATGGCAGCGCTGCCCGCTGTCCTGCTGGGTTTCCCCCACCCCTGCACATCTGAAATCTGTGAATGTTCTGCCTTCCACTTCACCGGGAGATTGGAACAGGATTGAAGGACGTGTGCTGTGGGGAGCTCCGGCTCCCACATCCCTGGGATTGTTCTCAGCCAGGCTGGCTGGGCTGGGGCACTGGGAGGTGTCCCTGCCATCCTGGGGTGGCACTGGAGGGGATTTGAGATCCTTTTTCAGCCCCAAACGTCCAATGATTCTGTGCTGTACCCACACTGTTATCCCTGCCCCCATGAACGATCAGGAACATTTCCTTCCCCTCTCCTTTCACCTGAAAATACGGAAATCTTACAGTGGCCAAGTATTCTGATTTATTTTATTTTATTTTATTTTATTTTATTTTATTTTTTTTTTTTTCTCAGTGCCGATGTTTTTCTCTTTGGAGCAGTGTCCATCCCCCTTGGGAATGTTGTTCCCCCCTCCACACACACCAGTGCCGGGGGTTATGGAGCTCAGCCACCCCTGGATTGATTCCTCCTCGGCTCTGGGGTGCAGCAGATCCCAGAGCATCCCCCTCCCCGGGGCCCAGGGGGTGTTGGGGTGTCCCCCCTTCCCTGGGGGATCCCAGCAGGGCAGGGCACCCCTCAGCCCTGCAGGTTTTGGGGGAGCTGGGAGGAGGTGGCTCCGACAGGGAGGATTCCCGGGCAGGGATATTTACCCCCCGAGCTGGATCCCTGCTCCCAGGGAAGTTTGCAAACCTTTGCTCCCGCAGTGCGTGGTCACAGCTCTGGAGTTTGCTCACGAATTGCCCATTTCTCCATTTCGTGTGCCCTGGAGTGTCCGTGTGAGGGCACAAACCTGCTCTGGCCACCCCTGTCTGTCTGTCTGTCTGTCTGTCCCACCCAGGGCCCCCATCCCTTCCAGGCCCAGCCCTGCCTCAGCCCCCCCGTAATTAGCAGCCACTAATGGATTAATGCACTGCGGGGTGGGAAGGGAGCTCCTCACCGTTACCTCGGACTCTCATTTAGCCGGGTTCGATGGTGTTATTGACATTGGTGAGGTTAATGACCCGATCCTTTATTCCACGGAACGAGAGGAACAACGCTCAGCACCTTGTTCTGCCGTGTCCCCCGGGGCTGCGGGAGCTGCTCCTCTCGTGGCACCGAGGCATCTTTGCCCTTTAAGTAATTGGCACCGTGGAAATATTTCCTAGGTCCTGTCACAATTGATTAGGATTGCATTGGATTGCAAAAAAAAAAAAAAAGGAAAAAAAACCCCAAACCAACCCCCAAAAAAACCCACCAAAAACCAAACCCCCCCCAAAACAAAAACAAAAAACTAAAAAAATAAACAAATAAACAAACAAAAAACAAACCAAAAAACTCACCAAAAACCCCACCCTTTTCTTTTCCTTTCTTGATCCTTTTAGAAGGAGTGAAGGCCAAGCTCGATCCCTGTGGATGAGCAGCCTGGCAGCTGCCAGGGCAGTGGGGAGGTGCAGTCCTGGTTCCTGGGTGTGGAGCCAACCCAAAGCTCTGCCCTCAGCTCGCCCTGCCCCACGGACCCAGGGCTTCCACAGGAGCTGATCCCGTCTCTGCTGGGCTTTCCTGGCCAGGGGAACAGAGACCCAGCAGCTCCCGGGGAGTTCTGAGCACCCAGGGAGGGGATCCCTGCCCCGGGCAGGGCTGGGGCTGGATGAGCTTTAAGGAATTCTCTTTTTCCAGAAGGCTGGAGGATGAACAACCCGTGGGCAGAATTCTCTGTTGGGTGCAGGAAGTCACAGCACAGCTCTGGAACCACCCCTGGGAGCAGAGAGGTGGCGTTTGGTGGCAGTGACCCAGAGACAAGCGGTGTTTCCCCCCTGGCACCGGGAGGTGTGAAGCAAAACATCGTTTTGGTGTTTGCAGCGACAACAACAACAGAAAAAAAATCCTTGACTTTGGATTCGTGTCGTCCTTCTCTCACCTTCCCCCTGATTTTAAATTACCCCTGATTGCAGAACAGCTGCTCCCTTCACGCCTGCATATGGCTGCCTCCTGAAATCTGCGTTTCTGTCCAGGGGCTGCATGCAAATACCCGGCTGAAAGTTTCCTTTCAAAGGTCTGATTAACCAACTTCGTGTGGCAGAGAAAAATGAGTATTGACAGGGCTGGAGGAGCTGCCAGGGAGGGGAAGGGGGATGGAGAGGAATGGTAATGACAAGTGTCAGGCAGGGACACGGCCGAGGCCCCGGGATGGAGCAAGGCCAGGATCAAACCCCACATCTTCAGACAGCAGCCTGTGTTTCATTCTTCAGCTCAAAAAAAAAAATAAAATAAAACCCTCAAAAAAAAAAAAAAAAAAACCAAACCCTCAAAAAAATAAAACCTTCAAAAAAATAAAACTCTCAAAAAATAAAACCCTCAAAAAAATAAAACCCTAAAAAAATAAACCCCTCAAAAAAATGAAACCCTCAAAAAATAAAACCCTCAAAAAAATAAAACCCTCAAAAAATCAAACCCTCAAAAAAATGAAACCCTCAAAAAAATAAAATCCTCAAAAAAAATCAAACCCTCAAAAAAAAAAAATATAAAACCCTTAAAAAATCAAACCCTCCAAAAAATAAAACCCTCAAAAAATAAACCCCTCACAGATGTGGAATTCGCAAAAGCATGAGAGGAATGTTATTTCTTTTTTTTTTTTTTAAGGCATGTGAGAAAAGAATTCCTCCACTTGACATGCTCAGAATGTCTCCTCGTCAGGCATTTGCTGCCCAAAATACTCAGCAAAGATTTCCAGCAAAGCTCCGGGCTGGGAGTGTGTAGGATGGCAAGATAAAGGAGTGTCTGCCTGCGAGCTCTCCTTGGTGAAGTTATCTCTCTTTTGATTTTAAACCTTTAAAAATAACCGTATAAAAGCACAGAGCTGTCCTCTGATCATCCCAATCTGTTTATAATCTGCTGTACAGCTTTCTCTGCTGGCTCTGCAGGATGGATCAGCTTCTGGTTCATGGCAGGGGAGAAGGATCCGTGCGTGTACAGATTCCCAAATTACAGATAACCCAAATCCCAGGGGTTCAACCGCAGGATTTGGGATCCTTGGTGCCTCCCCTTGTGCCCCGGGGCTGGGGATGAACAACTCAGCGCCTCCGCCTCTAACGGGCCGGGCAATTTCGCTCTTTTGTTATCGCAGCTGAACATTCCCGGCTCGAACCCTCCTGAGCCGGTGAACCCTCCTGCTCAGGTGGCACCGGCTGGGAGATGTCACCTCTGCAGGGACAGAGGGACAGAGGGGCGGGACAGACGGACGGGAATGGGGTACAGGGACGGGAATGGGGCGCAGGGAATAGGACAGAGGGACGGGAACGGGACAGAGGGACGGGAACGGGACAGAGGGACAGAGGGATGGGACAGAGGGACAGAGGGACAGAGGAATGGGGTACAGGGACAGGAACGGGACAGAGGGACAGGAATGGGACAGAGGGACAGGAACTGGACAGAGGGACGGGAATTGGGCACAGGGACATCCCTGGGAGGAGGGCAGGGCAGGGAACACCTCTGCCAACAACCCCGGAGCATTTCTGGGGCCAGCTCTGCCTGGGGGACGGTGACACCCAGCACAGCCAGCCCAGCAGAGGCAGAGCCAGGGCCGGGCCTGCTTTGCTGAGCACATTTATTCATTTTTCCCTTCACCCCCCGGCTCTCCACCTCCGCTCCCCAGCTGAGCCTTTCTGGAGCAGGCTCTATATTTGTCTGCCCCCATTATCGTGTGGGATAACGATGCGGGAGCCGCGCTCGGCACCTCCGCTGGCTGTCCGCTCGGGGCCGGGCGCTGGCCGGCGGCGGGGGGTGATAAATGTGCCGTGAGATGCCTTTTCCTGTGCCGTGAGATGCCTTTTCCTGTGCCGTGAGATGCCTTTTCCACAGCGAACCGCAAATTGCCTCGGCAGCGCGGCCCACAGAGGGGGCCCGTCGAGAGAATTCATCTCCTGGCCAAGGGAGAGGAGCGGGCGGCCTGTTTTTAAAGAGTCACGTTTGATCTCGTCGGGGCTCCGAGTCCGGAGCGTTTTTGAAGGAGTTCTGGTGGAAAAGGCGGAGCCGAGGATGCGGCGCGGATAAAGGGATTTATTTTTAACCGCAGCCGGGGTTCATGACCACGGGAGCGCTGCGATTTTAAGCCACTCGGTTTGAATAATATATTTCAGCCAAGCGAGTGTTATGTCATCTAATCACTCCTGGGTGGGAGGGGAGCTGGGGGCCGGCCGGGGGGAGAGGAGAAATCGCCTGCCCGGGAATTCCCAGCGCTTCCCGGAGCAGGAGGAGGGGAACGGGGATTGAGGGGAGCAGGGATTGAGGAGGGGAGCGGGGATTGAGGGGAGCGGGGATTGAGGGGAGCAGGGACTGAGGGGGGAGCAGGGATTGAGGAGGGGAGCGGGGATTGAGGGGAGCGGGGATTGAGGGGAGCAGGGATTGAGGGGAGCAGGGATTGAGGAGGGGAACGGGGATTGAGGGGAGCCGGGATCCAGGGGGGGAGCAGGGATTGAGGGGAGCGGGGATTGAGGAGGGGAGCAGGGATTGAGGGGAGCGGGGATTGAGGAGGGGAGCGGGGATTGAGGAGGGGAGCGGGGATTGAGGAGGGGAGCAGGGATTGAGGGGAGCAGGGATTGAGGGGAGCAGGGATTGAGGGGAGCAGGGATTGAGGAGGGGAGCAGGGATTGAGGGGAGCGGGGATTGAGGGGAGCGGGGATTGAGGAGGGGAGCGGGGATTGAGGGGAGCAGGGATTGAGGGGAGCGGGGATTGAGGGGAGCGGGGATTGAGGAGGGGAGCAGGGATTGAGGAGGGGAGCGGGGATTGAGCGGGGAGCGGGGATTGAGGAGGGGAGCGGGGACTGAGGAGGGGAGCGGGGATTGAGGAGGGAGCGGGGATTGAGGGGGGAGCGGGGATTGAGGAGGGGAGCGGGGATTGAGGAGGGGAGCAGGGATTGAGGGGGGAGCGGGGATTGAGGGGGGGAGCAGGGACTGAGGAGGGGAGCGGGGACTGAGGAGGGGAGCAGGGATCCGGGGTGGGTCAGAGATTCACCTGCTCCGTTCAGGCCTCAGGGAGGTTCCAGGGGGATGAGGAATCCGTTCCAATGCCATCCCGGGGGGTGCGGTGATGGGTTTGTGCCTCGGGCGGCGGGGAAGGGCACCGGGGGCCTTGGGGACAGACCGAGGGTGGCACAGCCCAGCCCCGCACAGGGCAGGGCAGCCCCGGGGTGTGACAGCCTCACAGACCCTCGTGCCCGGCTCTGGCCGCTCCCGTTGGCTCTGTGCCTCCCCGGGAAGGGCAGCGGGTCAATCCGAGCGGGCTCTGGCCGAGGAGCCCTCCCCAGCACCCCGAGCGCCCCGGGCCCGGCCGGCAGCGTGTCCCGCTGCTCTGAGCCGCATCCCGGCATTTCTGGGGATGTTCCCAGGGATAAACGCTCGGCTGCCTTTAATTGTAGCCTTCATTAGCATCCCGGAGCTCCTGTTTGCATTGCGGTAATTGTTCCCATCCTCCTCGGGGACGGATCTGCCGGCGGAGCAGCGCTGAGAGGAGCTGGGCTGGGAGAGGGGAGAGGGGGGAACGCCCTGGGGATGCTGCTGGGGGTCGGCAGGAGGCCGGGCTGGGCTGCCGGCACCCCCGGGCTCCGGGATCTCCCGTGGAAATGCGTTCTGCCCGCGCTGCCTCCCCTCCCAAATCGGGTTAGCGCACCGGGAATTATCCCCGGCTCGGGAGTGTGCAAATGGAAGCAGATTAACTCTCCCTGCCTCAGTGTCCCTCCTTGTCAGACATCCTCCGGCAAACGCCGCTGTGAAGGGAGGCTTAATTTATTTATGTCACGCCTAATTAACAGCGCGGGATCCCGCCTCAGAAAGGGGATTATTAGCAACAATAATATTATTATTCCGGCGCTGTCGATTTGAGCTGAACTCTTATCAATAGGTGATAAGTACCTATAAATCAAGGAGGGATTAGCAGCACCCCAGGGCAGCAGGATCAGCGCTGGGAGGGGGGAGCGGATCCCACCCAGCCCGGCCTCCATCCTCCAAGCCAGGAGTTACTAAGGAAAAACACAAACCGACCTGCGCTGGAGATCCAGTTCCCCCCAGCCCAGCTGCGAACACATCGAGCAATTTGCAATTCCAAGCTGGATCTGAGGGATTAGAACCCATTTCTCTGTGCTGACAGAACGAAAAATAAACACAAGTTTATTTTAATAAACACAAGTTTGCGGTTTTTTTTTTAATGGCCTTTAAATCAGAGGTTTGTTTATTACACACCACTTCTTTCCCAAGCACAGAAATAAAGAAGTCTTCCCTCCTCTTCTTCATCTGAGATGTCTTCATATCTTTTCCCATGAAAATAATTCATGTCACAGAGAAAAAAAAAAAACCTCTTCTATGAATCACTGATGAGTCTTTGATGCTTAATGTGCTGTCCAGCACGAGTTCTCTCGGAGTGCACTTTAACAAGAAGATCTGATTTTCTTCCTACCATCATTAAAGTTTCCCCTTCAAATTTCACTTAACAAGCAAATGAATGTTCTCCCAGCATAATTATAATTTCTTCTCTTTTTTTTAAAACGAGAGATTTCCTGTAGGGAACAGCTCTGTGCCGCGTTTCCCCCCCGGGAGGGACCCGGCCAGCTGAGCCGTGCTGGGATTTATCTCCAGTTGGGGCTGGGGTGGGGTTGGAAACACAAATCTGACAGAATTCCTGGGGAGAAACCCTTCCTGCAGGGCCTGGGTGCCGTTCTGGCAGATTTGGGGTGGAAATCTCCCCTCTGCTGGGTCAGATTTCCGTGCAGAGTTCCTGTGGGTGCCAGAGGGGCACAGGGGGGTTCTGGCACGGCTGAGCCTTGCTCAAAGCTCCCTGCTCACTCCTGGGCACAGCCCCCTCGTTATTGATGCCATTTATCCTCTGGCAGTAATTGCTTTGTGGGTTCAAATCGTTCCCCAGCTTCCCCTCCAGGAGCGGGGCTGGGAGCTGAATTCTGCCTGCACTTCCCGGATTATTTTCCCCTTTCTTGCTCCCTCTGGCCTTCCTGGCCGGGTTCAATCCCCGATTTCTGCCCTGGGCTGCCAAATCCCTTTCCTTGGGAATCACGGGCACCCATCCCTGACACCCGAGGGGCAGGATGTGGGTGATTGGAGTGGAGCACCAGGAGGTTTGGGTGTGCCACGGGCTGTAAAATCCAATCTGCCAGCAGCTCCCGGCCCCAGAGCAATCACAGGCAGCAAAATGAGGGAAAGTGCCCCAAATTTCCGGGCACTGGTGGGAAATGGCATCCCCAGGTCTGCCCCTGGACCCCTGGCAGTGCCCCAGGCCAGGCTGGGCAGGGTTTGGAGCAGCCTGGGACAGGGGAGGGGTCCCTGCCAGGGCAGGGGGGGCACTGGGGGGGATTTCAGGTCCCTTCAACCCAAACCGCCCTGGGATTCTCTGAAGAGGACAAAGCTGCCCCTTGCTGGGTTCTTAAATAAACACCCTGCAACACAAACAGCAACGAAATACCCAGAGCAAACCCCAGTGCCTCAGAGAGGGTGAACAATTAACCAAAATATCCAAATATCCAAATACCCAAATACCCAAATATCCAAATATCCAAATATCCAAATATCCAAATACCCAAATATCCAAATATCCAAATATCCAAATATCCAAATACCCAAATACCCAAATACCCAAATACCCAAATATCCAAATATCCAAATACCAAAATACTCAAATACCCAAATATCCAAATACCCAAATACCCAAATACCCAAATATCCAAATACCCAAATACCCAAATACCCAAATACCCAAATACCCAAATATCCAAATATCCAAATACCAAAATACTCAAATACCCAAATATCCAAATACCCAAATACCCAAATACCCAAATACCCAAATACCCAAATACCCAAATATCCAAATACCCAAATACCCAAATATCCAAATATCCAAATACCCAAATACCCAAATACCCAAATACCCAAATATCCAAATATCCAAATACCCAAATACCCAAATACCCAAATATCCAAATACCCAAATACCCAAATACCCAAATACCCAAATACCCAAATATTCAAATATCCAAATATCCAAATACCCAAATATCCGAATACTCAAGTACACAAATATCCAAATACCCAAATACCCAAATACCCAAATACCCAAATATCCAAATACCCAAATACCCAAATATCCAAATACCCAAATATCCAACTATACAGCTATACAAATATACAAATAACAGAATACACAAACAGTAACTGCCTTAAAAGCAGCCAGAAATACGTGGGGAACAAGCCCCAGTTCTCCTCCCCCTCTGGATTTGTCTGGGGATGCTCAAAGCCTCCTCTTGAGGGGAAAAAAAAAAAAAAAAAAAAAAAAAAAAGCCCTCTCATTTCTGTTCTATTTGTATGCTACAGTAGCAGTTTGGAGAAATTAAAAATAATTGATATGTTCGCCAAAGCACGAGCAGGAACTATTTCATATTTTTAAAAGCTTTGCAAATATCCAGGAAAAAAAAAAAAAAAAGAAACAAAAAAAAAAAGAAAAGTGCTGTGCCTGCATAAAGCCAGAGCTGAGATCTGCTCAGAGTGATGGAATGGAGCCCTTTTTTTTTTTATGGGAATGTCTGAGTGTGACAAACCCACAGATGGAGGGAAGGTGGAAAAGCTGGGGCTGGGCACTTCCTGCTGGGCTGGGGAAAGGATTTCCCTGCAGTCCCAGAGGGGCTGGAGTTTCGGTTTAACAAGAAAATCTGATTTTTGTGCCCATCCTGCCGAGTGCTGCCCCTCACCCTGCCCTGCCAGGGGCCGGGATTGGCGGCGATTTGGGAGAAGCGTCGGTTCCACGGAGCAGATCCAACCCGGGGCCAGCCCCTGCCCTGCCGGCAGGTATCCCATGGGATTTTGGGGGGCTCTCCCCACAGCAGGGCCCTCAGCTGTGCCCAGCAGCTGCAGCAGGAGGAAGCACAGAGAGAGGACTCCGAAGGAGGGTGAGGTGAGAGGGAACGGAGCACAGAAAATGGCATTAAAGACGAACAAATGCCTCCATTATTTCACCAAATTAAATGCACTTTTCCGAGTGGGAAGGCAAAAGTCAGTCATTATCTGTCTGTACTACATGGCAGCAGATAATAAAGAGGGTTTATGATCTCTGCAAGCAAATCCGAGGATATTTAAACAACACGTCCCTCTCTGCAGGAGCGGTAATTACAGAACCAGGTCAAAACGCAGAACAGCCCAACCCTGCCCCGAGCCCGCTGCTGGAAGGAGCTGAGCTCTCCTGGAAGGGGGGTCCCTGCAGGGTGCAGCTGCTCTCCCCTCATTCCTCATTGACTCACAGACCCCTGGGCTGTGTGCTCCTGTCAGCCCCGGCTCCTGCCCCGGGCGGGCACAGAGCAGCTCCTCCTCCTCCTCCCCTGCCAGCGATCCCAGCCTGGAAACCGAAATTCCTCTACAATCCCTGCTCCCTGCAGCCCTGGGGGTCTGGGGTCCAGCACAGCTCCAGCCCATCGGGAGGTGGATTCTCCTGTGTCACACACGACACAAACAATTCACACACACACCGTGCGGTGTCCAAGGCAGAAACGATGAGGTTTATTTACAGATATATTTTACAGATTCAACATTTATTGAATTCCAGCAGTGACCATGGATTGGAGGAAGAAACTCTTCTTCCCCAACCACACTGGGCAACCCAACAGTCCATCCACAGTCTCCTCCTTGTGAAAAGAGTGTAAACACGGTTGGATTTTACAACAACAAGACGGTTATTTATATAAAATTGTATCTGACCCCAAAACACAGAAGGCTGAAAATCAGACTTTACCAAACTCCTTAAAGGGGACAGAGGAGAACAGCAAAACCCCAGAGCACACTGCTGCTCTTCACAGCCCTGCTGTGCCCATCCTGCTCTCCTTGTCCTCTCTCAGGTTTCTTATCCAAACCCACGTTTTCTTTAAATGCCACAGATTTCACACAGCTTGGTCTGGTTTGTGCAGAGTGGTTTGCTGGCCTGCTCTGGAATAACTCACAGAGCTCTGGGGCTGAGCAGCCCGGGCAGAGCCCTGGAGCTGCTGGGGTGTGTTGGGGTGTGCCCCAAAGCTGCTCCCACCCAGGGCAGAGGGGTTCTGACCCTGTCCTGGCAGGAGTGTCAGCAGGGAGCATGAGATCCTGTGCTCACCGTGACAGACATCACCTGGCTCTGACAGGCAGAGGGAATTAAGCTCTAAATCCCCGGGTTATCTTCTGCAGAGTTCCCTGCAGCCCATCCTGGGCTGATTTAATGACTTTTCTGGGACAGGGGCAGCTGCTGGGGGGGCAGGTCACCCCAAGCCTTGCTGGAAGCACAGGTGATGATCAGTCCTTGGGAGCAGCAGCCACAGCAGCAGCCAAATTCCACAATCCAAGCTGGGTTCCACGCTCAGAACACCTCAGTGGGATCCCCCTGGCACAGGAATTATCCCACAATCCAAGCTGGGTTCCACGCTCAGGGCACCTCTGTGGGATCCCCCTGGCACAGGAATTATCCCACAATCCAAGCTGGGTTCCACACTCAGAACACCTCAGTGGGATCCCCCTGGCACAGGAATTATCCCACAATCCAAGCTGGGTTCCACACTCAGAACACCTCAGTGGGATCCTGCTGGCACAGGAATTATCCCACAATCCAAGCTGGGTTCCATGCTCAGGGCACCTCAGTGGGATCCCCCTGGCACAGGAATTATCCCACAATCCAAGCTGGGTTCCACACTCAGAACATCTCTGTGGGATCCCCCTGGCACAGGAATTATCCCACAATCCAAGCTGGGTTCCACACTCAGGACACCTCTGTGGGACCCCCCCTGGCACAGGAATTATCCCACAATCCAAGCTGGGTTCCACACTCAGGACACCTCTGTGGGACCCCCCCTGGCACAGGAATTATCCCACAATCCAAGCTGGGTTCCACGCTCAGGGCACCTCTGTGGGATCCCCCTGGCACAGGAATTATCCCACAATCCAAGCTGGGTTCCACGCTCAGGGCACCTCTGTGGGATCCCCCTGGCACAGGAATTATCCCACAATCCAAGCTGGGTTCCACACTCAGGGCACCTCAGTGGGATCCCCCAGGCACAGGAATTATCCCACAATCCAAGCTGGGTTCCACACTCAGGGCACCTCAGTGGGATCCCCCAGGCACAGGAATTATCCAGCATCCAGCACAGCACTCCTGTTCTCCTGCTGCTTCAGCCCAGCACAGAATTTTGCTGATGAAAACAAAGGATGAGCTGCTCCCCCAGCCCTTCCTCTTGTCTAATCCTCTGTGACCCACGGTATGAAAATTGAACTGATTAAAGCTCCAGCAAACAGGCTCTGGGAATCCTGGCGGCTCCTGCCCTGAGGGGGGACTGGAACAGCCTAAAAGGTCTTTTCCCTGCTCTGATTTCAGGGATTTTTTTATCATTCGCTTTGCTCTGGGAATAGAAAGGAGAAGGCAAAGCACCTGGACAAATTGTTTCAGGCCCTGGCTACCAAAGGAAAGGAAAATGTCAGAGCAGATGAAAACGAGGTCGCTGTGGCTGCGGGAGAGCAGCGGAGAGATCAGAGCCTGGACAGGACCCTGGGGCTGGGAGAGGGAAGGAAAATCTCCCTCTCCTCCCCTGGGAGATGCTGGGCTGCTCTTCCTTTGGCCAAAAAAACAGGGAAAATCCCCTGGTGGTCCCTGTGCCCCCTGTGCCCCCTGTCCCCCCCTGCCCCTGTGCCCCCCATGTCCCCCCATGCCCCCCGTGCCCCTGGCACAGCTCAGGCCCAGCAATCCACCCCCCCAGATGAAAAGGAGCCTCCACACTCTTTGCTGCAACCTCGTATTTCCTTGGGTGTCTCTGCAGTTAATTAGTTATCCCCTTCTTCCAGTTAATTAGCTCAAAGAAAAACAGCCCTTTGTACTCAGCCTTATAAATTACAGCCTTGGCCTGTCTTATATGTGGGAAGAGATGACACTTCCTGCGTTTCCTCAGCAAGGTCACATTTACAATTCCTAAAGGTTTGGGAGGAATCTCAGCCAGGACCAGGGGAAGGTTTCAAAGTTACCGTGATGCCTTTAAAAAAATTATCAGAGGCTCTGGGAGGGAAAATCGCGAGGATCAAAGCGAAGGGACTCCATTAAAAAAGACTAACTAATGAAAAAGTTACTGAGAAAATGCACGAGTGTGGCCAAAGGAACTTCAGAGGCTGGTGAGATCCTGTCTGGAGGAGCTGGGGAGGTTCAGGGAGCAGCTGCAGGGTGACAAGAGGCTGCAGTGGCGGGGGAGGTTTGCAGGAGGCTGGAAAGGCTCAGAGCTGCTCAAATAAAAAGGGTTTGGCCCTTTTAGCACTCTGGATCAGCCCTGCTGGGAGTGCTGGGCAGGGCTGGGAGCACCCTGGGGCTGTGGGGGGTGTCCCTGACACGGAAGGGGGTTGGAAGGAGAGGAGTTTCAAGCTCTCTTCTCACCCAGACAGATTTGTCATCTCCTTGGCCCCTTCAAGCTCATTTCGGGCACTGATTCCCTCCAGGGCACTGAGTGCCTTCCTTAACCCCCCACATCCTGCTAGAGGGTTGGCCTGGAACCCTAAAATCTGAAATTTGGGGTTGTGTTTCCAGTGCTGAGCCCCAACCCTGGGCATGTCCCAGCTCCCGGGGACAGGGGGGAGCAGAGCCAGAGCTCACAGCCCCCCCGGCTCTGGGTGAACCAGGGGCTCTGCCCAGGAGGGGCTCAGCAGGGCCCTGGGGTGTCTCCCTGTGGATGTGCACAGCAGAACTGGCAGAATACAAAAAGAGAATTTAGATAATGCAGAGGGAGACACCTCCAGAGCCCACTTAGGGTCACAGGGAATTCTGCAATAAGTTCAGCTCAGCCCCTCCTGTCGGGTTCTGCAGCGCTGGGTAATGAATGACACCTCAGTCAGAGCCCTCAGGAGCAGCAGGACAGTGTTTGAAAGCTGTGTCCTTGGGAGGTTGTCCTCATCCAAGGAGTGGAAAACCAAATCATCCTGAAGTGCTTTTATCTCCCTCCCTGGACTCAGCGCTGCACACTCACTTATCGGGGGAGGAAAACAGCCCTGCCAGGCTGAGCTGAGCTCCAGCTGGCCCTGGGAGACTCAGGGAGCAGCTGATCTCAGCCTGGAGCCCGGTGCAGGCACGGCCACCTCAACCCCAGGGCGCTGAGCTGAGGCACCAGCCTTTAGTGAGGGGTGAGACCAGAGAGGGAGAGGGGGAAAAAAAACCTCCAGTGCTTGATCCCAGCGGTGGAAAACTGAGAGGGGTT
The DNA here is from genome assembly GCA_017589585.1 of Phylloscopus whistleri. NCBI lineage: Eukaryota > Metazoa > Chordata > Aves > Passeriformes > Phylloscopidae > Phylloscopus > Phylloscopus whistleri. Next base: position 28,290 of record JADMLD010001412.1, read on the forward strand.
CCAAAACCACCCCAGAGCTGAGAAAGGGAGCCCGTGGCTGCTTTGACTCGGGGTACAGGAGCCTCAGAGTGACTTTGGTGAGGGGCTGGGGCTCCCGAGCACACCTGGGGCTCCTGCAGCCCCTCCCAGCTCCCAGCACTCACCCCGACCCAAAGTCTGGGTGTTTGGGAGGAAAATGCCCCCAAACCCCCTCGTTGTCCTCCTGCATGTCCCAAAGCTTCCCAAGAGCCTCTCCTTGCCCATCTCGGGCTGCGAGCTGAGCCCTGGCCCCTGCCTGGGCTTGGGCAGCCGTGCCAGGGGGTTTTGGGGTCACCCTTCATCGCCCTGCAGCTCCCACCCGGGCCCTGTCTGCACCCCCAGCTCCCCTCCCCGCCTGCCGGGGGGCTCCTGGCAGGGCTGGGGCAGAGCAGGGCCCCCCCCGGGGCACAGGGACCCGGTGCCAGCCCTGCTGTCACCCAGCACCAGCCCTCTGCCACCCGTTACAAATGTCACCCCGGGATTTTTGGACGGGAGCCTGAGCTCGGCTCCGCGGCTCTAATTACGGCCTGTCTGAGATGCTAACGAGCCCCAGCGCTCACTGCACTGCAGAGAGCCGTGCCTCTGCTCCTGGCCAAGTTTGGGGACAAAAAAGGTTCGATAAAGCCAAAACCCGCCGCAGGGTTGGGGTTTCTGGGGTCACCGGCTGAGGGTTAGGGTTAATGCAGGGAGATGGTTACAAAGTGTGTTTTAAGCATCGTTTATTAAAGCTCTGTCCCAAAGCACACCTGACAGCTGAATGAACAGCGAATTATTTCACAGCCATCTGAGCCGTTTCCTGTCGTTACCCCACAGCAGCTCCGCACGCAGGGCAGGTTAAAAGAGTCCTCAGCCTCCGATTGAACACAATAAACTTTGTCAGGTGCTGTTTATTGTTTTATCTGAATGCCACATCCCCCGGTAAAATATGCAAAAAGCCTCGTTGGCTCCTCGAGTCAGGTGGAAAGAGCGAGGGGAAAGCCGAGCGAGGTGGTTTTTATTTAATCTGCCTCAATCAGGAGCTGACGATAGCCGCTAACAACGCGGGCAGAGCCGGGGAAACAACTTCATTCCCGGCCGTTCTGTGTCCGGGGTGACAATGCCTGTTCCGAATAAATATCTTCTAATTCCTGTGATTAACATTCTCTTGTAGCCATGGTTCGTGCTGTGGTGTTTGGGTTTCTCTGGAACTTTTCCCCAGGCACTGTCTTTTTCCCAAGAGACGCGTTTTTCTAACCTGGGACTGTGTTTAAATTCCTTTCCCTTTTCCTGATGTCCCTCTGCTCTGACCAATGCAGCTGAAGAGGTTTGCCTGTCTCCCACCCTTGGGGTGGTTCTTTGTAAAACAGCGTAAAAAGAAGAAATTCCCAGGGTAATAAACAGTTCAGAGCCATTTCAGCCGTCTGAAAAGTTCGGAGTCCGTGTCGCTGTGATCTTGAGCAGCGTCATCCTCTGGTTCCCGATCTCTGTGTCCCGGGTGGGTGTTACCCAGGGAATTACAGATCCCACTGCCCCGCAGCTCCCGGCTCAGCGCCCTCCGAGTTCCCGAACCACAGGACGGGGTGGAAGGGCCCCAAAGGGCATCTCCCTCCGCCCCCCAAGGAATGAGGGTCCGTGGGAGTCGTTAGCAGGGGGTCAGAACCGCCCCAGGGCTGTCCTGGGCACCGGGAGGGGCTGGGGCTGCGACCCGGCAGGGAAATCACCTGCCGGGCTTCGGGTGTGCCCTGCATCCCTGCACGGAAATGGGAATTCATCCTGGGAATTCACCCTGGGAATTCACCCTGGGAGTTTCATCCTGGGAATTCACCCTGGGAATTCATCCTGGGAATTCACCCTGGGAATTCACCCTGGAATTTCATCCTGGGAATTCACCCTGGGAGTTCATCCTGGGAATTTCATCCTGGAATTTCATCCTGGGAATTCACCCTGGGAGTTTCATCCTGGGAATTCACCCTGGGAATTCATCCTGGGAATTCACCCTGGGAATTCACCCTGGGAGTTTCATCCTGGGAATTCACCCTGGGAATTCATCCTGGGAATTCACCCTGGGAATTCACCCTGGGAATTCATCCTGGGAATTCACCCTGGAATTTCATCCTGGGAATTCACCCTGGGAGTTTCATCCTGGGAATTCACCCTGGGAATTTCATCCTGGAATTTCATCCTGGAATTTCATCCTGGGAATTCATCCAGGGAATTCACCCTGGGAATTCATCTTGGGAATTCATCCTGGAAGTTCATCCTGGAAACTTATCCTGGAATCTCATCCTGGAATTCCATCCTGGGAATTCATCCAGGGAATTCATCCTGGGAATTTCATCCTGGAATTTCATCCTGGAATTTCATCCTGGAATTCCATCCTGCCTCTCATTCCCCCCGTCAGGAGACCTTGGCATGTCTGATTCCCCTGCTCCTCACTCCCCTGCGTGTCCTGGTGTCACTTGCCCCACAAAGGGCAAAGTGTCCTGTGTAATCACAGTGAGTGGCTGAAGGAACTCACCACCAATTGTGGAGCCCATCCAGCTTTGTTTTGTACATCCAGAATATCCAGGAGAGCTGTTTCTGACAGCACACAAGGTACCTGTTATTAAAGATCTGATTTCAGGGGCTCTGGGTGGGCTTGGATTTGGGCAGCCTGGGGCGGTTCATTCACAAGGACCAGGACAGCTGATGGGGATGGGGTGCCAGGAGGATTTTTGGGAGCTGCTGTTGGGGTTTGGTGGTCCCAGGACAGAGCCCAGCAGGCAGCAAGCCCAGGCAGGAGCTTCCCCCCCTTTTGATGGTGTTACCAGGCCTGAATTCAAACCAGGGGCTCCTAATTGGCCCCAGGCCTGGTTTATTTTTAAGGTGCACAGGTTTGGAACACGTTTTTCTTTAAAAAGCCACAGCAGATTTGCAGGGGCCGTGCAGTTTGTGGGGAAGCAAAGCACAATGAATTTATCAGGGCACCACGGCCAGGAGAGGCAGGAAATGATCGAGGGGGGAGAATTAAGCTCTGCCTGCATGGGGGAGGGTGTGGAAAGGGGGGGCTTCTGCAAATGCACCAGGAATCATAATTAAACTCCTGGCTCACGGTGATTAAAATGGAGCTGGGGCAGCGTTTGTGGCCTCCAGGATTATCTGACCATTAGGGACAGCTGAGGGCTTGGGGAGAGCAGCAGCAGCAGCACATCCCTCTGCCCCCAAAGAGCAGAGCTGTGGCTCCAAGGGACCACCTGGGACAGCAGCACCTTCACTGCTCTGCCCAGCACAGAGGGGACAAAGGCAAAGGGCTGCTCCTCAAATTAAAAAAGAAATAAAAAAAAGTAAATGAGCAAAGAATCCCCCTGGTTAGAGAAGTTATTCCAGCAAGTGGCTCTATAAATGTCTTTATATTGTTATTTCCAATATTAGTTTGTTGTTCCTTCATGAAAGCTGATTTATTTGAAATGTTATTACTTGAAACACCCTAATCTTTTTGTAATAATTCATACACTGCAGATTACAGTTTTGGAAGGCAGCCCAGCTCTGGCTGGAATCCTATTTATGGATTAAAGGATTTGAACAGCATTGCAAGCTAGATCTCCCAATAGCAGGATAATGTAAACCTGGTTCCATATAAAATGCTTTTCCTCTGCAATGGTAACCCCATTAAAGGCAGATTGTTGCAGGAGAGCACTTCCATCCCAGATCCTGCCCCCCTGAGGAGCCAGGGCTGCCAGGGCTGAGCCCTCCCCGTGTCACCCTGCCCTCAGCTGCCTCCTCAGCTCTCCTCCCCCCTGGGAGCCTCCACGCAGGGATCCCAGGGGTCTGCAGGGACTTTTTGGGGCAGAGCCTTTGTTCTGGAGAGAGCTGAGCCCCCACAGGCAAAGGGGCGAGCCCCAGCATGGAGCTGCTGCTGCCCAGGGTGGGAGGGAGCAGGAGCTGGGGGTTCCCTGTCAGCAGCAGCAGCACAGAGCCCAGCCCAGACCCCTCAGAGGGGGTTCCGTGTCAGAGGCAGCACAGAGCCCTTTGTGGTTTCAGTGGGTGCAGAGGAAAAGGACAGGCTGGGACCACCTGCTCCAGGACATCCCTTTCCTGGGATCACCTGCTCCAGAAAATGGCTTTCCTGGGATCACCTCCTCCAGAAAATCCCTTTCCTGGGACCACCTGCTCCAGAAAATGGCTTTCTTGGGACCACTTCCTCCAGAAAATCCCTTTCCTGGGATCACCTGCTCCAGAAAATGGCTTTCTTGGGACCACTTCCTCCAGAAAATCCCTTTCCTGGGATCACCTGCTCCAGAAAATGGCTTTCCTGGGATCACCTGCTCCAGAAAATCCCTTTCCTGGGATCACCTGCTCCAGAAAATGGCTTTCTTGGGACCACTTCCTCCAGAAAATGGCTTTCCTGGGATCACCTCCTCCAGGACATCCCTTTCCTGGGATCACCTGCTCCAGAAAATGGCTTTCCTGGGATCACCTCCTCCAGGACATCCCTTTCCCGAGGTGCCCCCCAGGCACAGTTTGCAAGGAACAGCTGGAAATGGGGTTCCTGTGCCCGTGGATGTCCCTGGGATCCTCCCCCCCCGCAGCAGCAGTGGGGTCTGTGGGGTCTGTGGGGTCTGTGGGGTCTGTGGGGCTGGGGGCGGTCCCAGCCTGCTGCAGCACAGAAATCATCCACCCCACCGCTGCAGAGCTGCTCTCCATCCCCTGCAATGGGGGGATCACGTGCATCCCGGAGGGTTTGAGCATTGCTTATTGTTTCTACAGGGATTTGAAGGTTAATAGCTTTACACAAGCCTAATTAATTGCTATTATTTAGTTTAATATTCTCTCCCAGCGCTCTGCCACCCTCCCTGCAGAGGGATTGGGAGCAGCAGCGTGTTTGTGGCACGGGAAGGTGCCCAGCGCTGAGGAGCTGTGGAGAGCAGGGCGAGGTGTGAGAACATCACAGCCCAGCCCATCCCTGCTCGGGGTTCTGTGCAGGCAGCGCTGCAACAAACCCCCCGAAATAATAAAATAAATGGGAATAATGACATCAACGGGTGAATAAAATAATGGGGTGAATAAAATAAACGGGGGTAAGAACCCCCCACAGGGACACCTCCGGACACCTCCACCCCCTTTCCCCCGTTTCCCAAGCAGGGACTGATCCAGGCTCTCCTTCCTTCCCCGCTGTGGAGCCGCCTCCCACCCAGAGAGCCGAGCTCAGGGATCACAGCCCCGGCCCCACCTCTCCCCTTGCCCCGGGAACATTCCTGAACATTCCCAGTCAACATTCCTCGTGAAAATTCCTGAACATTCCTGTGAACATTCCCGGTGAACATTCCCAGTGAACATTCCTGAACATTCCTGGTGAATATTCCTGAACATTCCCAGTGAACATTGCCGGTGAACATTCCCAGAGAACATTCCTGAACATTCCTGGTGAATATTCCCAGTGAACATTCCCGTGAACATTCCCGTGAACATTCCCGGTGAACATTCCCAGTGAACATTCCTGAACATTCCCAGTGAACATTCCTGAACATTCCCAGTGAACATTCCCAGTGAACATTCCTGAACATTCCAGTGAACATTCCCGGTGAACATTCCCGGTGAACATTCCTGAACATTCCCGTGAACATTCCTGTTGAACATTCCCAGTGAACATTCCTGAACATTCCCGGTGAACATTCCTGAACATTCCCTGTGAACATTCCCGTGAACATTCCTGTTGAACATTCCCAGTGAACATTCCCAGTGAACATTCCCAGAGAACATTCCTGAACATTCCTGGTGAATATTCCCAGTGAACATTCCCAGTGAACATTCCTTTGAACGTTCCCAGTGAATATTCCCAGTGAACATTCCCGGTGAACATTCCTGTTGAACATTCCCAGTGAACATTCCAGTGAACATTCCTGAACATTCCCGTGAACATTCCCGGTGAACATTCCCAGTGAACATTCCCAGTGAACATTCCCAGAGAACATTCCCGTTGAACATTCCCAGTGAACATTCCCGGTGAACATTCCCAGAGAACATTCCTGAACATTCCTGGTGAATATTCCTGAACATTCCCAGTGAGCATTCCCGGTGCTCCCAGCTGTGCTTTCCCAGCTGGAGGGAGATGCAAACACGGATTAATCCGGAGTTTCCCTGCCATCCCAGAGTGCTGGGATCACCTTCCTTCCCACCCAGGATCAGTTCCTGCCGGAGCTCACCCTGCCCCGTGCTGGCACCGAAAGCAGTGAGCACCTGCAGCTCCCAGTTATCCTTTAATAATTGTATTTAAAAGTCTACCTGGCTCCATAAATTTTTAATGACAGATTAATTAAAAGCCCGGTTATGAAAGCTTTGGAAAGGAGAAATAAATATTTAATATATTTATTAAAATATTCATATGCGACATGTTTTTTAATCTTGAATAAATATTTTTGGATAATCAGGCACGGCGGTTTTTTTTTGTGACGCTGAAAGTTTGCATTGTAAATTCAACCGTGATTGATTATGAACTGTGCAATCTATTAATTATGAAAGAGCACATGTGCTGCTCAGGACCTGGAAGAAACGCCTGTGTCTGGGTTTTATAAGCAGAGGAGTTATCAAGGTGATGTGCTCGCTGAACCCGGTGAGAGCTTTGATTCATGTGCTGCTTGGTGGCAGAGCTCCTGACCTTCCCCACGGTGAGACGGAGCTCTGCTCGTTCCTCTTGGCGCTGAACGAGGCACGGGAGGCGAGCAGCGACCCCGGAGCGCCCTGGGGCGCTGGGAGCTGCCCCTGCCCGCGGCTGGGGTGGTTTTTAAGGTCCCTTCCCACCCAAGCCATTCCCTGACTCCCTTGTGGATCTCTCACCCCCCTCCAGAGCCTCCTCAGAGCCCCAGGAGCATCCTGCTGGCAGCTGTTGGTGTCCAGGAATTACAGGCACAGAACGCATCAGACCCTTTGAAGCCTGGCTGGAAACTTGACTTAAGCCCCCGAAATAATAAAAGGAAAGTAAAGAACTCAGTGAAGCTGCAGAGGAGGATTAAGAGGAGGGGAAAAGCCGACAGGGACAAGCAATTCCAGCGCTGTGTGATGGGCTGATACAGAGCTGCTGCTATCACTGCAGCCGGGGGCTCTGCACACAAACCCTTTCTGCCCTTTTGCAACCTGCAGCCATTCTCTTGTGGGTTTTATTTTCTACACTGGCAGTACTTAAGAAGGAACTGAAGTTTAAAAGCAAAGATTTTTTTTTCTTTTTTTCTCTCTCTCTTTTTTTTTTTTTTCCTATTTCCAGGAATATTTTGTGTGTAACAAAGAAACTGAAAATGCTCTGCTGCCTCTGATATCTTGGTCAAGAGAAGAGGCAGACTCTCAAAACCAACAGAGTTTGGGTTGGGTTTACAAAGGATTTCTTTTGTTTGGTGTCGGTGGAAGAAAACCGTCCAAGAGCACCTGGGCTGCTGGTCCCTTTGGGAGAGGGCTTGTCCGGGCACCTGCACCCGGCTGTCCTTGCCCAAATCCGAGCCCCTGCCGAGGGTTGGGAACTCCTCCTGCCGGGAAAAGCTGCGCTGGGACTCTGCTGGGTGTGGGCAGCAAACAATTCCAGCGAGAGCGGGGCTCTTATTGAAACTCCCTGGGAGCAGAGAAATGAGAGCAGAGCGATCCCTCCCTCATCTCTGAGACTTTCCGGGGTGTCAACGCAGTGATTAACTCGGGGTTTAATTGTTTCGTGGGGTGGTTTGGCTGCCTTGTGTTGGTTTTTGGGGAAGTGCCCACCCCGAGCCGCTCAGAGGCCGGGGCAGCATCCCGGGCCGGGCTGGGGGGCTGAAATGGAAAACCCATCAGCTCCCACTGTTAACAGCCCTGCTTTCACCAGCTTGGCTGTAACAGAATTCCCCGCTCCCGGACAATCCCTGAGCTGTTGGTTCGATGTTTATCTGCTCCCGAGTCAGACAAAACCCCCGGCTCTCCCTCCGGGGGCAGAGCTGCCGGGGATGCTGTGCCCATCCCGGCAGGGTCAGGGGGGTCCCGGCCGGCCCGAGCAGCAGTTCCGTGGCTCTGGGGCCCCCACAGCCTCCTGCCGATGCTGGAATAGGATTCAGCTCCTGGTTTTTTCCCCCGACTGAAGGAAGGTTTCAGATTCCCGGCCCGAGCAGAGCCCCTGGGTCTCCTGGAGGTGTTTGTACAACCCCCAGCGCAAACGGGGCTGAGCGAAACCCCCCGCGCTCACATTAACTCTGAAAACAAAACCTCCCCAGGCACCTCCGGGCACTGCCGAGTGTCCTTCGGTTGTGTTTCAACAACCCTTGGAATTTATGGGCTGGCGTTTCCTGAGCGGCTCAGGTGGTTTTGTGTGACTGCGGGAACAGAGAGCCCCGAGCAGGAGCAGCGATCCAGGCACCGAACCGATCCCAGGAGCCCCATCCCACAGCCAGCCTCTCACCGCGGGGCTTTTCTCTGCTTTTCAGCACTGAAATAATGAGAAGGGGCCAATAAAGATTGATATTTTCCTTACACGGGTAATTTCTGATGTGGGAATACTTTGTTTCCTTAAAAGAAAAAAACAAAAAAGAGTTGGAGTGGAGAGCTGGGGGGTGAAATGACCACAAGGTGTGAGCAAAACCCCTGGGGGCATCCAGCTCCTGCCAAACCCCCCGGTGCCTGGGGGCCCTGTCAGTTCTGGGGGGTTCTGTTCTTCCCTCCCCTTCCCCAGTGCCCAGTTCAACACAGATTGCTGTGCCTGGGGGGCACTGACAAGGAGGGCGAGCATTTCAAGGTGAATTACAGCCCAAGACCTGATAAAAACTGGGTTTCTGTGTGCTGGCCCCTCGCTGTGGCCCTGGCAGGGTTCAGGGCACCTCCCCCTGGCAGCAGCTCCACTCCCTGCCTGGCAAATCTGTCTGTGCTGAGAACACAGAGCCAGCAGGAAGGGAAATGGAAAAGGCTTAAAACACAACAGCCCCCGGGATGTTTTGGTGAACGATGTGGGATTGCAGAGGGATGGATCAGGAAGGGATGGACAGTTACCAAGTGAAAGAAATGATGTCTCTGGAGCTCATCCTGAATTGATGACACCTTGTAGATCCTCACTGGCTCCCATCTGAGGAGCTGGAGCTGACACATTTATTAATTAGAGCTGATTTTACAGCAGGACAGGCCGGGAATGGGGTGCAGGGGAGCTCTGGGCCAGCATCACTCACATCAGCCAGGGCTGGGGACGAGGGCGAGCACACCCAGCCCAGCCCAGCCCAGCCCAGCCCGGGGGGATGCTGAGCACTGAGGCTGGAGGAACAAACTCTCCCCAAAGGTGGGAACAGCCTTGGGCCAAGGGAGATTTGTTTTGCCCCGAGCTGGAGTCAGCCAGGCTCGGGGTGAGGGCAGGGGACAAGTGAGAGCCACAAAGAAAAGCCTGAGAGCCCACGGGGGTGTAACCCCGGTGCTGAATTAATTACAGGCTGATGAGCTCCATAAATACACCGTGCTCTGATCATTTATCTGCAACATCTCATCTGGACTATAATTAGGAGGTAAGAGACTTTAATCTTGCCTTTCTTCATGTTTGTTTGTACCTGTTTACGGGTTTAATTAAAACCAAAGCGGTTTAAAATAAATGATCAGAAAGGAGGAGTGATGAAGAGGAGGGAAGCAGTGGGAGAGCAGGGGAAGGTGGGGATGGGAGCAGGGCTCTGCCCAAAGCCTGGCTGTGTCAGCTGGCTTGGAGGAGCTATCAGGTAAAATCAATTTTTAACCACAGAGGCTGTGCAGGCTCATCTCTGGCTCAGCTCTGGATCCTCTCTGGTCCACAGGAAGGGGCTTCAGCTGAGCTTTCTGAGCAGAAGAGGTTGGACATGAACCTGAACCGCTGCACAAGCCAGAAACAAAGAAATGTTTGTGATGCAACAGCTGATCTGCCGCAAGATCTGCTCCCAGACTGACACAGGGCCCACAGCTGAGCCTGGGTGAGAGGAATAAACGAGAAATCAATCGTACCGGGGGAAACGCTGCAGCAGGGCCAGACTGGAACCTGCTCCTGTGTCCTCCTGGCAGGGAATCCCCACTGGGATGGTGAGGATTCCCTGGGATGAGACAGGACCCAGCTCTCCAAGCAGGAGTCACCCCTGTCCCTCCCAGTGTCACCCCTGTCCCTCCCAGTGTCACCCCTGTCCCTCCCAGTGTCACCCTGCTCCCCCCAGTGTCATCCCTCCCTCCCAGTGTCACCCTGTCCCTCCCAGTGTCACCCTGCTCCCCCCAGTGTCACCCCTGTCCCTCCCAGTGTCACTCCTGTCCCTCCCAGTGTCACCCTGCTCCCCCCAGTGTCACCCCTGTCCCTCCCAGTGTCACCCCTGTCCTCCCAGTGTCACTCCTGTCCCTCCCAGTGTCACACCCCTGTCCCTCCCAGGTCACCCTGCTCCCCCCAGTGTCACTCCCTCCCAGTGTTACTCCTGCTCTCTCCCAGCCCCATCCCTGCGGAGCTGCCAGGGGATCACAGCTGGATGATGGAAATGTTGGGATCAGCTGGATGATGGAAATGTTGGGGATCACCATTCCAAACGTTTCACTGCTCCCTCCATTCCTTTGTCCCTGGCGGGTGTGATCCGATAAAATCGCTGCTAATTACCCACCCGCCCTGCCCGAACGGGACAGCTCTGCGGGGCAGGGCAGGGCTGCCTCAGGGAGCTTCATTTTTAAAATAAAACAGAAAAAAGAAATATAAAGGAATAGCCCTTCAAACAACAAACCAGATTCTGTCCTCTCCTGCACTAACTGAGCTCAGTTGCCCTCTGGCTCCTGATGTCTCCCCTGGCAAACTGGGCCAATGCTCAGCCAAGTGCCAAACCCCAGGATTAGAATGCAGCAGGAGGAAAAGTGAAATATTGGTTTCCCTCCTCACACCCAGCCCCAATCTGCCTTTGAAGAAAGTGAGCTGCATAAAAAATGGATGAAAAGGTTCCTCGGGAAATTGCAGCGTTTGCCTGCGGCGGGGCTGAGCTTTGGGCACAGATTGACAGCAGTTATCCAGGGGCCTGCAGGGCTGTGCCAGCTCCCGGCGTGAACCTGGGGGAGCTTCAGGTGCCGACCCAGTGAGGGCAAAACCATCAGTGTCTGGTGCTCCAGACTTTGCTTTGGCCAGGTGTAGTTCCAGATGTAGCTCCAGGTGTAATTCCAGGTGATAAACTGGAATAGGAACTGCCGTGGCCTGGGCTGGATTTGATGAGTGACACCTCCTGTTACTGAGGGGCTGTTTGCAGCCCTGCTCCCCTCACACACCTCCCGAAGTCAGCTGGCACTTTCTTGCTTAGTTCTGCACAACTGGAGCAGCCCCAGCGGGGCAGAGCTGCCGGGGCAGGCGGGGAGCTCTGCTTCCATGCCCAGGCTGCTCCTGGAAGTGATTGATCTTGTTCGAGCCTTGGCACCCAGCTCCCCTTCCCTGGCAGCAGCCCTCGCTGTTTTCCAGGCTGTTTTCCATGTTGGAGAGGGAGAGAGAGAGGGATGCTGCTGAAACGAGCTTGTTCCCTGCTGGAACGTCTCTGGAAATCACAGCACCGCTGCTGGCTCAGCACTTCGGGGCAGGCTTGGGGTTAAAGCTCTCCTGGTTTGTTTGGGGTCGGGGAGGTCACTGGGGTGGCCATTCCCACCCGGGCAAGGTGCTCACCCTGAGGCCCACGGGAGCAGGAACGGGAGCAGGAATGGGAGACGGAGCAGGAATGGGAATGGGAGCAGGAATGGGAGCAGGAGCAGGAATGGGGCAGGAATGGGAGCAGGAATGGGAGAGGGAGCAGGAATGGGAGCAGGAATGGGAGCAGGAATGGGAGAGGGAGCAGGAATGGGAGTGGGAGCAGGAATGGGAATGGGAGCAGGAATGGGAGCAGGAATGGGAGAGCAGGAATGGGAGTGGGAGCAGGAATGGGAATGGGAGCAGGAATGGGAGCAGGAATGGGAGCAGGAATGGGAATGGGAAGGGAGCAGGAATGGAGCAGGAATGGGAGCAGGAATGGGAGTGGGAGCAGGAATGGGATGGGAGCAGGAAGGGAGCAGGAATGGGAGCAGGAGCAGGAATGGGAATGGGAGCAGGAATGGGAGCAGGAGCAGGAATGGGAATGGGAGCAGGAATGGGAATGGGAGCAGGAATGGGAGCAGGAATGGGAGCAGGAACGGGAGTGGGAGCAGGAATGGGAACAGGGAGCAGGAATGGGAACAGGAATGGGAGCAGGAATGGAGCAGGAATTGGTTGGCAGGCCGTGGGTGTGGGCGTTCATGTGGTCAAACACACCTTCAGCTCTGGGCTCTGCCCCTTTGGGGATGGCTCCACCCGGGCTGAGATCCCTGAGGAGAATTGGGCTCCCTGCTGGTGGGACACGCAGGGTTCTCCTGGGTTAAGTCAGGGCTGCAGGGATTCTGCAGTAATTCCAGCAATTCCAGAATTCTGTTCATGACAGATTTAGTGGCTAAAGGGTGGCAGGTGACAGTGCCCAGGACTTTGGGGTGTGTGTTCCCAGCACCAGGATTACAGTGCTCTCACCCGTGCCTGCCTGGCCCTGCTGGCTCCTCACCCAGCTGCTCCTTCCCAGCTCCATCCTGCTGCAGACATTCCTGTCCAGGAGATGGAATCAATGCCTGGATTTCAGTGCTGGAGGCATTCCCCACAGAAATCCCCTGCTCAGCCAATTAGCAGGACTGAATTTCATATTACTTAAGATCCATTCTCCTGGAAGGCAGGAGATTCCAGCATCTCCATCTATATTTGCCGGGATTATTGCTTAAAGGTGGCTTAGCTGCTAAGCCACTGCTGCAAAAGCTCCATTAAGTTCTTTCCCTTGTTGTACACGGGAGCTGGAAGGATTTCAGGGCAGCGGGTCGGCTGCAGAAACCCGACACCCATTCTTCCAGCAATTAAACTTTGCAAAGTAAACTCTGTGGATTTCATTAAGGAAATGGAGCCATCAGCACTGGGAATACCGTTTAGGAATATTTCCCTGTACAGGCCAGGCCAGCAGCTGACAGGATGAGTTATTAGACATATTTACAAACAGCTGTTAAAAAGCCAATGTGCGGGTCGGGTCCCAGCTGGATTTTTTCCCCCTTTTTATGCAGGGTTTAGAGCAGTTATTGTCTGAAAAGCCAGCTTGATTGGCTTTCCTGTGAGGAGAGGTAAGCTTGGTTAATTTATTCCTCCTCCCCAGGCCTGCAGCCACGGGAGGGAGCAGTCTGTGTGTCTGTCTGTCTGTCTGTCTGTGCGTGTGCAGCTCACTCAGGAATAAACCCAAGGGCAGCCGAGCAGCCCCCAGCCCACCCGTGTTTAATTACAGGCACCGTGCTCTTCTGGTGCAGGATCAACCACTTCCAGCCTTTGCCCCAACAGGCTGATTTTTCCTGGAATTCTTCTCCTTTGCTGTGTGAAATGAGAGGTCCTTGGTGGGAGCTGGACAGAGGGTTTGGGTCCTGGTGGCACCAGGGGAGAGGGTTTGGTGCAGGTGGCAGCAGGGAGAGGTTTTGGGTCCTGGTGACACCAGGGGAGAGGGTTGGGTCCTGGTGGCACCAGGGGAGAGGGTTTGGTGCAGGTGGCAGCAGGGGAGAGGGTTTGGTGCAGGTGGCACCAGGGGAGAGGGTTTGGGTCCTGGTGGTACCAGGGGAGAGGGTTTGGGTCCTGGTGGCACCAGGGGGAGAGGGTTTGGTGCAGGTGGCACCCAGGGAGAGAGGGTTGGTGGCGCAGGTGGCACCAGGGGAGAGGGTTTGGGTGCAGGTGGCACCAGGGGAGAGGGTTTGGGTGCAGGTGGCACCAGGGGAAGGGCCTGGCAGGGTTCACAGGCTGATCCCTCAGGTCTGTAGGGACAGGCAGCAGAGAAGGGATTAAAGACAAGGTGGTGCCCCTCGAGGAGCTGTGAATTCTGTTCCTGAACACCTCGGAGTCACAGGGTGCCTCTAAGCTAAACCCGTGAAATCAATCAAGTGGTTTTTAAAGGAAGATTTTCAAGGTAATTAGGAGGTGGAAGTGTGTGGCCGTGCAGAAGTTGGGTTTGGTATTGCACTCATGTACAGCACTCCTGCTTTCCAGGGAGATCCAGGGGAAGGACACATTCCCTCTGCGAGGTGCTTAGCTTGATGAGAAACCCATTTGTAAGGAAAATTGACTCTGGGAACAGCCGAGAGCGAGCGGCTGCTCGTTCTACAGCCCCCGCCAAGTGATTGATTCAGTCCGTGGCTTCATCAGCTCATTGCTTCCAATAATATCATTTTGCTTATTTATTTTATGGGGATCAATATGATAAATATTGCAGCAGGGTGGGAGTGCCAGGGGGATGATTCCTGGGGAGGCTGGGGCTCTCTGCAGCCTCTCCGTGTGCCCCGTGAAGCAGAAAAGCAATTCAGTCACACCGAGGGCTACAGACGAGGCTGGATGTTCGCTGCAATAAATGCAAATGATTTGAATTCATTTCGCTGCTAAGAGGAGGAGAGAGAGGGGGAAAAAAAAATATAAAAATTAAAGCTAAAGATGTTGCAGATCAAGGAATTCAACTTTAAGCAGAGGCAGAATTAACATAAAAGAAAACAAAGCAATGAAGAGAGGGGAAAATAGATTTCGCTAAAATAATCTGATTTAATGAACAGGCCGTGATTTATTTCTCAAGTACCTCTCGGCGGTGGTGGTTGTCTCCCCCCCGGTTTTTAGAGCACGTACAATGGCATTCTGGCCCTGCTGCAATCAGTCTGCTCCGAACAGCTTGTAGATATTTGGCTGTGCACTGGCCCATGAGAGCAAATCGTCCTCCCTCAGCCTCGGAGACTTTCCTTCCCAGTTCCTTTATGAGGTGACAAACGGTTCCCTTTCCTTTTGTTCTCCAGCCTGGTGGAGCACACGCAGCTCCCGTGGCTCTGCTTGGTGGTTTTTGTTGGGGTTTGTTCGTGGCTGGGGGGTCTCCTGCTCCCACCGGGCAGTTCCTGGTGATGGACCCAGCCCTGGTGACAGACCCAGCCCTGGTGACAGACCCAGCCCTGGTGATGGACCCAGCCCTGGTGATGGACCCAGCCCTGGTGACAGACCCAGCCCTGGTGACAGACCCAGCCTGGTGATGGACCCAGCCCTGGTGACAGACCCAGCCTGGTGAGGGACCCAGCCCTGGTGAGGGACCCAGCCCTGGTGATGGACCCAGCCCTGTGAGGGACCCAGCCCTGGTGACAGACCCAGCCCTGGTGACAGACCCAGCCCTGGTGAGGGACCCAGCCTGGTGACAGATCCAGCCCTGGGGTGGACCCAGCCCTGGTGACAGACCCAGCCCTGGTGAGGGACCACCCTGGTGACAGACCCAGCCTGGTGACAGACCCAGCCCTGGTGAGGGACCCAGCCCTGGGGATGGACCCAGCCCTGGTGATGGACCCAGCCCTGGTGACAGACCCAGCCCTGGTGACAGACCCAGCCCTGGTGACAGAACCCAGCCCTGGTGATGAACCCAGCCCTGGTGACAGACCCAGCCCTGGTGACAGACCCAGCCCTGGTGATGGACCCAGCCCTGGTGACAGACCCAGCCCTTGGGATGGCTCTGCTGGCCCAGGAATTGCCCCATCTGACAGAAAGGGGCTCTGAGGCTCAGGTTTGGACTGACCAGGAGTAACTTGGGATGATTAATTCCTGCAACCCCACAGGAACTGGAGCCTGAGGATGCTGCAGCACGGAGGGATCCAGATGTTGATGGGATTTGCCAGATCTGCACATCTGGGGTCCCCCTGCCCTTCCTCCCCTCTCCCTGAGCTGAACCCCTGGCCCGAGGAACACCAGAAATCACGGAGAGGAAAATACCAGCGTTGCTGATTGGAAACAGCCTCCTCCCTTTGTCTGGGCTGGGTATATTTTAACCGGTCCAGTTCAGCTGCCAGAACACACTTGCCAAGGAAAACTTCCCCATTTAAACCCTCTACTCCTCTAAATAAGGAGACAGGAGCTGGGAGTGGGTCCTGGCAGGGCCCCGGGGTTGGAGCTGGCAGAAACCATCACTCGGGCTCCTTTTGTTGTGACCATCCCTGCCAGAGCGACCCCGAGCTGCTGCTCCTGGTGCACAGCGTGGGCAGCACACGGGCTGGCTCCGGTGTCAGTCACACCCTGAGGGTGCCACGGGGCTGGGGCAGGAGTTTGGGTCTTTTTTTACTCTTTAGGAGGAGCTTTTGTCTTTCTGACCACCCCAGAGCCCAGCCCCCGAGGGCACGCTGCCCACCCAGGGGTGCCATCGCCACCACCCTCAGGGGCTTTTGGGAGGGAAAAACGGAGATTTCGGGGCCCTCCTCGGTCAGAGGGAAGCCTGTGGGAAGCAGAGCAGTTTTCCAAGCCCCAGCAGCTCGGTGCAGACAGCTGGGACACCTCTGGGGCTCTGGGACCCAGGGTTTGCCCTGCTTTGGTGGGAGCTGCAGTGGAGCTCTGGGGTTTGTCCCTGCAGGAGCTGGGTCCAACTGGGGTGGGCTCATCCCCCCTGCCCCAGGGCACTCGGGGGCAGCAGCTGAAAGGCTCCCCCAGACCCCACAGAGGGCAGCCAGTGGCATCTGCAGGGCTGGCAGCTCCTTAATGAGGGGAATGCAAATGGGCTGGAGGTGCCAGGGAATGGAAAAGCAGCTCATGAAAGGGAGCTCAGACAAGAACGGGGAAATTATTCACATAGCCCCAAAGTTTACTTCTAAGAGGTCTTTTTTTCTTTCTTTTTTTTTTTTTTTCAATTTCATATATTTGCCTTGATCATTTGAGAGAAAAGATCCGTCCACAGACAGATCTCCAAAGAGATTATGATTTTTTTCAG
>JADMLD010001491.1:0-44975 GCA_017589585.1 Phylloscopus whistleri
CTCAGTGCCTTGCATTCCCATGGGCTTCAGGTGGCTCCAGAAAAAGTCCAACAACAACCTCTTGGAAATATCTGGGGGTCAAAATTTTGGAGGGACAGTCCGCCATCAAGAGGTGCAATTTGTGCGTTCAATTTAAGACATTGAACGATGCACAGAAATTGGTAGGCGTCATCATGGGTTACGTCCATATCTGGGACTGACCAAGACGAAATTGTCTCCATTGTTTGATCTGTTAAAGGGAGACCCTGATTTGAGATCACCACGCACCCTGACTCCTGAAACGAAAAAAGCATGGAGGAGGTTCAGCAAGCTGTTTCCGCTTGCCAAGTCCATCGTATTGATCCTTCCGTTGATATCACTGTGTTCATTACCATTCCAGATTTCCATCCCACAGGCATCATTGGCCAATGGAGTGACAAATGGTCTGATTCCTTGCACATTTTGGAATGGGTCTTTTTGCCCCATCAGCCGCGAAAGACGGCAACATCACTATTTGAATTGATCGCGCACCTGATCATCAAAGGCCGCAACGGTGTTTGCAGTTGACGGGAGCAGATCTGCACAAATAGTGATTCCCGTAGAACGGGGGAATTTTGACTGGAGCCTCGCAAATGATGTGTCCCTACAGAGTGCTCTAGCCAACTTTTCCGGCCAGATCACGTATCATCTGCCCAGCCATGAGCTACTAAAAGTGGCGAAATTGGCTGAACTTTCTCTGTGACCGAAAAATAGTCCAGAGCCAGTGCAAGGACCCACCGTCTTTACTGACGGTTCAGGAAAAAACAGGGAAAGCCATTGTCACTTGGCGGGATGGATCTGAATGGCAAGAGCTGAAGGGTCATGAGGCTGGCTCGGCCCAGTTGGCTGAATTGAGAGCTGCTGTCATGGCATTTCAGCAATTTTCCCAGGTTCCTTTCAATCTGGTCACGGACTCCGCCTATGTGGCAGATATAGCTGAACGACTGGGGCTATTCGGTTTTGAAAGAAGTCAGTAACCTGCTTTGTTTCAATTACTGAAAGTCTTGTGGTGTGCTATTCAGGCCCGAGTTCATCCCTACTTTGTTCTGCATGTAATGAGCCACACCAATTTGCCAGGCTTCATAGCGGAAGGCAACGCAAGGGCTGACAAGTTGGCTAACCCCGCGTGGGTAGCACCTCAGCCTGACATACTCGCGCAAGCCAAGGCATCGCATGAGTTCTTTCATCAGAATGCGCATACCTTGGAGAAGCAGTTTCACTTGACGCCAACTGAGGCTTGTGACATTGTCAATTCCTGTGATGACTGTCACGCGCTGGCTGCGCCCTTGCCGGCAGGGGTGAACCCCAGAGGCCTTAAGGCCTTGCAGATTTGGCAGACTGATGTCACCCAAATTGCCGAATTTGGCCGGCTCAAGTATGTGCATGTATCTGTTGAGACCTTTCCTCTGCTATGTGGGCTTCTGCTCACACTGGAGAAAAGGCTCGCGATGTCATTGCCCACTGGAGGCAGGCTTTTGTCTTTTTAGGCATACCTTCTAATGTGAAGACCGACAATGGTCCTGCTTACGCCTCGCAGAAGGTGCAGCAGTTCCTACGAGCCTGGGGTGTGTCACATAAGTTTGGCATACCACATTCCCCAACCGGTCAAGCTATTGTAGAACGTGCTCATGGTACTCTGAAGCAGGTTCTCCAGAAACAAAAACGGGGAATGCAGGGTGAAACCCCGCAGAGTCGGTTGGCAAAGGCCTTGTACACCATCAATCGCCTTACAGGGCCGCAGAACTCAAAACAATCCAGTCATTTTTGAATCATGACCTTTCGATGCTGGCTCCGGACGGGACGCGTCGGCCTCGAGGGAAGGTTTGGGTGAGGAACCTGATCACAGGTGGGAGGGCCCATTCGAGGCTTGTCATGTGGGGTCGCGGGTACGCACGTGTAGTCACAGATACTGGGGAACAATGGGGTACCTGCAAAGTGTGTTCGTCCTGATCTGCAACCGCAAAGGCAGAACCGGGCCAACGGGCAACCTGGAGGACCGTGACCAGAGTGAAAGTCATCAAGCGGAGGAATCTCCGAGTGATGACTCCGATGTAGATGATGCGAGTGATCACTTGGATGGCCCATCCACAAGTAGGCATTGAAAACTGCGTTTTTCTTTTTTCTTTTTCTTTTTTTAAAACTAAAAGGATGAAATGTAGCCACAGTTTGTGCCTGCCATGTTTTGACCTCAGAAATTCTTTTCCAGAGACACCTGTTGTAAACAAGTGCATGTTATTGTAAACTATCTTGTTTTTCTACATTCTTTCCCAGAGGAGGGAATTTGTTCGATGGTCCTTGGTGTGACCAATGGGCCCAAGGATCCCACCTCTTAGGTGGGCTCATTGTTGAAAAAGTATAAAAGTCAGGTTTTGATAATAAGGCTAGATTTTGAATCTCCAGCCTTCGGAAAGAGTCTGTGTCCTGATTTCGTGCTCTACAGCGACACTGCACGGCCCTCAGCGTTTATTCCACACCCCGGCTGCGGCTCCCAGGAGAGGCACACGCCATCGGATCCCGCGGGTCAGGCCAGGAAAAGAGGCGCGGCACCGAGAAATCTCTGCCCGGCTGCCACAACCCCCCCTGGGCCCTTGGAAACAGCTCCCACCAGCCCGGTGCCAGAGTGGAAATTCCCCCCCCCAGTCCTCTCCTGGCCCGGGGGCCACCGAGACCCCCCTGGGGACCTGTCCTGGCTGGGAACGTCCTGCAAAGCCGCAGGGCTGGACTCGGCTCTCCCGGATCCTGGCGAGGAGGGCGCTGCTGTCCCAAGCCGCGAGTCCCCGGGCACCCCTGCAAGAGACGGTACCTGGGTTCCTCATCTGCCTCACAATCATCGCCAAGGATGGAGACTGAAGACTCCAAAAAGGACTGGGACTGGAACCCAAGACCCCAATACAGGAGTTCTGGCCTGGCTGAGGTGGGATGTTTGCTGCCTGCAGGTGCACTGGCTGGACCATTGCATCTCCATGGGAACCCGGTGAAGACAATGGGCACGACACGATAGATGGGTTTCGGCCTGGTTTCGGACTGGTCTGTCCTGCTCTTGCCCTGTACCGTTCCCTGAGTGGACATTTGCTCTGAGCGTCAGAGCACTTCGCCCTGCTCTCAGCGCACCTGCTGATGCTGAACTCACCTCTTGGCCAACTGCCTGTCGCTTCGGAAAGGACTATAAGAGACCCCTCGAGATGGCCCAAATTCTGAGATCTCCCCACGGACAAAGACGTGTCTCTTGGTCATCCTGCACCACGAGGACTCCGTCTCTCCGTTGGTAGCTATACCCCTCTTCTCTCTCTCTCTCTCTCCTTATCCCTCTCCCTCTCCCCTTCTCTCTTCTCTCTCCCTCTATCGCGTAGAGTGCTGTGTGCACTTCATAAAGTGTACTGCTGTTGAGCAAATTATACTTGTCCCCTGCTGTGTCTTTAGCACTCTGAGATCACTCGAACCATCACGGTGCCCGCCTGCATTAGCGGGTCATGAGAACCCCAGATCCAAGCTCCCCCTCTGCTGAGCCCTCTGGGGAGGGCAGTTCTTAAAGAAAGGTTGGATTCAAGCGGGCTGGGGCACAATGACAGCACGTTTGACTCAGCTCTTGAAATACGATCAACACCAGCTAATATGGGAGTTAAAGATTTAGGTGATGAGTATGATTTTTTTTTTCTCTTGGATTCCTGCTTTTGTTGTCATTTTCTGGCAATGTCACCATTGGTGTCCCCCATACCTGTAAACCTGGACAAACTCACTTTGCCTTTCATTTCCCCATTCATTAGGGGAGGATAAAAATGCTGCTAATTTTTTCCTAAGTCTATTCTCAATGAAGGAAGAGTGAATGAAAGACAAAGCGGGTGCACGGAATAAACTGTCATTGATGTCACCTGCACAGCTCCCGCCGTGGGCACCATGTGGGTGGGTGGGTGTGGGAGAGGCTGGACATGACCCCCAAGGTGGCCTGGGCTGAGCCCCAGCGTGGGCAGCAGCAGCTCCGGGGGGATCCTGGCCCTGGGCCCCGCTCAGGTGAGACCCCACCTGCAGAGCCGGGAGCCCCCCTGCAGGATGGGGAGCTGCTGGGGCGAGCCCCGAGGAACTGGAGCCCCTGCAGAGATGGGCTGGGAGAGCTGGCAATGTTCACCTGGGGAAGGGAAGGGTGCAGGGAGAGCTGCGAGCCCCTGGCAGGGCCTGAAGGGGCTCCGGGAGCTGCAGAGGGAGCGGGAGCACCCGGAGCTGCCGCCAAAAGCGCGGGGTGGCCTCAGCCCCGCCCCGCCCCAGCCCGGCCAATCAGATGGCTCCGTGTTGTTGTCTCCGCCTATGGATTGTGACGTCACAAAGGGCGGTGATGCTCCGCCCTGGGCGTCACTGCGCTCCCATTGGCTGTCGCTGAGAGGGCGGGGCTTGTCCTGAATATAAAAGGTGCGCAGCCTCGGGGCTCTGGCGGCACCTGCGGTGGGAGCCCGGCACGGGAGCCCCGGGGCCGCCCCCGGTCCGGCGGGAGCTGCGGGTGCCCGGGAGGGAGGGCGGGAGGTCCGAGCGGCGCCCGCGAGTCTGCGCCCGATGGCGTTGTGGGCCTGTGGAGGGGGAGGGACGGACAGCGGCCGGAGCATCCCCCGGGGTGAAGACGGCGAGGACAGCAAGCCCCCCGGGCGAGGAGGACGGACACCGGCCGGAGCATCCCCCGGGGCAACGATGACGGAGACAGCCCCGGGCTGAGGCGGACGGTCAGCGGGGCGAGCAGCTGGCAGGGGACGAGGACGAGGGATACCGGCGGAGCATCCCCCGGGGCGAAGACGACGGAGGCGGCGCGCCTCCCGTGCCGGCAGCAGGGCGAGGAGGACGGACACCGGCCGGAGCAGCCCCCGCGGGGAAGAGGACGGACACCGACAGAGCATCTCCCCTGGGCGGCGAGGACGGTGCCGGCATCGGGCGCAGACGACAAGCGACACCCGCCGGAGCATCCTCCTGGAGGCGCGGACGACGCACACGGACAGAGCATCTCCCCGGAGCAACAACGACGGACACCAGCTAAAGGTAAGGACAAAATAAAATCGGCAAAAATCCCATCCAGTGCTGTCAGCGATCTTTGCTTGCCCAGCGACGCCGACAAATGACAAAGCCCCCGCCCTGGCCATGGCAGAGGAGCACGGAGGGCCCGGGGTTGTCTCCGTCCCCCTCCTCCCGGGGCACTCCTGGGGGGACCTTCAGCCTCTCCCGGCGGGGAACGATCGGGGCTGGGGGCTCTGTGTCCGTGTCACACCGGGGGATGCTCGGGGATTCTCTGGAATTCCCTGGAATTGATGGAATCTGCCCTCATCCCGGTGTCAGAGGAGCTCCCAGCCGCAGCCGGGCCAGCGGGTTTCTGCCGGGCTGCTGCCTTTGGCCACGGCCGGGCGGGGCTCGGAGCAGCCCGGGGCAGGGGGAGGTGTCCCTGCCACGGCAGGGCTGCCACTGGATGGGCTGGAAGGTCCCTTCCAACCCAAACCGTTCCCGGATTCTCCTCCTGGCGTTCTCAACGTGTTTAACTCAGCTCTTGAAATGTGATCAACACCAGCTGATATGGGAGTTAAATATTTAGGTGATGCTTATGAGCTTTTCCTTTTCTCTTGGATTCCTGCTTTTGTTGTCATTTTCTGGCAATGTTACCATTTGTATCACCCACACCTCTAAACCTGGATGAACTCACTTTGCCTTTCATTTCCCCATTCAATAGGGGAGGATTAAAATGAGGCCAAATTTTTCCTAAGTCTGATATCAGTGAAGGAATATTGAATGCAAGACAAAGCAGGTGCAGAGAATAAACTGTCATTGATGTCACCTCCACAGCTCCCACCAAGGGCACCATGTGGGTGGGTGAGAGGCTGGACATGACCCCAGAGGTGGCCTGGGCTGACCCCTAGCGTGGGCAGCAGCAGCTCCGGGGGGATCCTGGCCCTGGGCCCCGCTCAGGTGAGACCCCACCTGCAGAGCCGGGAGCCCCCCTGCAGGATGGGGAGCTGCTGGGGCGAGCCCAGAGGAACTGGAGCCCCTGTGGGGCCGGGCTGGGAGAGCTGGGAATGTTCACCTGGGGAAGGGAAGGGTGCAGGGAGAGCTGCGAGCCCCTGGCAGGGCGTGAAGGGGCTCCAGGAGCTGCAGAGGGACCGGGAGCACCCGGAGCTGCTCCCAAAATCGCGGGGTGGCCCCGGCCCCTCCCCCCCGCCACCCTCGCATCTGCCCCTCCCCCCAATGCCGGACCCCGGCCCCGCCCCCTTTCGAACCCTCCGCCTCCCGCCCAATCAGATCGCTCGGCCGCGTTCTGGCCACGCCCCCTCTGTGTGCTCACACTGTGGAACGCCGCTGGCCCCGCCCCCCCGGCCGTTCCTCGGCTCCCATTGGCTGTCGCCAGGGGCAGCGGGGCTGACACCGGCTGCGGAAAGCGGCGGCGGCGGAACGGAGCGGGCGGGAACAGCGCAGCTCGGCTGAGCCCTGCGTGCCTCCTCTCTGCTCCCTTCTGCTCTCTGCTGAGCCCTGCACGCCTCCTCTCTGCTCCCCTCTGCTCTCCACTGAGCCCTGCACGCCTCCTCTCTGCTCCCCTCTGCTCTCCGCTGAGCCCTGCGCGCCCCCTCTCTGCTCTCCGCTGAGCTCTGTACACCTCCCTTCCGCTCCTCTCCTCTCCGCTGAGCCCTGCGCGCCTCCTCTCTGCCCCTCTCTGCTCAGCTCCTCTGTTCTGCTCTGTGCTGCTCCACTCCTGTCCTGTCCTGTTCCCCTCCTCTCTGCTTTGTTGTTCGCTCCTCCTCTCGTCCTCTCGTCCTCTCCTCCTCTCCTCGAGCTGCTCCGCTTCGCTCCTGTCCTGTCCTCTTTGCTCTTCTCACCTCCACTAAGCTCCTCTGTTCTGCTCTGCACAGCTTCTGTCCTGTCCACTCCTTTCCACTCCTCTCCGCTCAGCTCTTCTGTTCCACTCTGCACTGCTCCGCTTTGCTGCTGTCCTGTCCTCTCCTGTCCTGTCCTCTCCTGTCCTGTCTTGTCCTCTCCTCTCCTGTCCTCTTTGCTCTTCTCACCTCCACTCAGCTCCTCCATTCTGCTCTGCGCAGCTTCTGTCCTGTCCGCTCCTTTCCGCTCTTCTCCGCTCAGTTCTTCCGTTCCACTCTGCGCTGCTCTGCTTCGCTCCTCTCCTGTCCTGTCCTCTCCTCTGTTCTGCTCTGCGCAGCTTCTCTCCTGTCCTCTTCTCTCCACTGAGCTCTGCGCAGCTTCTGTCCTCTCCGCTCTTCTCCTCTCCACTCTGTGCTGCTGTTTCTCTCCTCTCCTCTCCTCTTCTCTCCTGTCCTCTCCTCTCTCCTTTGCTCTGCTCAGCTTCTCTCCGCTCTGCGCAGTTCCTGTCAGCTCCTGTCTGCTCCTCTCCACTTTCCTTTGTGCAGCTCCTGTCCTCTCCACTCCTTTCCTCTTCTCTCAACTCCTCGGTTCTACTCTGCACTCCTCTGCTTTGCTGCTGTCCTCTCCTGTCCTCTCTTCTCCTCTCCTTTCCTGTCCTCTCCTGTCCTGTCCTCTCCAGTCCTTTCCTCTCCTGTCCACTCCACTCCTCTCTCCTCTCCGCTCAGCTTCTCCGTTCTGCTCTGCGCAGCTCCTCTCCTCCCCTCTCCTCCCCTCTCCTCTCTCCTTTGATCTGCTCAGCTTCTCTCCGCTCTGCGCAGTTCCTGTCAGCTCCTGTCCGCTCCTCTCCTCTTTGCTCTGTGCAGCTCCTGTCCTCTCCGCACCTTTCCTCTTCTCTCAACTCCTCGGTTCCGCTCTCAGCTGCTCCGCTTCGCTCCTGTCCTGTCCTCTTTGCTCTTCTCTCCTCCGCTCAGCTCCTCCATTCTGCTCTGCGCAGCTTCTGTCCTGTCCGCTCCTTTCTGCTCTTCTCAGCTCAGCTCTTCCGTGTCAGTCTGTGCTGCTCCGCTTCGCTCCTGTCCTGTCCTCTCCCCTTTGCTCTGCTCAACTCCTCTCCACTCTGCGCAGTTCCTGTCAGATCCTGTCCTCTCCGCTCCTTTCATCTCTGCTCAACTCTTCGGTTCTGCTCTGCACTGCTCCGCTTCGCTGCTCTCCTCTCCTGTCCTGTCTTCTTTGCTCTTCTCACCTCCGCTCAGCTCCTCCGTTCTGCTCTGCTCAGCTTCTGTCCTGTGCACTCCTTTCTGCTCTTCTCCACTCAGCTCTTTTGTTCCACTCTGCGCAGCTCCGCTTCGCTCCTGTCTTCTCCTGTCCTGTCATCTCCTGTCCTGTCCTCTCCTCTCCTGTCCTCTCTCCTTTGCTCTGCGCAGCTCCCGTCCTGTCCTGTCCTCTCCTCTCCTCTGTGACGCTCTGCAGTGCTCCGCTTTGCTGCTGTCCTTTATTGTCCTCTCTTCTTCTCTCCTGTCCTGTCCTCTCCAGTCCTTTCCTCTCCTGTCCTCTCCACTCCTCTCTCTCCTCTCCGCTCAGCTTCTCCGTTCTGCTCTGTGCAGCCCCTCTCCTCCCCTCTCCTCCCCTCTCCTCTCTCCTTTGCTCGGCTCAGCTTCTCTCCGCTCTATGCAGTTCCTGTCAGCTCCTGTCCGCTCCTCTCCTCTTTGCTCTGTGCAGCTCCTGTCCTCTCCGCTCCTTTCCTCTTCTCTCAACTCCTCGGTTCTGCTCTCAGCTGCTCCGCTTCGCTCCTGTCCTGTCCTGTCCTCTCCCCTTTGCTCTGCTCAACTCCTCTCCACTCTGCGCAGTTCCTGTCAGATCCTGTCCTCTCCGCTCCTTTCATCTCTGCTCAACTCTTCGGTTCTGCTCTGCACTGCTCCGCTTCGCTGCTCTCCTCTCCTGTCCTGTCCTCTTTGCTCTTCTCACCTCCGCTCAGCTCCTCCGTTCTGCTCTGCGCAGCTTCTGTCCTGTCCGCTCCTTTCTGCTCTTCTCCGCTCAGTTCTTCCGTTCCATTCTGCGCTGCTCTGCTTCGCTCCTCTCCTGTCCTGTCCTTTCCTCCGTTCTGCTCTGCGCAGCTTCTCTCCTGTCCTCTTCTCTCCACTGAGCTCTGAACAGCTTCTGTCCTCTCCGCTCTTCTCCTCTCCACTCTGTGCTGCTGTTTCGCTGCTGTCCTGTCCTCTCCTCTCTCCTTTGCTCTGCTCAGCTTCTCTCCACTCTGCGCAGTTCCTGTCAGCTCCTGTCCGCTCCTCTCCTCTTTCCTTTGCGCAGCTCCTGTCCTCTCCACTCCTTTCCTCTTCTCTCAACTCCTCGGTTCCACTCTGAGCTGCTCCACTTTGCTCCTCTCTTCTCCTCTCCTGTCCTGTCTTCTTTGCTCTTCTCTCCTCCGCTCAGCTCCTCCATTCTGCTCTGCGCAGCTTCTGTCCTGTCCGCTCCTTTCTGCTCTTCTCAGCTCAGCTCTTCTGTGTCAGTCTGCGCTGCTCCGCTTCGCTCCTGTCCTGTCCTCTCCCCTTTGCTCTGCTCAACTCCTCTCCACTCTGTGCAGTTCCTGTCAGATCCTGTCCTCTCTGCTCCTTTCATCTCTGCCCAACTCCTTGGTTCTGCTCTGCACTGCTCCGCTTTGCTGCTCTCCTGTCCTGTCCTGTCCTGTCTTCTTTGCTCTTCTCAACTCCACTCAGCTCCTCTGTTCTGCTCTGCGCAGCTTCTGTCCTGTGCACTCCTTTCCACTCTTCTCAGCTCAGCTCTTCTGTTCCACTCTGCGCTGCTCCGCTTCGCTCCTGTCCTCTCCTTTCCTGTCCTGTCCTCTCCTGTCCTGTCCTCTCCTGTCCTCTTTGCTCTTCTCAACTCCGCTCAGCTCCTCCGTTCTGCTCTGTGCAGCTTCTGTCCTGTCCACTCCTTTCCGCTCTTCTCCGCTCAGTTCTTCCGTTCCACTGTGCGCTGCTCTACTTCGCTCCTCTCCTGTCCTGTCCTCTCCTCTGTTCTGCTCTGCGCAGCTTCTCTCCTGTCCTCTTCTCTCCACTGAGCTCTGCGCAGCTTCTGTCCTCTCCGCTCTTCTCCTCTCCACTCTGTGCTGCTGTTTCGCTGCTGTCCTGTCCTATTCTGTCCTCTCCTCTCTCTGCTCTGCTCAGTTTCTCTTCGCTCTGTGCAGTTCCTGTCAGCTCCTGTCCGCTCCTCTCGTCTTTGCTTTGTGCAGCTCCTGTCCTCTCCGCTCCTTTCCTCTTCTCTCAACTCCTCGGTTTCGCTCTGAGCTGCTCCGCTTTGCTGCTCTCCTGTCCTGTCCTCTCCTGTCCTCTTTGCTCTTCTCACCTCCGCTCAGCTCCTCCATTCTGCTCTGCGCTGCTCCACTTCACTGCTGTCCTGTCCTGTCCTCTCCCCTTTGCTCTGCTCAACTCCACTGCACTCTGCGCATCTCCTCTCCTCTCCTCTCCTCTCCTCTCCTCTCCTCTCCTCTCCTCTCCTCTCCTCTCCTCTCCTCTCCTCTCCTCTCCTCTCCTCTCCTCTCCTCTCCTCTCCTCTCCTCTCCTCTCCTCTCCTCTCCTCTCCTCTCCTCTCCTCTCCTCTCCTCTCCTCTCCTCTCCTCTCCTCTCCGCAGCTCCTGTCCTGTCCTCTCCTCTATTCTGCTCTGCACTGCTCCGCTTTGCTGCTGTCCTGTCCTGTCCTCTTTGCTCTTCTCACCTCTGCTCAGCTCCTCCATTTGCTCTGCACAGTTTCTGTCCTGTCCGCTCCTTTCCGCTCTTCTCCGCTCAGCTCTTCTGTTCCACTCTACACTGCTCCGCTTTGCTGCTGTCCTTTATTGTCCTCTCTTCTCCTGTCCTGTCCACTCCACTCCTCTCTCTCGTCTCCACTCAGCTTCTCCGCTCTGCTCTTCGCAGCTTCGCTCCTCTCCGCTGTTCTCCTCTCCGCTCTGTGCTGCTCTGTTTTGCTGCTCCCCTCCCCTCCCCTCCCGTCCCCTCCCCTCCACTCCCCTCCCCTCTCTTTTGCTCTGCTCAGCTTCTCTCCGCTCTGTGCAGCTCCTGTCAGCTCCTGTCCGCTCCTCTCCTCTTTCCTTTGCGCAGCTCCTGTCCTCTCCGCTCCTTTCCTCTTCTCTCAACTCCTCGGTTCCACTCTGAGCTGCTCCGCTTTGCTGCTCTCCACCACCAACTCTCGTGAGAGCTCAAGAAAGGGGCGGCAATTTTGCTAAGAGTGCCTTGAGCCTTGAAGCGATGGCCACGCCTACGTGGGGGCAAACCAAGAAATGAACCCGGGTGTTATATGTGTGTCCCGATAATTGACTGGACACAAGCCCAATTAAATAATATTGGAATTTATTGAGCAAGCGACAGTAAGCAAAACAGCGCACTGGGCGGCCGGGGGATCTCCTGCCCCACCACGGCTCACCACCACCACCCGAGAGTCTCTTTTATACATTGCAGCTTCCTGTGATATGCATATCTTTCTGTTTCTTTTGTGTTTGCGCAAAGTGTTGCTGGGGAGGCTTTATCCACTTCCCGGTAGTCGGTGGTCCGGTGGTCGTGGGAATGAAGCCTTGTAGCTGATCACTGCAAAAACTGGTTACTCAGCTTTTAGTTCTGCTTATCTTTTGTTTGCTTTGCCGGACATTTGAAGAGATAGTCTGGATGAGATCACAAGGTGCTTCCCGTAACACGCTTTAGTGAACAATTACTGATGGTAATTTATTACAATTCCCCCTTTTTCTTTTTCCCGTTTTGTTCACTGAACCGCTGCAGCTCTTGCTGGCTCAGAATCAGAGCTTCGGCCTCTATATGTTAATTTTCAATTTGGCTTGGATGAGCATCAAGTGCGCTGCTTCTAATCTACTTTTTACTATTTCATTTAGTTTATTTAATATACATGGTACAAATGTTAATCCCAGAACTGGCAAGATTACTGGTCCTGCAATGGTTGATAACAGTGTAGCTAGCCAGGGGGAGTGATTAAACCAGGACTCATACGAACTCTGTTGAGCTTCTCGTTCTCGTTTCCTCTTTTCTAGGCCTTCTCTGAGTTTAGCCATGGTATCTCTTAGCACTCTTAGCACTCCAGTATGATCTGCATAAACACAACATTGTTCTCCCAAGGCAGCACACAGCCCCGCCGTTGAAGAAACATGAGATCTAACCCTCTTCGGTTTTGCAGGACTACTTCTGACAGTGATTGGACTGATTTCTCTAAAGCACTAATTGATTCTTCTATCTGAGCTAAATCTTCATCTACAGCTATTCTTAATGATTGGAATTTTTGATTTTGCTGAACTAGTGAAGTTATTCCTGTCCCTGCTCCTGCAGCTCCTACAGCTATCAAGGTAGCGACTGTTAGGGCAGTGAGAGTGATAGGTTCTCATTTCTGCAAATGATGGGAATTTACGTGATCATACATGAAATTTTCGGAATGGTATATTATTCTAGGGATAATAGTCACTTGTACCCAGTATTCTTCACTCTCATTGAATAGTTTAAGGGATAGACAAGGGGTGACTCCTGTCTTGGAACAAATCCATTTGGTATTACTGTCTGGTACTAGCCAGTCTGCAGGTGGTTTTTCTTTCAGGGAGGTTATTATTCCCCACAGGTGTTGTCTACCTGGGGGCGCGTTACCTATTCACCTTCCTTTCCCAGATACGTATTGCATTGTTATCCCTTGTTTCTTCTCTTTCCATAGGTACTGGGATGGGTTTGATCCATCAATTTGTCTTATTCTCGAACAGACCCCTACTGATTCATAAAAAGGTGGTTTGACATCGTAACATAACCAACAATGTTGGGTCAAGTTTGGGTTAGTAGAGTTCAAAACTTGATGTGTGGTATTTAAGAGTTTCCACAATGGGTCATTTTTTATACTTGAACTTGGATTAAGTTCTGTTGTATCGGTAATATTCAAGACTGGGGCCTCTGTTATGTGCGGAACTTCTGGGTCTCTCAGATGTCTAATAACTGGGTTGGGACCAACTGCTTGTGGTTCAGGTGTTACCACTTCTTTCTTGATAAGGAACAATCCGCCTCTATTAGTACCAGACTTCCAGAACCTCATGCCCCATGTTTTTCCAGTTATCCAGCCGGGATCCATAGGCTTAGATATGTTCACATACATGAATTTACAATTTACTTTGCCTAGTGGGATGCCACGCCGGGGGCCCAGCTGAATGCCACCATATGAATCCTTTTCAGGTGAATCACATCCCCATGGTCCCCACCCTACTTTGAGGAACTTATCAGGGCCCGCTCCCGGGTTCCAGTCAGCTGCAGTAGTTTCACATCCCCAATACGCACAGTAATAATGCCCTGGACTATTGCAATATCCTCTTCCAAGATTTGAACTTGCACAGATGTAGAATCCCTTCAGATTCGGACAGGGTTCTATGGGCACTATTTGACACAGAGTGGGCGTAAAACTAGGGCCTCCGGGAGTAGTAATTGTCTGAATCACCTGCTGGTCTTCCCCCCTAACTAGAGACCATTTAAATGGTTGGTGTTCATACTGATCAATTTCTGTCATTACTAAATCACAGAATATTACAAATACCATAAGTCTTAAAGCATGCCGCGAAGGGTGGGAGTCCTTCTGTCTACATATTACTCTTAAATTTTCTTTTGATCTCAGGGGTTTGCCAGAGCTCTTGCCTGTGGAGTCATAAGTGCCTTTTTCTAGTGATACGAGGCAGCTTTTCCAGCATTTTTGCACACTCCCATTCATGGGACTTTGTTCTCCACACTTTCTTACCCTTCTGCCTCGCCCGTCGACTCGGTTGCTTCGAGCCATGAGGGGTACCATCTTCTCGGCAGCAAGAGTATTCTTCAGGAGCATTAATGCTGTTGTTTTGTTTTGTTTTGTTTTGTTTTGGGTTTTTTTTTGTCACTTGCCTCTGCTTATAAGATTCCCAATTTTTATCTTTTCACTAAAGGTATATCGCACCTGACTCTTTTCAGAGCTCTATGGCAACACCCCTTTATAATTTCTGCTACGAATGGGATTGGTTCGTTGGAATGATAAAAATAATATTCAGGCCAAATTCCATATACAAATACCTCTCACCATTCATTGTGAACCTTCTTTAATTTCTCTTCCTAATACTTTAAAGTCTAAGGCAAATTTCGAGATTTCTCTTTCTTGTTTCCAACAAGGGCTGCACACTCCAGAAGGAGGGTATCCCTGTTGACAATGGAACCACCACCGTTCTCGGCACACCTTACAAATAAAGCATGCAAAAAGGTAACAATTGCAATCAGGATTTTTCACATCTAATTCTAATATCGCTACTATTTACATGCGGTTCAGTTACTTCATGATAATTGCTCATGCATATTTTCGTTACTGATCAGTTCATTTATGTCATTTTAAACGTGATCTTTGAATCTCCAGGTATGCTGATAACTTGCCAGGAAGAGAAGTCTTGGACAGGCCCTTTTACTTGGCTTGCATTAGTCTACCTTCTTTCGGCTGTCCGGATAGCAGTTTCATCAGTTCAGAGGAGGCTTTCGATGAAGCTCAGATAATATTTCTTGGAACTCTGAAAAATACTTGGGAATTGTGAGACAGCACTGGCTCAAACCACCGAGGCAGTGCAGAGACTGGCTGGAGAGGTAGCCTGGTCTGAGAGATGCATACGCAGCTAGAGAACAAAAGAAGGTCTTGAAATGACACGTGTCTTGTTGATAATAACACAAAGAGATGGTAAAGTACACGAAAAGCTGGCTATAAGACAATAATATCAACTTATGAATAATGCCTATTATCGTATCAGTAAATTCACAGTATGTCATTAATATTGTTACAGCAGACTTCACAATTGAGATAGAGATGGGTCAAGCCACAGGCTCTTGTCTAATAACATGAAAAGGTCTCAGTTTATTCTTCTTTATAATTCAGCCATCCTGATCTTAAGTATTCACTGACTTTTGACTGCAGCAAACTCCCACTGTAGGTTTGTTTTTTTTTTTTACAGACTCTGCCTGCTGGTTATCTCTTACTAGAATATGAATACAAGTATTTCCTTGCAGCCTCTCCCTGCAGGCTTTCACCCAGCTCAGCTCTGACTG
Organism: Phylloscopus whistleri; assembly: GCA_017589585.1. NCBI lineage: Eukaryota > Metazoa > Chordata > Aves > Passeriformes > Phylloscopidae > Phylloscopus > Phylloscopus whistleri. The sequence continues at coordinate 14,916 of JADMLD010001491.1, forward strand.
CAAACTCTCACTGCAGGGCCCAGCTGCAGCCCCAAACTGACCCCACAGCAGATTCCTCACAGCAGTGTCTCTCCCATTTGGTCAGTCTTCTAGTCTTCCCAAACCATTCCTTCCATACCTTCAGTTCCTTTTTCCTTAGGATCTTCCCCTGATTAGCTAACTCATTCTTTTATCACGCTCATAACACAGCTGTGACTTGTCAGGGGTGAGGTCATCCGTAACTTTTTCTCCTAAAAATGTATCAGTCATAACTAGCTGAAAAAGTTGAGATAATATATTTCAGACATTCATGTATATGTAACAGTAAAATTAAACAAAAGAAAATACTGAACAACTTACTAGTAAAAGCTATAATAAGTCAGATGGAATAACACTCAAACCTGGTATAAACAAATTTTGACAGCAATAAAGCTTAACAAAATGAACTCAATAGAACTCTGCCCTAAAAGGATTTTATATTAATAAAATGTAGCTCAATTATTACCTCAGTAAAATAGAAGGTACACTTAGGAAAACTCAATCATTATTAATACTGAATACAACTGATTTATATAAAACTGGAATAAAACATCGTTTAAACTTAATAATATTGAAACTTAGCAGACATGAAATTTACAAAATTAACTTAACAGAACTTAGCCTTGCTTAACAGAAGGTAAGAGAGCTTTATATTATTGGACCTTAACTAAACATAACTTCAAATTAGTACCTTTAAAAGTTATAGATATGAGAAGATGTAGCTTAGTCTACTGTTATTGCTACAAAAATAAAATGAAAAAAAAATGACCAATCCATAAGAGAAATAACAGCATGATGGTGTACTGGAGGGATAAAAGTTGCAATAAGCATATTAAATTTCTAAGTAATTAGTTATGAGAAAAACCCACAGTAACTGCAGATTTCATGGAAACAGAAATTTAGTAAGACTTTTAGAGCCCAAGGTTACTAAAAAAAAATAACGTGTAATTTGGCAGACTGCTGAACAGCTGAGTAGCTTCTCGTGATTGTATTTTGTGTCGTTTCATTTGGTCAATTTGTTAACAGTCTTGTTAAAGAAATCAGACTAGGTAATAAGGCACTGCATTTACTGCTTTCTATCTCTCCAGCAACTGTAAAACGGTAAAAAAAATTAGAATTCAGTCAGAAAACAAAATTAACTTTAAAAAGCCTATATCAACACGTTTTCAAGGCACACAAACGCAATACTTAAAGCTTTATTAAACAGAGGTGGTCAGAACCCCCTCCGCGCTGGAGCGGAGGCTGTGCTGCCCTCAAGGAAAAGGAGAGGAGGGGGAAAGAGCAAGAGAACTCCGGGCGCTGCCGCCTTGCAGCTGCTGCGGGGGAAAGGAACAGCGAATGCCGCCGTGCTGTGCTCACAGCCGCAGGGATGAGATCCTGAGCTCGGCAGTGCCGGGCAGCGCTGGGAGCCCTGCAGGCCCGGCACGGCCCCAACACCCGCGGAGAGAACCGGGGGGAAAAAGCAACACAAAAACCTCTAAAGGCCGCATGTAGCGAAAGGGGGAAAGCACGAAAACAAATACAGAAAAGGTTAAAGCAGCACACAGCACTTGTGGCTCCCACCTCCCGCCTTACATAGACTTTCTGAGCCTCTCTCAACAATTCATCTAAACCACGATCTTGCCAATCTTCTATCTTTTCTAGCTTCTTTCTAATATCTGCCCATGATTTGGCCACAAACTGAGTTTTCAGCAGGGCTTGTCCCACCGGGGTATTAGGATCTACCCCAGAGTATAACTGGAGATTTTTTCGTAACCTCTCCAGCCATTCGGTGGGAGTTTCATCTTTCTTTTGTTGTTCATGAAAAGCTTTATTGATATTTTGCCCCCAAGGGACTGATTCTCTTATTCCTTGGAGAATAATTGTCCTTAGATCTTGCATATGGCCTCGATCCACTGGATTCTGATTATTCCAGTCTGGTCTCTGGAGGGGCCACTTAACATCTGCCACGGGACCCTGTTGGTGTTGCTGGTCCCACACTCTCGTTCCAGCCCTTCTGATCATTCCCCTCTCTTCTGCTGTAAATGGGATGCCCAGTATACACTGGACTTCATCCCAGGTGTACTTTCCGTAGGGTAATTTGGAACAGAAGGGGGTGCAGGCGGAAGAGGTGCCGGGGAAGGGGGTGGTGAGATATATATAAGGAGGAGGCGAAACAGGTACTACATCCTCTCTCCATGTTTTCTTTTTCCCCTCCCCCCCTTTTTCTTTTAGAGGGTATAAATTTATCTTAGTTTCTGACACGATCCAGAGATGAGCATACTCACTCTCCTCTAAACTAAAAGGTTCCCTGGAACTTACATAAATGTTCAAAGCCTGACAAATCCAATCCTCAAAGGAACCAAACACAGGCCAGTATAGGTGGTCGCCTCTAATTTGCTTTCCACCCCACACCTCCATACAATAGTGAATAATTTTTGCTTTACTCTTACCCCGCCTAGAAGGGTAATCATCCCAATAAGTAATCATCAGTCCTAGAGGACCATCTGGCGGTATCTGGGGGAGCTTCACTTGGGGTCCCCCACCCATGGGATCAAAGGGCTTGCTTTTGCCCTGTCCCATCTTCCAGAGTGCCTTCACACGCACACACACACACACACACTTCACCTCCTTTTCGTGGCCCAGTCCCTCGCGGGATATGGGAACCGCACTACCGAGGAATCCACACTCGCTTCATCCTCCACTGGACATCTCACAATGACACACTCTGGGATACCCAACCCCAACCGAATGGATAACCGGCCTATACTTACACACTCCTGGATCTTCGTTCGGGCTTCGTGCACAAAGATTATAGGGTTGCCGGCTTTCTTTTGCTTACTGTCGAATTTAGGGTTCGTCGGTAGAGGATCGGATGGGGTGCTACCCAAACAGGGGCCGCTTGTCAGCGGGGCGCCTCCCCCATATGGTGACCCACACCAGGTTGCCTCTATCCGAGTCACGGCACCAAATTTGTTATACGTGTGTCTCAATAATTGACTGGACACAAGCCCAATTAAATAATATTGGAATTTATTGAGCAAGCGACAGTAAGCAAAACAGCGCTGGGCGGCCGGGGGATCTCCTGTCCCACCACGGCTCACGACCACCACCCGAGAGTCCCCGCTCTTTTATACTTTGCAGCTTCCTGTGATATGTATATCTTTCTGTTTCCTTTGTGCTTAGGCGAAGTGTTGCTGGGGAGTTCTTCATCCGCCTCCCGGTAATGGTGGTCGGTAGTGGTGGTCGTGGGAATGAAGTATGTAGCTATTCTTCTGCAAAAAAAGCTAGTTAGTCAGTTTTTAGTTCTGCTTATCTTTTGTTTACTTTGCCGGATGATGAGATCACAAGGTGCTTCCGTAACTTAGTTCAGTGAACACTTACTTGTGGTAATTTATTACAGGGACAAGCCCGGACTTGCCCGAGTGGTCTGTGCTTGTAGCTGGCAGTGCAAAGAGAATATCCCTGTGGGACGAACCATGGAGTTGTTCTCCCAGCACAGCTACCAGGGGATATCCCTGTTCCAAGCTGTGATTACTCATAGCTTTAAGAGAAGTGCAACCAGATGCCCTCCTCCCCTGAGCTTGATCACTTTTTGTGTTTCCTCAAATACCCAGTTGTTAGTGTTTCCTAGCAACCTATGGGAAAAAGTTCTGTAAGTAAGAAGGAACAAAAGGAAAGAAACCTAACCTGCAACACATGGGCATGGTCACAGTCACAGTGACCACATGGTCATGGTCATCTCATGATCATCTTGTGGTCAACTCATGGTCAAAATCATCTCACAGCCATGGTTGTGTCATGATCATCTATCTCATAGTCTTGATCACCACATAGCCATGGTGCACTGTGCTCATCTCATGGTCACCTCTTGGTTGAGATCGAGTCACGGTCACAGTCATGGTCATCTCAATGCCTTCATCATTTCATGGCCATGGTGGTGTCATGGTAATAATCATCCCATGCTCATCTCATGGTCATGACCATCTCATGGTCACAGTCATTTCCTGATCACCATCATCTTATGCTCATGGTCATCTCACTGTAACGGTCATCTCAGGATTGTCACCTCATGGTCATCTCATGGCCACGATCACATCAGGGTCACCTGAAGGCCACGGTTGTGCCATGGCAAACCCATGGTTCTCTCTTGGTCCAAATCATCTCAGGGTCAGGGTTGTGATTGTGTCATGGTCATATCATAGTCATGGTCGTGGCCACAGTCACAGTCATCCCATGGTCATGGTCATCTCAGGGTTGTGTCATGCATGGTCACTCTCATCTCATGGCCATGGCTCATATCATGGCCATGGTTATAGTCAGGGAACCTCTCTGAGATCCCGAGCCCTGATTTTGTGACATTCAAGGACCGTTGGGGACAACGAGGCCTGGCCTGACCCCTCCCCCATCCCACTGCTCCTCCATGAGCCTGACACGGCCAAATCTCTCCGGGGGACACCTCAGACATGCGACATGGAGCTGGAAATGAATCCCAAGGGATGGAGCTGAGCATGGCTGGCAAGTCCCCAACCTCCTCCTGGTATCCCCAACCTGCTCCTGGTGCCTCCATTCCAGTCCTGGTGTCCCCATTTCCATTCATGTGTCCCCATCCCTGTGCCCAGCTGACGCCATGCTGGTGTTCTTCAGCCCAGCCAGCTCCCGGCACTGGCGCCAGGAGTGGGCTGCCCCCAGAAAGCCAGGCAATCCGGGGTGCAGCTGGAGGGCACAGCTGCTCTATAGCACAGGTGGCACGCGTCGAGGGCAGGGACAAGGAACAGGGAGAGGCCTTCTGTGTGATTTCCAAAGGTGTTTATTGCCCAGAGGGTCAGGGACAGAAAAAGGCACAGAACCTGGGCTTGCAGGGGCTTCTAAGTGGGGGAGGTCTTGGGAGAGGATACAATTTCCAACCAATAAGGGTGACATGGGGGAGGGAACACAAGGTGGGGAGTACAATGCACAGAGCAATGAAAGAACACAAGGGGAGGGAACAGTTTAAACCAACCACTGGGGCATCGAAGGTTGGGGGATTGACAGGGAAGGGTCTGGAAGAAGGGGCAGGGTTAGGGAGGGATTGACAATTGTGTAGGAGGAGGGAAGGGCAAGTCTAGGGAAGACAGATAAGCAGGGCAAAAGCAACAATACAGGGGAAAAGGAACAATCCATTAGGGATAAAATATAGTATAACAATACAAAATATGGGGGGGGTATAAAACTGACCCTTAAAACTGAGCTGCAATTGGAAACACAATAAAAATACACCACAACATCGGATAAACATCTTCCCAGCTGCTTTCAACACATGAAATAGAACACACATTTTTGGTGCCATAACCCAAGACACCCAGGCTTGGGCTTGGGGGATCCAGGCCCCTCTTGTTCAGTTTGTTGGTCTCATCCCTCCTTTTCCTTAATTCAGGCACCTCCTGGAAGCTTTTTCCTGCAATGAATCCAGGAGTTTGGGGATTTTGGGGGGGCAGTTTTGGAGAGGAACAGCTCTGTCTGGCTTTCCCCTCCCTCTTGTGGCCTCCCAGCTGCCCCCAACACCCTGGGGCTGCTGGGATTTCCCTCCTGGGGACAAAGACATTCATTCCCTTCCAGGAGCCCAATGCCCAGCTGGGGCTCCAGGTCAGGGGCTCCTTGAGCAGCTGCCCCAGAACCTCTGCCAGGGTCTCCCAGCGCTGCAGGAGCCGCTTGGCCTGGGGTCCCCAAAGCCCTCAGCAAACCCCAGGTCCCTCGCAGGAACCCTCAACTCCCTCACACCCATCATCCCCCACAGCCCTTGCAAGTTCCCCCCATGGCACTGGCCATGGCCATGTCCCCACATGTCACTGGCCATGTCCCACCATGGCCTCACCCATGGCTGTCTCCCCACCATGTTTCCATCCCTGTCATTGTCCCCCACATCTCCATCTGAGCCCGTGTCCTCCTGTGTCCCCAGGAATGGCCACATCCCACTCCATGTCCAGGTGTCCCCACGTCACTCTCCATGTCTATGTCCCCCCATGTCCTCACCCAGGTCTTAGTTCAGTGTCCTTATTTTTACCCCAGTGTCAGATTTTTTTAAAAGGATGAAGAGAAATGAAAAGCAAATCAAGGGCAAAAGAAAAGGATTTCTGTGTCCGTGCCAGCTGAGGATCCATGTGCTTGGGTGAGAGGGAAGAAGCTTTTTTGGAGGGGTTTCCACCCCACTGTCTCCAAACTCTTGATCTTTGCCTCAGTTCATAACCATTTAGCTGCAGAAGACATCCTCGTGCAATAGGAAATCAAAATTGTGGAATCCCTGAAGTTGGAAAGGACCTTCAAGACCATCCAGTATTCCTTGAGGCCACCAGAAGATAGGATTGAACACAAAAGATTTTCTGGGGTTGAAATCAACAAATCTGCTCTGCCCAAGGAATTCCCAGTGTCCGTCTGTATCCCAATGGATGTCCCCGCCCCTGCGTTCATCCAGGTGCCCATGGGGAGAAAGGAAGATGTGGAGCCCCCCCAGCCAGGTATCTTCCCAACACGGATCACCAGGGCTCTGCCCAAGGGGGTCACTGGGGATCATCCAACGCCGATCCTCCCAAGGGAGATGGAGCTGGAGCAGTGCACGAAGCTCTTCCTGCTCTCAGGGCACTCCCAGGGCTTCCTTCAGTGGTGCCTCCGTTGGTGTCTGGTCAAGACTGAGCTGTGTGAGAAGCTCTTCCCACACTCAGGACACTCGTAGAGCCTCTCCCCGGTGTGGATGCGCTGGTGGTTTCTCAGGTCGGAGCTGCATCCAAAGGTCCTCCCACATTCCAAGCAGGTGTAGAGCCCTTCCCCAGCGTGGATCACCTGGTGCTGGATCAGTTCGTAGCTTCCTCTGAAGCTCTTCCCACATTCCCCACACTTGTAGGGCTTTTCCCCAGTGTGGATCATCTGGTGTTGTGTAAGACTGCCCTTCCGGCTGAAGCTCATCCCACACATTCCACACACGCGTACGGCTTTTCCCCGGTGTGGATCCTCTGCTGTTGGATCAGGTGCTCCTTCCGGCTGAAACCCTTCCCACATTCCCCACACTCATAGGGCCGTTCCCCAGTGTGGATCACCTGGTGCCGGATCAGGTTGGACCTCTGGCTGAAACCCTTCCCACATTCCAAGCACTTGTGGGGCTTCTCCCCTCCATCAGGCTTCTCCTCCAGCTCTGAACTCCGGCTGGATCTCCGGCCGCCCTCCTGGCACAGGGGGGTCTTTCCTCCTCGCAGCTCCCTGGGCTGGGTTTGCAGCCCCTCCTCCTGCGGGAGCTCCGGGGCTTTTCCTCCTCCTCAATCCGGACACTCCTTGGGAATGAAAAATCCTGGTTTGGGGAAAAAAACAAGATGAGAGCACCTTTGGCTGGGGGTTCCTCCTTGCCCAAGCTCCTCTCAGGAAGTCATTGGGCACCTTGTGTCTGTAAGAACCTCCAAAACACCAAGATTCAGCCCAAAAATGTCCTCCAAACATCAAGGCATCAGATCAAAAACTCACCAAATATTCAGCCAAAAGCTCTTCTGAATCATAAGGATGTCCTGCAAACGGGAGACCCCCTGGGAAGGAAGAAAAGTGTCTTTACAAACAGATGCTGGGGATCTGCTTGGAGACAGGGCCAGGCACTTGGACAGAAGGAAGGCACAGAAGAAGCCCTCAGTTCCAGAAAATGTTATTAACTGACCACGCAGACTGCTGCTCAGCCAAAGTCCTGCTCAATTCATGAACTTCCAGAAGAAGAACAAAGACGGAACAGTGCTGTGAATATCCCTACCCAGACAGAAGTGGGGTGCATATTAAGGGGGGTATGTGGGAGGTGCATTGGGAAGTCTGTACCTCTCAAGTACTTCAGCCACTGGGGAAAGGGAGAGGGAGATGCAGCCAGGAAAATCAGGATGAAAAGGAGGCTGCGTCCTCCAACAACTGGAGAGACACCATGGGAAATGTCCCATGGCCTCTCTCTCTTTTTATGAATGAAACGATTTGTACAGGACTCCTCTGCCTTCTCTGTGGACACAAACCTCTGGTGATGGGAATTTTTCCACACACCTTGGGGCTGGTCTGGAATTCCTTCCACTGCCCGGGGTGGCGGGCAGTGAGTGGAGCTGAAGGTGCCTCACCCAGTTTGGGTGATCGGCTCCCTTGGGTGGCGGCGGCACCGGGGATTGACTGGGGACCCGAGGGTGTCCAGGAGACAGACGAGTGACAGATCAGAGGAGTCTGTGAACAGTCAGCAGAAAATGTGTTTAGGGATGGGTCTTCAAGGGCAGCAGAAGGGAAAAGAGTTACAAGACATGCTGTTATTTAGGAAAGGGAATCTGGCAAAGCACAGGTTACCACCCACATGCTCAGCTCAACCGGCAGAGCTGTGTGTGCTTGTGAGAGCCTGGGACTGAAATGCCCTGAGCAGGAAGGCTTAAATATCTTCTGCTAACACCATGTCACCTAACAGGGTGGCCAAAACCAATTCTGACTGCTTCAGTCATCACTGAATAACTTATTAAGGTATTTCTAAAACAAATAATTCCAAGAGAGGGGATTGTGGAAGCAATAGTCTCAGATGGGGAACTCATTTTACAGGAAAGATCCTTCACGGGGTTACGGCAGCTTTAGGAACACAATGGGACCTCCACAACCCCTAGCACCCCCAGAGCTCAGGTCAGGTAGAAAGAATGAGTGGGGAAATAAAGAAATACCTTTGGAAGCTGGTGATAGACACCAAGATGCCATGGGTACAGCTTTTGCCATTGGCTTTGGCAAGAATAAGAGCCAGACTCAAAGCAGATACTCAATTCTCTCCCTTGGAATTGGTGTTTCGAATTCCTTACCCTGGTCATTCTCCACCACGTGCAGGGTGCAGATAAGGGATGCATATTTCAAGCAGTCTGTGGCCAGAATCCTGTCTCCTGGGAAATCTCTCCCACAGGAAGCTGGGCTGGCACAGACCCTGCCTTGGGACTTTGCTGCTCACAACATCCAACCAGGACATCGGGTCCTGCCCAAGGAGTGGGAAGAAGCACCACTGGTGGCCAAGTGGCCTGGCCCATCCCAAGTGTCCCTGAGCACAGAAGCAGCCCCAGCACAGCTGAACACGGGGGCACCCCTCACCCTGGGCTCAGGGTCTCTGAAGCCCCCGAGATTTGGACTTCCCGGCTGCAGGAGGAGGATGGGAGGCTGTGACTGCCCCTGCACTGAAGGCAAGGGAGCAGCAGCCAGGGCTCCACAGCCCCGGGGGAAGCCCCTGTGCCTGCCCACAGATCCTCTGCTGGAATGCTCTGCCTGGGCACCCTCCCTGGGCATCTCCAGGCACTGCGGGCCAATCCTTGCTGCCACTGCTGCAGCTTCAGTGCTTTCTGTGCCTGCACTCGCCACAGGGGCTGGGGAGACAACGGGACAATTCCACTCTGGGGCTCAGGCAGACTCACACACGGGGCTGGGTGGGATTAGATGGTTGGAAAATAGACCAACTTTAAAATAGTTTTTTATTTTATTTCTCCCCTCAGGCTGGGTTTGCCTTTGCCCTGGGGAAAGGAATTTTAAAGGTTTTATTTTAAGGGATGTTACACCACTCAACAGAGATGAGTTTAACATCTCACCAGACTGGGAGGAGCCCAAAAGATCCCCACAGAGAGAACGACCATCAACAAAACATCAACCACCATCAGCAAACAGCAACCAACACCCAGCCCAGACACTGCCCCTGGAAGAGCTGCAGACACCTGGTCTGGAAAAGGCTGAGAAGGAAATCCAGGAGTGCAGACCTAATTAACATCAGAGGCAACGAAATCAGGGAGGGTCCAACAGGAAATCAAATCCTGAGAACTCAGCAACTTGGAAGCAATGAACATCAAACCAATGGATTTCTATGGGTTCAGACTGTAAAAAGTTCAGGAAAAATCCAGTAAAACTCCCATGTCATGGAATGATTTTCTCTGCACACTGGGCTATGTGTGGATGAAATGATTTCTGTTGCCCATCCTGGCCAGAATCAACTAATGCCTTGACTCTCTAACACTAAAGATATTGTTGGAGAGTTTTTGTTTTTCCCACAGTTTTCATGACAAGATGACACCATTAAATTAATTTTTTTGTAATACACCTACTTTTATATTGTGAGGTTGGAGCCAGGAGTGTTGGAATCAATTCTTAGTCCTAGAAGAAGAAGAAAAAAAACTTGGTTGCTTTGGAATGTTTTTGTGTGTGTTTGTGTGTGGCTCTTAGTGATCACAAAATATTGGTATATGGCTTTTTCAAAGTTCAGCTTTAAGTTCCATTTTGCAAAACCAGAAGAGCTTTAAAGGTGACACTTTAATTCGAAAACAGCTAATAAAATATTTTTGAAAAAGAAAAGAAAAAGGCAAGAAAAGAAAAGCAGATTGTTGGGAGGGGGCACAGGTGAGTCATTCAATGGCTGCTCTGGAAGTGAAGCTTCAGAAATGCAAATTAACACTGATGGGGAAAAGTGTGGACAATGCACCAGGGGCTTCTTGCCCGGGGCAGGAATTGGGCTGATTCCCTCTGTCCCTCAGCCCAAGCTCTGCCTGCTTACAAAGACAGAATTTGCATCGCTAAAGGCAGAGCCCAGAGGGAGGATCTCTGACTCTGCAACAGAAATTGGTTCAGCTGCAAAGGGAATTATGTTGATGTATGCACCTTACAGCTGATAGAACTAATAATGGGATGAATGTATTGTACTGTAGGCCTTAGCCAAATAGAAAATGGTCAAATACTTCTGTGTCACCCAGAGAACTGTATAAAGCAATCAGGTTGTTTCCCACAGCTGCTGACTGACCTCTCCAAGGGATGAGATAAGGGCGACACAAACCAGAGCCCCAAAGAATGAGAGAAGAGTTTGTGAACTGTTCCCTCTCCGGGAAGTGTGAAACAACAGGATGAGGCAACAAGAAGAAATAAAATAGATTGATCTGATCTGCAGGAGGTTATGTAGATAAGCCAGAGCAGAAAACCAAAATAAAGAAAAGTTTCTAAACCATCAAAAGCTGCCAGGAATGTTTGAATAGCACATGAAACTCATGAATATGTATGTACCTCAGTAGAGGAACAGCACAGAGATAAGGCTGCCTTAATGTGCAGGGTGTTCCTTGGCTGATGGCCAGGAACACGCCAGCGCTGGACATTGTCCTGGTTTTTTTTTTTCCCGTATTAGACTTTTGGAAAATATGCTAAGATTGAATTTTCGTTTTTCTCAGAATTGAGGTCACTGACAATAATCCCAAAACCAAAGAGGACCCAGGAAGAAAAAACAGAGTCAATGAGTGAATCTGCTTGGAGATAGGGCCGGGGACTTGGAGATAAGGAAGGAACGGGAGAAACCATCAGTTTCAGAAAATGTTACTCATTGACACGGACTGCTGCTCAGCCAAGATCCTGCGAAATTCCTGAACATGGAGAAGAAGAACAAAGCCTGAACAGAGCCATGAATATCGGATGTTATACAAAAGGGGGGTGCATATTAACGAGGACATGCAGCAGGCGGATCGGGAAGTCTGAACTTTCCAAGGAACCTCGCCAGCGGGCAAAAGGAGAGGGAGATGCAGAAGGGAAAATCAGGATAAAAAGGAGGCTGCGCAATACAACAATTGGAGAGACCGCATGGCAAATGCCGCATGGCCTCTCCCTTTCTTCATCAAGAAAGTCACTTTTACAGGACTCCTCTGTCTCCTTCGAGCACAGAAACCTCTGGCCATGCGAATTTTCCCGCACAGGCCCGGGGACAGCGCAGCCGCCTCCGTCCTACCCACAGGAACCGGGACGAGCCAGCGCTGCTCCGGCACCGGCTCCTGCCCAGGCACCCGCGGGAAGGAGACCGCGGGCAGCCGCTCCCGCAGCGCCCTCAGGGCACGGGGAACACGGCGCGGACACGGCACAACCCAGCCACAGCCAGAGCCCCCTGCCGCCCCCTCCGCCCGCAGCCAGCCCCGAGCCCCGGCACAACCCAGCGCGGCTCCCACCTGCGCCGGGGCCGCCTCCGAGCTCCGCCGCCGCCTCCCCGGGCTCCGGCCGCTGCCGCCGCTCCTGCACAGACGCTCCGCAAAATGGCGCAGGGGGCCGGGACGCGGGCTTGTCCCCGCTCTGCTTTGCCCAATCAGCGCGCAGAGAGGGCCAGGAGTGACGGCAGAGCCAGCCAATCGCGGCGAGTGGCGGGCTCTGCACACGGCACAGCCTCTCAGGCCCCGCCCCCGGGCTGTCTGAGGGCAAAGCCGCAGATCAGGAACCGCCCTGGGACGCGCCCGGGCCCCAGCCGGGATTGAGCTCAAAACACAAACAAAGTTCTCCGCACCTCCCGGACCGCCTGGCCCAGCCCTGCTTGCTGGGAGCCTCCGACTCGGCGGGAAGCCCTGAAGCCTCACTTCTCCTACCCCTAATTACGAGCATCGCTTTGATTTCCCCGAGAAAGGGAAAACCGCCCCAAACCCTTTCAGCTGAGTGGAGGAGGGGAGAGATTTCTGGCAGAAAACTCCCAGACTCTTTTTTCCCCATGTTGGGAGAAACAAACCAAACCCAAGTGCTGTGGGGCCCCCCAGCAGCGCCTCTCTGCCGTCCCAGCTGAAGCCCTCGCTGGCTGCTCCAGGCTGGATGGGCAGACTGGGAGCGCTGGGAAGGGGCCCCGGCTCGGGACGGAGCCCCCGGGGCAGCCCCACGGCCCCCACGGCAGCTCCAAGGCTCCGCCAGCCGGGAGGGAACGCGGGAGGGGGAGCAGGGCAAGGGACGGGGCTGCCGGCGCCGAGGGAACACGAGGGACACCGGGGGCACTTCACAGGCATTCAGTGCAAAAGATAAAATCATAACGGAGATAAAAGCAGCAGCAACAGTGGCACCATAGCACAGGGCCACACAAGGACGTGTCCCATGGCAGTGGGGTGACACTGGCCCCATGCCAGGCACTCACCAAAGCCGCTCAGGCACTGCCCTCCACAGCCGCACAGGGAAGAGGAAATGTAACCAACGATTAATGAGTTGACCTATGGATCAGGAGAGATCCCTCATCAAAGAACACCATCACAGGCGAAACAGGCTTGAAACTGGAGATATGAATTGAATTGATTCCTAACAAACTCAGACCGGGATAACGAGAAGTAAAAGAATACCCTCAAAAACACCTTCCTCCTAATCCTTCCAGCTCTACCTCCTATCCTGGCAGTTCAGGGAAACAGGGAGTGGGGGCCGTGGTCAATTCATCCCACGTGGCTTCTCCTGCTGCTCAGGGACAGGAGCCATTCTGCTGCTGCATTCTGGGGTCTCTCCCACAGAAGAGTTCTCCAGAAACTTCCCCGCCCTGAGTCTATCCCATGGACAACAGCTCCCCTCAAACTGCCACGGGGTTGGTCCTTCAAGGACAGGCTGCTCCAGTGGGTGCCCCTCTGTCTACAGGGTCACAGGCTCCTCTCAGGCATCCCCCTGCTCCAGCACGGGCTCCTCCAGGCGCTGTGGGTGGATCTCTGCATCCTCGTGGATATCCAGGAGCTGCAGGGGAATCTCTGCATCCCCACAGATCTCTGCATCCAGTGCCCCCATCTTTGGAGCCACCAGCAATTGGATCTGCCAGACACAGAGGAGCTTTCAGAACCTTCTCTCAGAATCCAGCCCGTAGCACTGCCACTACCAACACCAGGCTGTGCCAACCCAATAGAGCTCCCAAAACGGGGTCCTAGATAATCAAAAGCTCTGGTGCATTCCAAAATGGGGATGGAGATTTCCAGGGGCTCAGGGGTGCACAAAAATGAGGCCCCAGCTGAGGGTGTTCTCTGCTTGGCTGAGCGCTGCCCGAGGGCTGGGGCTGCCCCACGGGGGGACACCCTCCTCCAGCGGGGATGTCCCACACACGGGGGATGCCCACAAGACCCTCAGAAATCCCAGGCTGGGCTGGACCTGCCTGGATGCCAGGAGCCACCAAAACCACTGTGTCCCTGCCCTCTGCAACTGCACAGGGACAGGAAATAGAAGGAAAGGCCCAGGAGTCAAGAGAAGGACCAGGAGCAATCCTGCCCTGAGCACTGGCAAAGGCAAAACAGATCCAGCCTGGGAGCAGGGAGGGAATTTATTACCAACCAAATGACAGCAGGACAAGAAGTGAAAGAAATCTCTCCAACACCTTCCCCACACCCAGCAGGGATCACCAGGAACGGGGGTCACCAACGGGGGTCACTGGGGATCATCCAATGCCGATCCTCCCATGGGGATGGGGCTGGAGCAGGGCACAAAGGAAGCTCTTCCTGCACTCGGGGCACTCGCAAGGCTTCCCCTACCAGTGCCCCCATTGATGTTGGGTCAAGTGAGAGCTCCGAGTGAATCTCTTCTCACACTGGGGACACTTGTAGGGCCTCTCCCCGGTGTGGATGTGCTGGCGGGGGATGAGGTGGGAGATCCAGCTGAAGCTCTTCCCACACTGCCCACACTCATAGGGTGTCTCCGTTGGAGAGACGATTTTAAAGAGGGCACTGGAGTGAGTGTGGTCTCCTCTACAGGGTTCCAGTAATCCCTTCCTGTTGTGGTGTGTTTTTATTGTGTCTCCAATTGCAGCTCAGTTTTAATGGTCAGTTTTATATACCACCCATATTTTGTATTGTTACAGTATATTTTATCCCTAATGGATTGTTCCTTTTCCCTTGTATTGTTGGTTTTGCCCTGGTTGTCTGTCTTCCCTAGACCTGCCCTTCCCTCCTCCTACAGAATTGTCAATCCTTCCCTAACCCTGCCCCTTCTTCCAGATCCTTCCCTGTCAATCCCCCAACCTTCGACGCCCCAGTGGTTGGTTTAAACTGTTCCCTCCCCTTGTGTTCTTTCATTGGTCTGTGCATTGTACTCCCCGCCTTATGTTTCTCCCCCACGTCACCCTTATTGGTTGGAAATTGTATCCTCTCCCAAGACCTCCCCCACTTAAAAGCCCCTGCAAGCCCAGGTTCTGTGCCTTTTTCTGTCCCTGACCCTCTGGGCAATAAACACCTTTGGAAATCACACAGAAGGCCTCTCCCTGTTCCTTGTCCCTGCCCTCAACGCGTGCCACCTGTGCTACAGAGCAACTGTGCCCTACAGCTGCACCCCAGATTGCCTGGCTGTCTGTGCCCTACAGCTGCACCCTGGATTGCCTGGCTGTCTGTGCCCTGCACCCTGGATTGCCTGGCTCTCTGTGCCCTACAGCTGCACCCCACATTGCCTGGCTTTCTGGGGGCAGCCCACTCCTGGCGCTGGTGCCAGGAGCTGGCTGGGCTGAAGAACACCGGCATCGCCTCAGCTGGGCACAGGGATGGGGACACATGAATGGAAATGGGGACACCAGGAGTGGAATGGGGACATCTGGAGCAGGTTGGGGACACCAGGAGGAGGTTGGGGACTTGCCAGCCACATCCAAGTCCATCACTTGGGATTCATTTCCAGCTCCGTGTCCCATGTCCGAGGTGTTCCCAGGAGAGATTTGGCTGCATCGGGCTCCTGGAGGGGCAGTGGGATGGGAGGAGGGGTCAGGCCAGGCCTCGTTGTCCCCAACGGTCCTTGAGTGTCCCAAAATCAGGGTGCAGGATCTCAGAGAGGTTCCTTGGCCATGACCATGGCCATGACATGAGCCATGGCTGTGAGATGAGAGTGACCATGAGTGACACAAGACTGAGATGACCATGACTGTGACCATGACACAACCACAACCCTGGTCCTGAGATGATTTGGACCAAGAGACAACCATGGGTTGGCCATGGCATAACCATGGCCTTGAGGTGACCCTGATGTGATTGTGGTCATGAGATGACCATGAGGTGACAATCTGGAGATGACCATTACAGTGAGATGACCATGAGCATAAGATGATGGTGATCAGGAAATGACTGTGACCATGAGATGGCCATGACCATGAGATGAGCATGGGATGATTGTTACCATGACACCACCATGGCCATGAAATGATGAAGGCATTGAGATGACCATGACTGTGACCGTGACACGATCTCAACCAAGAGGTGACCATGAGATGACCACAGTGCACCATGGCTATTTGGTAATCAAGACCATGAGATAGATGATCATGACACAACCATGGCTGTGAGATGATTGTGACCATGAGTCGACCACAAGATGATCACGAGATGACCATGACCATGTGGTAACTGTGGCTGTGACCATGCCCATTTGTTGCAGGTTAGGTTTCTTTCCTTTTGTTCCTTCTTACTTACAAAACTTTTTCCCATAATTGCTAGGAAACACTAACAACTGGGTACTTGAGGAAACACAAAAAGTGATCAAGCTCAGGGGAGGAGGGCATCTGGTTCCACTTCTCTTAAAGCTGTGAGCAATCACAGCTTGGAACAGGGATATCCTGTGGTAGCCGTGCTGGGAGAACAACTCCATGGTTTGTCCCACAGGGATATTCTCTTTGCACTGCCAGCTACAAGCACAGACCACTCGGGCAAGTCTGGGCTTGTCCCAAGGCTCCAGGCAGCGTCGGACCCAGAGTGCTGCAGCAAGCTGTGGCAGGATAAATCCTGCGTGACCCTCTCAGAAAGGCAAGACGATCAGTGAAGATAGCAGACCAGATCCGCGTGGAAGTTTCATCCAGAGGTTTATTCCAGTCCCTGCAGGTCTTTTGAACAGTGTGACTTCCAGGGCAGAACAATGATCATGAGGCTCTCCCCGGGTTTTACCCAGGAGAGGGGGAAGGGGGAAGGGCAGTGAACCGACCAATCCGAGAGGGAAGGGTGTGACCCAAGGGTAGAAGGGCAGCCTAAGGGCCAAATCACCTTTGGGGAGTGGTGGGCCATTTCTCTTCTGGCCAATCCCTTTGACAGCCTCCTTGGAATTTTTCAGGGGTGGCAAGGAGACCCCTTGTATTAAAATCAAACCCCTTTGGATTGGCAAGGTAATTCTATCCGGGGGAGGGAGAAACCCCAAAGCAAACCCACCTTGGAAACCTTGGGGAAATGTTAAAGGCACAATGCAACCAATGCAACATTATCTGGAAGTTTGTCTCCAAGGGGCTGAGATACCACGAGAATTGGGCAGGTAAAAGATGGAGCTGGGGCAGCTGCTGGCTCTCTCTCTCTCTCTTTCTTGGCTTTGGGGGAGGACAATTGGAGCTGCTGCTTGGGGAAGGGAATTCGCTGCTGCTGCTGGAGCCCAGCTCGGTCCTGCTTTCTTCTGCTGTGGGGTGAGCCTTTGCCTGCAAGAGCAGCCACTGATCTGGGACTTATTAACACCCACCTCACTAAAAGAGGGACCTATCCCCTTCTGCTTGAGTGCCTGGGATCTTGAGCTCAACCCTCTCTGCCCTGCCGGGAGCTGGGCTGCTGCTGTCCACCCCTGCTGCTTCTTCAGCACTGCTCCAAGCTTTCGCTGCACCGTAACCCTGCACCCCCTGCCTGCTGGGACATCTTGCTGGCCCAGCTTGCTGCTTCTGAGAGTCCTGCTGGGGCACTGGGATCGGCAGCCCCAGGACTTTGTGAAGCAAAGCCTCTCCTCCATCCCTGCCCGGCCCGGACAAAGCCGCCATCACCGCGCGCTCCCCGAGCCCGCGCCACAGCGCCCCCTGCAGCCGCGGGGGGATCATCGCACCTGCCCTGCCCACCGGGAGCCACCAGCGCCCCTGCTGGCTGTGCCCGGAACTGCACCCCAGGGGAAAGTGCCGCGCTCAGGGAAGCTGTTCCTGGGTTCCTGGTTCTGTTTGTTATTAATGCTGTGGTTGGTGTTGTTTGTTTGCCTGCTTATACACACCAGTAAAGAACTGTGATTCCTGTCCCCAGACCTGTGCCTGACAGTCCCTGAATTTTCAAAATTATAGTAATTCACAGGAAGGGGGTTTGAATTCTCCGTTCCATTGGAGGCTCCTCCTTCCTGAGCAGACACCTGTCATTTAAACCTAGACACCATGAGATGATCATGACCATGTGATGACCATGACTGTGACCCTGTCCATGAGATCATGACCATGAGAGGACTGTGACCATCAGATGATCATGACAGCTATGAGGTGATCAAGATCATGAGCTGACCATGACACAACCATGGCCATGTGGTCATCATGACCATGAGAGGGCTGTGACCATCAGATGACCATGACACAGCCATGAGCATGAGATTGTGCCCATGAGAGGACCATGACCATGAGCATGAGGTGATTGTGATCAGGAGACGACGATGAAGATGAGATGATGGTGCTCAGGAAATGACCATGACATGACTACAACTGTGGCCATGAGTTGACCACAACATGACCATGAACATGACCATTTAATGACCACAAGCATTTCATGACCATGACCGTGAGGTGATCAAGGTCATGAGGTGTCCATGAGATGAACATGAGGTAACCATGACTTAACCATGCCCATGGGGTCATAAAGACCATGAGATGAGCAAGAGATGTGTAGTGGTTTAGGGCAAATTTGGGAGGAAACCTCCTAAGGGGCCCTCCCTCCCCCAACCGATTCAGGAGTGACCTCCTCAGAGAGAAGTGGAAAGAAAAACTTGTTTACTAAACTGGCAAAGCACTCCCCAGCACAATAAACTGAACAATACTAGATGACAAGAACTTTGTGCCACTCTGGAGAGATGACAAATTAGGAAAGAAGTCCCTCCTGTAGGTGGTTGCTCTGTTCTCAGTCCCTCTGGTGCTGGGAAAAGTTGCTGTGCAGGGCAGATCTTGGTGGGTCCCAGGTGCAAGCTCCCCCTCGAGCCCCCCGGGTCCTCAGTCCAGGGAGGTTTGAACAGTTCCAAAAGAAGGCGAAAAAAAGGGGAAAAAAAAATAAGAGGAAAAAAAGAAAAAAAGAGGAAAAAGAAAACCAAAGCTTCTCTGCCTCAGCAAGCTACACTAACTAACTAAAAAGAAGAGAAAAAGAGAGAGGGAAAAAAACCCCTCTCCATCTCACATCTGTGTGTTGTTGACTCCCACATTCAAGGCCTGACTGGAGGAGGAAGGTTTCTGAAAACAAACTTGAAAAAAACCTTCTCCCCTGCTTTTTAATCTCAGACCCAATATTAAATAAACAGAGTGTAATATCCAGAATAAACCAGACGATTGGGGATACAAACATCATAATATCACCCTAGAACACCCTTGGGCAATAGGAAACCAAAAAAAAAAAATTGTGGAATCTTTGAGGTTGGAAAAGACCTCCAAGACCATCCAGGGTTCCTTGATGCCCCAGAAGATAGGACTGAACATTAAAGATTTTCTGGGGTTGAAAGTCAACAAATCCATTCTCCCCAAGGAATTCCCAATGTTGGTCTGTGTCCCGATGGATGTTCCTGCCCCTGCGTTCATCCAGGTGCCCACGGGGAGACAGGAAAATGTGGAGCCCCGCCAGCCAGGTGTCTTCCCAACATGAATCACCAGGGCTCTGCCCAGCGGGGTCACTGGGGATCGTCCAACGCCGATCCTCCCACGGGGGTGGAGCTGGAGCAGCGCACGAAGCTCTTCCTGCTCTCAGGGCACTCCCAGGGCTTCCCTTAGTGGCGCCTCCGTTGGTGTTTGGTCAAGTGGGAGCTCTGTGAGAAGCTCTTCCCACACTCAGGACACTCGTAGGGCCTCTCCCCAGTGTGGATGCGCTGGTGCCTGATGAGGCTGGAGTTGTGCTTGAAGCCCTTCCCGCAGTCAGGGCAGCGGAAGGGCCTCTCCTCTCTGTGAATCCGCTGATGTCTGAGGAGATCAGAGCTGGTGTGAAACCTCTTCTCACACTCGTGACACTCGTAGGACCTCTCCCCGGTGTGGATGCGCTGGTGGTATTTCAGGTGGGAGCTGCATCCAAAGCTCTTCCCACATTCCAAGCAGGTGTAGGGCCCTTCCCCAGTATGGATCACCTGGTGCCAGATCAGGTCCCAGCTTACTCTGAAGCTCTTCCCACATTCCCCACACTTGTAGGGCTTTTCCCCAGTGTGGATCCTCTCGTGTCGCCTAAGACTGCCCTTCCAGCTGAAGCTCATCCCACACTCCCCACACTCATAGGGCCGTTCCCCAGTGTGGATCACCTGGTGCCGGATCAGGTGGGAGCTCTGGCTGAAACCCTTCCCACATTCCCCACACTTGTGGGGCTTCTCCCCTCCATCAGGCTTCTCCTCCAGCTCTGAGCTCCGGCTGGATCTCCGGCCACCCTCGTGGCACAGGGGGGGTCTTTCCTCCTCGCAGCTCCCTGGGCTGTGTTTGCAGCCCCTCCTCCTGCGGGAACTCCGGGGCTTTTCCTCCTCCTCCATCCAGACACTCCTTGGGAATGACAAATCCTGGTTTGGGGAGAAAACAAGAGGAGAGCGCCTTAGGCTGGGGGTTCCTGCTTGCCAAAGTTCATCTCAGGAAATCATTTGGCACCTTGTGTCTGTGAGAACCTCCAAAACATCAAGATTCAGCCCAAAAGTCCTCCAAACATCAAGACACAGATCAAAAACTCACCAAATATCCAAAACCTCTTCTAAATCATAAGGATGTCCTGCAAACAGGGGACCCCCAGGGAAGGAAGAAAAGGAAAGTGTCTTTACAAACAGATGCTGGGAATCTGCTTGGAGATAGGGCCAGGCACTTGGACAGAAGGAAGGGACAGAAGAAGCCCTCAGTTCCAGAAAATGTTATTAACTGACCACACAGACTGCTGCTCAGCCAAGGTCCTGCTCAATTCATCAACTTGGAGAAGACCAACAAAGACTTAACAGAGCTGTGAATATGCCTACCCAGACAGAAGTGGGGTGCATATTAAGGGGGGTATGTGGGAGGTGCATTGGGAAGTCTGTACCTCTCAAGTACTTCAGCCAGTGGGGAAAGGGAGAGGGAGATGCAGCCAGGAAAATCAGGATGAAAAGGAGGCTGCGTCCTCCAACAACTGGAGAGACCCCATGGGAAATGTCCCATGGCCTCTCCCTCTTTTTATGAATGAAATGACTTGTACAGGACTCCTCTGCCTTCTCTGTGGACACAAACCTCTGGTGATGGGAATTTTTCCACACACCTTGGGGCTGGTTTGGAATTCCTTCCACCGCCCGGGGCGTTGGGCAGTGAGTGGAGCTGAAGGTGCCTCACCCAGTTTGGGTGATCGGCTCCCTTGGGTGGCGGCGGCACCGGGGATTGACTGGGGACCTGAGAGTGTCCAGGAGACAGACGAGTGACAGATCGGGGGGGGCTGTGAAGCCAGCAGAAAATTTGTTTAGGGATGGGTCTTCAAGGGCAGCAGAAGGGAAAAGAGTTACAAGACATGCTGTTATTTAGGAAAGGGAATCTGGCAAAGCACAGGTTACCACCCACATGGTCAGCTCAACCGGCAGAGCTGTGTGTGCTTGTGAGAGCCTGGGACTGAAATGCCCTGAGCAGGAAGGCTTAAATATCTTCTGCTAACACCATGTCACCTAACAGGGTGGCAAAAGCAATTCTGACTGCTTCAGCAATCACTGGATCACTTATTAAGGTATTTCTAAAACAAATAATTCCAAGAGAAGGGATTGTGGAAGCAATAGTCTCAGATGGGGAACTCATTTCACAGGAAAGATCCTTCAGGGGGTTATGGCAGCTTTAGGAACACAATGGGACCTCCACAACCCCTGGCACCCCCAGAGCTCAGGTCAGGTAGAAAGAATGAATGGGGAAATAAAGAAACACCTTTAGAAGCTGGTGACAGAAACCAAGATGCCATGGGTACAGCTTTTGCCATTGGCTTTGGCAAGAATAAGAGCCAGACTCAAAGCAGATACTCAATTCCCTCCCTTGGAATTGGTGTTTGGAATTCCTTACCCTGGTCATTCTCCACCACGTGCAGGGTGCAGGTAAGGGATGCATATTTCAAGCAGTCTGTGGCCAGAATCCTGTCTCCTGGGAAATCTCTCCCACAGGAAGCTGGGCTGGCACAGACCCTGCCTTGGGACTTTGCTGCTCACAACATCCAACCAGGACATCGGGTCCTGCCCAAGGAGTGGGAAGAAGCACCACTGGTGGCCAAGTGGCCTGGCCCATCCCAAGTGTCCCTGAGCACAGAAGCAGCCCCAGCACAGCTGAACACGGGGGCACCCCTCACCCTGAGCTCAGGGTCTCTGAAGCCCCCGAGATTTGGACTTCCCGGCTGCAGGAGGAGGATGGGAGGCTGCGACTGCCCCTGCACTGAAGGCAAGGGAGCAGCAGCCAGGGCTCCACAGCCCCGGGGGAAGCCCCTGTGCCTGCCCACAGATCCTCTGCTGGAATGCTCTGCCTGGGCACCCTCCCTGGGCATCTCCAGGCACTGCGGGCCAATCCTTGCTGCCACTGCTGCAGCTTCAGTGCTTTCTGTGCCTGCACTCGCCACAGGGGCTGGGGAGACAACGGGACAATTCCACTCTGGGGCTCAGGCAGACTCACACACTGGGCTGGATGGGGTTAGATGGTTGGAAAATAGACCGACTTTAAAATTGTTTTTTATTTTATTTCTCCACTCAGGCTGCGTTTGCCTCTGCCCTGGGGAAAGGAATTTTAACGGTTTTATTTTAAGGGATGTTACACCACTCAACAGAGATGAGTTGAACATCTCACCAGACTGGGAAGAGCCCAAAAGATCCCCACAGAGAGAACGACCATCAACAAAACATCAACCACCATCAGCAAACAGCAACCAACACCCACCCCAGACACTGCCCCTGGGAGAGCTGCAGACACCTGGTCTGGAAAAGGCTGAGAAGGAAATCCAGGAGTACAGACCTAATTAACATCAGAGGCAAAGAAATCCAGGTCCAACAGGAAATCAAATCCTGAGACCTCAGCAACTTGGAAGCAATGAACATTAAATCACTGGATTTCTATGGGTTCAGACTGTAAAAAGTTTAGGAAAAATCCAGTAAAACTCCCATGTCACGGAATGATTTTCTCTGCACACCGGGCTATGTGTGGATGAAATGATTTCTGTTGCACATCGTGGCCAGAATCAAGTAATGCCTTGACTCTCTAAGACTAAAGATATTGTTGGAGAGTTTTGGTTTTTCCCGCAGTTTCAGTGACAAGATTACACCATTATAATAATTTTTGAAATAATCCTACTTTTATATTGTCAGTTGGGTTTGGGCCAGGGGTGTGAGAATCAATTTGTAGTCCCAGGAGAAGAAGTAGAAAAACCTCGGCTGCTTTGGAATGGTTTTGTGTGTGTTTATGCCTGGGTCTCAGTGATCACAAAATTTTGGTATATGGGTTTTTCAAAGTTCTGCATTTTGCAAAACTAAAAGAGCTTTAAAGGTGACACTTTAAATTGCAAACACTTAACAGAATATTGTTAAAAAAAAAAAAAAAGAAAAAAATGCAGATTGTGTGGGGGCCACATGTGAGTCATTCAATGGCTGCTCTGGAACAGAAACTTTAGAAATGCAAATTAACACTGCTGGGGAAAAGTGTGGACAATGCACCAGGGACTTCTTGCCTGGGGCAGGAATTGGGCTGATTCCCTCTGTCCCTCAGCCCAAGCTCTGCCTGCTTGCACAGATGGAATTGGCACAGCCAAGGGCAGAGCCCAGAGGGAGGATCTCTGACTCTGCAACACAAATTGGTTCAGCTGCAAAGGGAAACAGCAAATGGAGAATGGTGTGAAAACTTCACTAAAATCAGTGGGGGGGAATCATCCCTCTCCCCACTCCAACATGTGCTGTCACTGTCTGTGTCACACAGGGAGCATCAGACCACTGGGGGGGCTCTGCTACCACAGGTTCAGAAAAATCAGCTGGGAATCCAAGTCTGTGATGATTTAATTATAGAGAAGAGACAAATTGATGCAGCCCTGGCTGGAGGGAGCACCCAAAAATGGGGAAAAGATGAACGGCCACCAGAACAAATCCCACAACACCATGGACCAGCCCCTGTCATAAATGAAACGGCTACAAAAGCACAGGGCATGAGGTCACTGAGAATAATCCAAAAACCAAAGAGGACCCAGGAAAAAAAACCAGAGTCAATGAGATAATCTGCTTGGAGACAGGGCCAGGGACTTGGACATAAGGAAGAAGCGGGAGAAACCATCAGTTTCAGAAAATGTTACTCACTGACACGGACTGCTGCTCAGCCAAGATCCTGCTAAATTCCTGAACATGGAGAAGAAGCACAAAGACTGAACAGAGCCAGGAATATCGGATGTTATACAAAAGGGGGGTGCACATTAACGAGGACATGCAGCAGGCGGATCGGGAAGTCTGAACTTTCCAAGCACCTTCGCCAGCAGGCAAAGGAAGAGGGAGATGCAGAAGGGAAAAGTAGGATAAAAAGGAGGCTGCGTATTGCAACAATTGGAGAGACCGCATGGCAAATGCCGCACGGCCTCGCCCTTTCTTCATCAATAAAGTCACTTTTACAGGACTCCTCTGTCTCCTTCGGGCACAGAAACCTCTGGCCATGCGAATTTTCCCGCACAGGCCCGGGGACAGCGCAGCCGCCTCCGTCCTACCCACAGGAACCGGGACGAGCCAGCGCTGCTCCGGCACCGGCTCCTGCCCAGGCACCCGCGGGAAGGAGACCGCGGGCAGCCGCTCCCGCAGCGCCCTCAGGGCACGGGGAACACGGCGCGGACACGGCACAACCCAGCCACAGCCAGAGCCCCCTGCCGCCCCCTCCGCCCGCAGCCAGCCCCGAGCCCCGGCACAACCCAGCGCGGCTCCCACCTGCGCCGGGGCCGCCTCCGAGCTCCGCCGCCGCCTCCCCGGGCTCCGGCCGCTGCCGCCGCTCCCGGGCCCGAACAAATGCTCCTGCAATGGCGCCTCCGGCGGGACGGGACGCGGGCTCGTCCCCGCTCTGCTCTGCCCAATCAGCGCGCAGAGAGAGCCAGGAGTGACGGCAGATCCAGCCAATCGCGGCGAGTGGCGGGCTCTGCACACGGCACAGCCTCTCAGGCCCCGCCCCCGGGCTGTCTGAGGGCAAAGCCGCAGATCAGGAACCGCCCTGGGACGCGCCCGGCCCCAGCCGGGATTGAGCTCAAAACACAAACAAAGTTCTCCGCACCTCCCGGACCGCCTGGCCCAGCCCTGCGTGCTGGGTGCCTCCCACTCAGCGGGAAGCCCTGAAGCCTCACTTCTCCTACCCCCTAACTAGGAGCATCAGTTCATCACTTTGATTTCCCTGAAAAAGGGAAAACTGCCCCAAACTCCTGTCGATGAGTGGAAGAGGGGAGAGATTTCTGGCAGAAAACTCAAAAAATTCAGAGCACGATCATGAGAAGTAAATGAAGACCCTTCAAATCAGCCTCCCCTCACGCCTCCCTCCTTCCAGCTCCACCTCCTACCCCGGCAGAGCAGGGAGACAGGGAATGGGGCCATGGTCAGTTCGTGCCCCGGGGCTTTTCCGGCTGCTCAGGGACAGGAGCTGTTCCCCTGCTGCACCCTGGGCTCCCTCCCACAGCAGAGTTCTCCAGGAACTCCTTCAAGCTCAGCCCATCCCGTGGGGAACAGCCCCCCTCAAGCTGCTGCAGCGTGGGTCACTCTGCCACAGGCTCAGCCCTCAAGGACAGGCTGCTCCAGCGGGGGCCCCTCTGCCCGCAGGTGTCCCCCGGGGTCACAGCCTCCTGTCAGGCATTGCCCTGCTCTGCCATGGGCTCCTCCAGGGGCTCTGGGGGGATCTCTGCATCCCCGTGGATCTCAGCATGCGGCACCTCAGTCTTTGGAGGCACCACGGATTGGCTCTGCTGGACACGGAGGAAGCTTCCGGCAGCTCCTCTCAAAACCCAGCCCTGAACACCCCCTGCTACCAAAACCAGGCCCTACAATCCCAATACAGCTTCAAAAACGGGGTCCCAGATAGACAGGAGCTCAGGTTAACCCAAGATTGGGATGGAGATTTCCAGGGGCTCAGGGGTGCACAAAAAATGAGGCCCCAGCTGAGGGTGTTCTCTGCTTGGCTGAGTGCTGCCCGAGGGCTGGGGCTGCCCCACGGGGGGACACCCTCCTCCAGCGGGGATGTCCCGCACACGGGGATGCCCACAAGACCCTCAGAAACCCGGGGCTGGGCTGGCCCTGCCTGGATGCCAGGAGCCACCAAAACCACTCTGTCCCTGCCCTCTGCAACTGCACAGGGACAGGAAATAGAAGAAAGGCCCAGGAGTCAAGAGAAGGACCAGGAGCAATCCCACCCTGAGCACCGGCAAAGGCAAAACAGATCCAGCCTGGGAACAGGGAGGGAATTTATTACCAACCAAATGACAGCAGGACAAGAAGGGGAAGAAATCTTTCCAACACCTTCCCCACACCCAGCAGGGATCAGCAGGAGCAGCGGTCACTAGGGCTCTGCCCAATGGGTCGCTGGGGATCATCCAATGCCGATCCTCCCACGGGGGATGGAGCTGGAGCAGGGCACAAAGGAAGCTCTTCCTGCACTCGGGGCACTCCCAGGGCTTCCCTTAATGGTACCTCCATTGGTGTTTGGTCAAGTGAGAGGTTTGGGTGAAGCTCATCCCACACTCCGGACATTTGTAGGGTCTCTCCCCAGTGTGGATGTGCTTATGGGTGACGAGCTTGGAATTCCACCTGAAGTTCTTCCCACACTCCCCACACTCACTTTGCCATTCCCTAGCGTGGATGTTCTGTTGTTCCCTCAGGTGGGAGCTTTAGATGAAGCTCTTCCCACATTCCAAGCATTCTGGGGCTTTTCTTCCTCCTCCATCCAGCTGTGGCTTGGGAATGACAAATCCTTGTTTGGGAGAAAAAACAATGAGGGGCCTCCTTGGGCTGGGTGCTCCTCCTGCCCAAATCCATCTCTAGAAGACAGCAGGTGTTTTGTGTCCATGAAAGTCTCCAAAATATCAAGATTCAGTCCAAAAAAACCCTCCCCGGTGTTGCCCATCTCTGATCTCTGCAGTTTGGGGTTCCAGAGGTTCCCTTTCCCTGGGATGAGGGGGGTCCCATGGCCCCAGGCATTCCCCTCTCCGAGGTCCTGCTTACGGATGGTCCAGGGGCTTTTGGTGGGGCCCATGGGGTCCCTTCTCCCCAGATCCCAGGGATCCCAGGGGTCTCTCCTCTACAGGCTCATCCCCTTCTAGCCTGCCAGGGCTCCGCCAGCTCTGGGATCGCCCCTCTCTGCTCTCCCCACCTTGGGAGTCCAAGGGTTTTCCCTCCTCTGCTCTCTCAGGGGTCCCCAGGACCAATGTCCTCCCTCCGCAGATACCGAGCGATGGCCATGTGGACCCCCAAAGATCCCCCCAAGGGGCCCAGCTTTGGGCTCCTGCAAGATCCAAACCTACATGCACAGATGGGTACCTCCCTGGGGTACCTCCCAGGGATGCCAGACGATATTTGGGGCTCAAATCCGCAATATGCCAGCTCCAAACACATCCTAAAAAAAGACTCTCTCAGGGAACCCCCGGTAGATTGGGACAAGCTCCCCCTCCCTGCTCACCTGCAGGATGCGATGGGGGCAATGGTCCTATGGCCGGGGATGCTGTGGACACAGGGGGCACTGGAACCTCCTATTTCTCCTTCTTTTCCTGCTCCTGCTCCTCGTCTTCCTGCTCCTCCTTTCCCTCTCTCCCTCCTCCCCTGCCCCCCCCTGCTCCTCCTCCTTCCTAATCCCCCCTCCTCCCCTGTTCCTGCCTTCTGTATTTAGAGTGGAGAACTTTGCTTGTTTTTAGAACTAGAACAAAGATGCCAGATGGAACGAGCCTTGCTGGTTTTAGTCAGAAGCATCAGTGACTAAAGGTCATGTTTCCTTTGGTTTTGTCCCATTCTTGTTCCTCCTCAGTGTTCAGGCTGGGCTGTGGGATGTCCTTGTTTGCCGCATTTTCAGAGTTCCTCTTGGATCCTTTGGGCAATAGGCTGTGCCCTGGGAGGATTCTTTGTGCTCCTTGGTGACACAGGAGAACCTTCCAGGCGGCTTTTGCATGAGCTGCTGCTGTGATGTCACAGGAACACTGACACGTCCCCGTGGTGTTCCTGTTGCTGTGGGACACAGAGGCCTCAGTCCAGAGCGGCTCTGGGCGCCTGCTTGTTGCTGAAGGATCCTCCTGCCCGAGGCATTCTCAGCAGCCAGCCCAGCCCCTGAGGGGTGTCCTTCTGTGCTTGCAGGGCTGCAGTCTGCAGACGTGTGCAGCGCAGCCAAAATGATCCAGCAAGTGGTGGCTGCAGTTTGCACTCTGTAACTCGTGGCTTATTCGGGGTATTTTTTAACCCACTTGGCACGTAAGTCGAAGTTTTCCCCTGGTGCAGCATCTGTGGCTTTGGGCTTGCTGTGTGCTTTCTGTTCTTCCACTGGAACTGAGTTGACTTTGAAACCAAAATGCCATGAAGACACCATTGGTTTGGAGAGCTCCTGCCAGCAGCTGCAGCTGAACAAGGGGTGTCTGCAGCCAGCAGGGCGTGCACA
Organism: Phylloscopus whistleri; assembly: GCA_017589585.1. Taxonomy (NCBI): domain Eukaryota; kingdom Metazoa; phylum Chordata; class Aves; order Passeriformes; family Phylloscopidae; genus Phylloscopus; species Phylloscopus whistleri. Next base: position 43,165 of record JADMLD010001491.1, read on the forward strand.
GCATTTGCAGTGAGGCCTGGGGGTTTTCTGTTCCCTCGAGGGGAGAGTCTGTGGCAGTGGAACCTGGAACTCCCTCTGTTTGTTGGTCCGGCCAAGAACTGACACAGCCCAGTATTTTGTGCTGTTCTCTTGCTTGCTGTGTGAAGGGACTGTGGCTCCTGGAGGGATGCTGTGAAAGCAAAATGCTCTCTTGGGGTTGCCTTGCGCTGTGGCATTTCCCACCACAGGCAGTTTTTTCCCTAACAGCATCTGGTTCATGTTCCATTTCCCATTGCAGGGCACCTCACGCGTGGACCCCGAGCAGCTCCTCCTTCGGTGAGTGGGAAAGGGAACCTTTGGCGTCTGGAATTGTGCAAGTTGTGAGCTCAGCATGTGGCAGCCGAGTGGCAGCCTGGGAGGCTGAAGGAAAGTTCCTGTCACTGTCTGCAGCAGCAGCAAAGGGATCCCTGTCAGTTTTCTCCTTTTCTGTTGAAGAGCTTTAAAAGAGCTGCAGGTCTGGTTTTGCAGGCAGAAGATTGCTTGCTGGCTTTAGGCATGGTGGAATATCAAATTCCCAACAAGAAGTGGCAATGTCGACTTTAGCCCATTGTTAATTTGAACAACTCAGAACCATCTTTCTGCCTGGTGCAGCTGGATGTGTAGCTGAGGATAAATAAGATGATAACTGAGGTAGGTAGAACTTCCTGTCCCTCATGCTACCGTCTGTCCACAGGGCACAAAAGCAGCATCAGCACCTCCTCTGACTCCCTCTGCTTCCAAAGAGGAAGCCAAAGAGGAGGAAGACAGCCGTGAACTTCCCACTGTCCTGGGGGATGATGGTGAACTTCCCCCTCTGCGGGAGATGATGGTGAACTTCCTGCTGTTCTGGGAGAGGAGGGCAAACATCCTGTGGTTTGGGAATACAGCGGCGAGGCTCCCGCGGTGTGGGACAAGGACAGTGGACATCTCCCACTGTGGGACAAGGACACTGGACATCTCCCACTGTGGGACGAGGACGGTGGATGTCGCTCGGCGTGGGACGAGAATGGCCAAGCTCCTGTGGCATGGGACGAGGATGACGGACATCTCCCAGTGTGGGATGAGGACAGAGGACATCCTGTGGCTTGGGAAGAGGAGGGTGAACATCTCCCAGCATGGGAAGCGGACAGCGAACGTCCCGTGACTTGGGAAGATGATGGCAAACCTGCAGCGTTTTGGGAAGAGGATGGAGAACCTCCCTCTGCTTGGGAAGAGGACACTGAATCTCCCTCCCCTGTGGGATCCTGGGCTGAAGATTCGGACAGCAGCACAGCCTGCAGCCAGAGGGGAGCGGGGAGTGGTGCCTGATGCAGCTGAGTATGTCTGCTCTGTTCCTGTGTGCCAGAGCAGGGTGCTCTGTGTGTGTCTCAGCATCAGCTGCACCCAGTGCTGCTCTGCAGCTGAATGTCACAGAGTCATTTATTGTCCCTCCCCCAGCTGAGACCAAGGGGCCCCAGGGAGTGGGCTGCAATTCTGGCTCTGCTGCAAGGTGGGGTCCCCATCTGGGAGGGAGAATCTTCCATGTGGTTTCTTTCAGGGAACATGGTGAGTGTGGGGGAGCCTGCCGAGAAATACCTGGAACTGGAGCAGATTGGCCAAGGGTAAGTGCAAGGCAGTTCCTTCTGCACCAGCAGGGCCCAGGTATTTTGCAGGTGCAGAATCAACTGAGAAGTCAGGAGAGCTCCAAACACCTTCAGACACTGGGGTATAATCATGCTGTCTCTCAGTCCCTGGATCAGAATTGGTAACTGTGCTCAGAAGGCACTGCCAAAAGCCCCTGAGGCTGGCAGTGT